>VWPU01017648.1:0-62788 GCA_013398955.1 Callaeas wilsoni | reverse complement strand
TGGCCTGGCCTGCAGTCCTCCAAGGACAGGCTGCTCCAGTGTGGGAGCAAGGGCCCCTTCTCCATGGGTCTCCCACAGGGTCACAGCCTCCTCTCAAGCCTCTCCACTCACTCCGGTGTGTGCTCCTCCTCCATGGGCTGCAGGTGGATCCTTACATCCCCCACGGCCCTCCACGGGCTGCAGGGGCACAGCTGCCTCTCCATGGGCTGCACCACGGGCTGCAGAGGAATCCAGCTCTGGCACCTGGAGCACCTCCTGCCCCTCCTTCACCACTGACCCTGGTGTTTGCATTTTGTTCTTCTCACATGGTCTCCTACTCTTCTCTGGCTGAAATTAAAACTGCACCACAACCTTTGTTTTGATTTCTTCTTAAATATGTTATCACAAAGGTGTTACCACCATTTCTAATTGGCCCAGCCTTGGCCAGCAGCATGTCCTTCTTCGGAGTCACCAGGGATTTGGTCTGCTGGATATTGTGGAAGCTTCTAGCAGCTTCGCACAGAAGCTGCCTCTGTGACCAAAAACCAGGCCATGCAAAAACAATATGCATAAATTGTATTTAAGATACTTCACTAACTCTGTTCCTTGAGTTCTCAGGAACAACAGAACCAAGAGTGTCAGAAGGTATCGAGCAATCCTGCCTAATATTCCTTACTTTTTTTCCCAAACCCCTTTCTTCTCTAGACAATATAAACAATTCTTCCAACCAATATCCCATTAAGAATTGCTGCTGTCTTAAACGTGTCTCAGTCTGAGATTCACACTTCGGTACTACGTAGCGAAGTAATGCCATCACTACACTAAATAAAAAGTCATCAAAGGGGTTGACACGTCTTTGACAAAATGTCAAAATTAACTGCTTCACAGCAGGTCTTAGAAATACTGAAAGTTCCTACTATCACTCAAGTATAAGCGAGATAACAGGCACTTATGACATGGAACTGTTAATACCCTTTTATGAGAATTTTCATCTGTAAGAAAGAAAAAGATACAAAAATTACAGCTGAGGGAATGAACTTCAAAAATTATCTGCTCTTTCTTCTTAATGTGTATAGCCTATATTATTTCAACAATAATGTCTCTGATATTAAGAGCTCCCATCTTCTTTCATATTGGGACCCAGCAGGACCCACATGCCAGAGAACTGCACAGTAAAAGGTGATTGAGCTGTTAAAAGCGATGGTCTCTGCGCAAAGGAAGGAGCTCTTTCATATTGTGGAAACTATTTTTCTTTTTTTCTCAGGGAAAACATGTGCTCTCCTTACTCCGTATTAGTCAAGAAGGTAATTACTACAAAAAATTTTATGGACACATCATGCACTTCCCTTTTGGGAAGGGGATGTGTACATAGATTCAGTGAGCCAGCAACCATCCTTCCACAGTTTTCTGTAAAGTTCATTTAGTTTGAAAACTAAGATTTTTTTTCTGCAAAAATCAGACTTTTTTTCAGCTCACCTATGACATCTAACATAGTGATGTTTTGATTATGAAAGGAAATGAGATAGAAGTAGAAGAGAAAATAGGAACACCTTGAACCACTGGGGCTTAGGGTTTTTTCTGCTAGGATAAGCAACAGATGCATTACTGTGGTGTTGCTAACAGCTGACACAATTCAAACCATTCTCTGTGTTCTGTATACGCAGCGAGTGCCAAAGAAAAAGGCATCTATTCTGCAAGCAGCACTGAGCAAAGTCAGCGCCAGGTAACACTCTCCTACAATGATAAAATGGGCTGTTTTCAGAAATACACAGTATTTCTGAATATTACAAAGGACTCTCAAGACACCAGCAAAAAACACAATTATATTTGGATTCCCCTTTCCATTTGCAAAACTCTTCTTTATGGATTTATACTGCAGAAATCTGATGTTCTCTGGATAATGGCTGTTTTTGCAGGACATGTGTACTTGTGTTCTGTCATGGGCTCTGACTGCTGCTGTGCTTTTACTGACAGAAGAGCTTCGACTGTTTTGAAAACCAGGCCTCTGTCCCCCATCTGAACACACTCACTTCTTCACTTTTGTCTCAGTATTTCCATATCCCTAGCATAAAAAATACACAAGGACAACAGCTCCAGATAGATGATTCTAGCCCTGTGTATGTGCCTATATATAAAACAGAGATACAGATAGATATTTACTCACATATGTAACCAGAGAATTTTCACTTTTTTCTGACTGATGAAAATAGATATACAGAAAACAGATATATATACCCAGATAATAGATATACCATATATGAGGACATGGCCATTGCTTACAGGCTCTCAGCATGAGCAGGAGCAGCAATATAAAGCTGTTGGGGTGATTTTTTTGAAAAGATTAGTGGTGAAAAGCAGCCTGACATTTGCTCTGAGATCTCGATTGAAAAGGACAGTGGTGCCTGGACCAAGACATCAACCTGCCAGCATTGACATTTGCCAGGAGATTTCGGGATGTTGCAGGGGGAGTCACCCTAATGGTACCCGTGGGTGCAAGCCATCTCACTGCTCAGAAACTAATAACAGGTCTGAGGAGAAAAATACAATTTTTTTGGGTGCTGATCAGTTTTTTGTATCAACCAGAATAAACTATAGTACGCTATAGGCACGCTAATCAAGTAACCTTCAAGAGCAGGATGAAATAATTATATAGTCTTCTACAGTGGTATCAGATACTACTCCTGTGATCAGTCAGAGGGAACAACAGGAAGAAAAACAGATAAGGAGGGACCGTTGGCAATGGGCACAGCTCACTCAATCAGATGAGATGAGTTTTCCTTATTAAATACAACCATGAGAACACATTTTGCTGTTTTGTCTTTTCCTATCTCTGCAAATCTGTGCTGACAACTGACCACAGATCTCATCCGATGAGAAAATGGTGAGCTGTGCGATATGTGTCTGTGTGATGCTCCCTTCCTCGGGGAGACAAAGTCCATTCATTTACACATGCCCCGTTGCAGTGTCCGTATTACATGGGATTTGTGCCAGGGAGATGCCTGTGCGGTCCCTGGCAAAGAGCAGAGGAGACAGGTGCTCCCAGGGGAGCAGCAGCAAGGCCAGTGCTGACACTCAGCAGAGCAAGAGTTCACCCTGCATCACCCCTGAGCAGCATGGGGATACACATTGCTATAATCCCCTTAGTGGCACTGATTAAAACGGCACGTTGCTCATAATCCTGATCTGTTTACAGTTTCATGCTAGTCGTTCAGGTCAGGGGTTGTAATTAAAAAATTAAGGAAGAATAAATCTACCACTTTCCTGAACAAAACTGCTCTTCTACTGCTCATTAGGCTCATTTGTGCAGCAAAACATCCCCAGGGGACAATTCTGCACTTATAAAATAAACATTTTCCATGTGTGTCGTTAAGGACCCTCATAAAATATGTAGGCAAGGCATTTCTGCTCCATGTATGCCTGGCTTCCTGGCATGAAAGTACTTGCAGCGGATTGAATGCAACAGTGGAAGGAGAAGAGAGCGAGATAATAAAAATCTATGGATTAAAGACAGAGATTGGCAGGGAACACGACAACCCATTACTCTTCTATTAGTATGTATTTCCACTGGGAACCAGGTTCTGAGAAGGATACAGGTTGTTCTCTCCAATTTGTAAGTCAGAGGAGAGTAAATCTCAGCAGACCATTACTTAAAATTTCTCTTTCTTTTGACTCTCTATAGAAATCAGAATAGAAACAGTTTATTATCTTTCTGAGTTTCTCCCCACAAGCACTGCCTCTCCTGCAAGTTCTGAGGAGTTTTCCCTAGAGCAAAACTCCCTCAGCACACATCACGTTCCTCAGTTTTGGAATGCCTTCTCCTGACCTGTTCTGTGGGTTGCTTTTTGTGGGAGAACAAAGCCAAAGCAGTCAGGAGTCAGCCTGCTGGCATTTTAGAAAAATCAATGCCACCTGTCAACAGAATTGTCTTGGACTGACAGCAGGAATATCAGTGAGAACAGCTCACAGCTTCACCAAGTCTAAAGTGCTGCTTCTTCAGGACTGCAGGGAAGAAGTCTCCTGTTTTATCATACAGCACTTCTAATTACTCATACCCTCCTTTATAGATTTATGGCACACCAATTTATTAGACAATTACATTTATTATGAGATCAAATATGATGAACCCATACTATCCTTCACAGAATTTGTTTTTTTCCTGCATTTTTGCTCTGTGAGTAATGTGAAACTAAAACAACAGAGTGATACTAAATAATAGATACATCGTATTTAGGCTGCGTGAATAATTCATTTTTATGTCTTGTAAGAGGCAGCCTCCTCCCTATCTCTATAATGCATGCCCAGATTGAAGAAACAGTTTGCTCAACCTCAAATTGAATATTTTTTTTTTAATTTTAAGGTGGAATTTTCAAAATTAATTTAGATATCTTAGTAAGAAAAACAAATCAAATGGCCTTATTTGACAATGATGAAATAAATGTTCTGACTTTTATAGCACTTCTGCTCATATTTTAATGTACAATTTGATATGAATTCAGAAACACATTTAAAACTTAAATATTTCTGAAATTGAAATTTTTACTGACTTGTGAAGAAAACATTTTTCCAAAACACTGCTCTCACTTCAACATTACTGTTTGCCCCTTTGTGAGCAGCAGCATATCTGATAAAAAAGTCCTTGCCAAACCAGTATTTTATCTTATGGTACAACTTAAATTTGTTCCAAAGACTATGTGCCCTAACACAGAATGCTCCCTGTAAGAGGCTCCCACAGCCATGTGAAACCATTACCTTGTACAGTAAAAGGAAATGCATTTTGACCTTATAATCTGTACAAATTTTTATTATTAATTATAGAGGAATGTTATACAGTCCATGGCAAAATACATTACCAGCATAGAGATGGTGTCTTCCTTTATGAAAGAAACATTTTTTTGCTAATCAAAAAATTCTAAAACAACAGCAAGGTTGCAGAGGGATAATGCCACTTACAAGAATCCCAGCTGAGACATTAGCCAAAGAAGCTTTTTCTTTTCCAGTGATTGCTTCCGTAAGCAAAAAGTAAACAACTTCCTTTTTTTCTTCTTGACATAATTCAAAACACTTTGTCTTTGCCTGCTTTTTTCCTACTTTTAGTTTTTTCTTTCTAGATGACACAACATGAGAAATACCAGCTGAATTTGCAGTATAACCTATCTGTATTTCCATTTTTGGTTAATAGAGCGCTCAATCAAAAAAACTTAAACAACCATCCTCTCCTGTCAGAAAGGATTGTTTGTGGTCTCTTTAATACTTATTTTCATTTTCTTTCAAAACTGAAACATGCGGGATTATTGAGCCATATCTTCTTGCTAATGCTCATGTAGGAGGGGCTGATACAGTGGCCTGCTCAGATCATTTTGGGCTGGGCTTTCTGCTCTGCTTTCTGAAACATCCCTAGAAGATGCTTTGGAACAAGTATTTAGATCAATTCCATGAGATCTACCCCAACAGAACTCTACCATGCCAGTTGTACAGCAAATCACACAGAGAATACCAGCTAAGGATGCCGATGTAACTTAAAGCCAGACCCATTTGGACACATCATGATACAACTTTTAGTTACCTGAGCACAGCACTCTTTCCAAACTCTGTTGCATCAGCTCTGCTGTGTACTGCTCATGGTGGTGCCGACTGTGCTTTGTGGAAAAGCTATCCATGCTCCCTGGCTTGCAGCCTGCATCCCTCCCAACACAGTGCTCCACTGGGCGTGGGACCTACCTTGGTGCTCTGCCTCACAGAGGATGCAAGAACTCAAGCCACTGAAGCACAATGAAACAGAAGCGTCAACTTGTGCATCTGCCCAAACCTTTCCGCAGCACTCTCTCCATAATGCCTGAATGTCTGATTGGCAAAATCTGCAAATTGTTATAGTGAGGATCCTAGAGTGGGAAAGATGCTGATATTCAAAGCTCTATTAATATATATATGTATGTATGTATATGTGTTGAAAGCATTTATGCAGTGCGTGGGTTTCTAAGTGCTTCTAAAAACTGACACTCCTCTGTCAGTTTTTGCTTCATGAAAGCCCTTTAAAGTCCTTTAATAACTAATTAAAATATATTTTAGTAACTATCGAATGTTTTAGAGGAGGAGTTTACTTTTGATCAAGCTGACACAAAATGCAGCACTCCCCCATGGCAGGCATTTCACCCTCTCACTTTTATTAGTATGTGTCTCTGCTGTTGATTAGAGCAGATGGGAGTTCAAAATTCCAGCTCACAAGAACAATGAAACTGTCTGAGTAAAAAAGAGATAAAGAAGGAGGAATCAGGACCATGGGACTAAAACACACCTGCTGTAGCTGAACTAATACTGAGGAAAGCTGAACAGACTCTAGTTCTTTCCTGTTGTGAATATTACAGCTCTCATTTTGCACTGGCTTGTCTTTCTTTACTTTCTCATTGCAGAATGCGTGTGATGCCAAGCAATGCCTGCAGGATTTAGCACTTTGCTGGAAAAAAAAGACAAAATGATGAGAGATGAAAATACCTATGAAAATGTGCTAGTTCCCTGATAGGGGCAGTGTTATGGTTGAAATAATTTCTATTCATCTAATGTCTCAGGCTTCACTCTCATATGCATGGACTGAAATTGCCTTAACAGAGAAAAAGAGATAATGTAATATGTCATATATGTGTTCTTCTTATTATGTACAGATGCAGCTTTGCCAACCGACCAAACGGAGTCCTTCGAACCGCCTGTCTTCCAGATAGATGGAACTGTTAGAATATCACGATTCTGAAATTGCTTGGTTATTAGATTCAAATAATGTTGCCAGTGCTCGGAGATCATACTCAAACGGAGGAAAACAGCATACAGATGCTAATGTCCTGCCTTTCTCAAGCTTTTACTGCAAAGAAGCCATCTCATTTGTTTACCTATGAAGGTCTAATCAATATTAGATTTGAAAAGCAGGATGACTATTAATAATAGGCAAGGAACAGAATACCATCCATGCAGCAGCTGCTTTGTGACGCTCACTGCTGTGGGAAGACCTCATTTTGTCTTCCTAATCCTAATTGTCAGAAGTGCTTTAGCTCACAGCCAGGCTTATAAACCAAAGCCAAAGTGATGAGATCATCTCAGTTGCAGCAGAGGAGTGGCTGCCTGTAGCTAGTGCCTGGAAGAACTTTAGAAATGCAGCACTTTTTCTGAGTTCATAATTTTTGGAAATGTGGGCTGGGGCGGGGACACAATAAAATTAAAAGAGAAAATTTTATGAAACAAGTAAGCAGTTTGGTGCTCCATAGTAAAAGACATTGACATATTGGAGAAAGTCACAGAATCACAGCACATGTGGAGTTGGAAGAGCCCCATCAGAACCATTGAGTCCAACTCCTGGCCCTGCACAGGACACACCAAGGATCACACCATGTGCCTGAGAGTTAAGGCCTCCCAAACCATCAAGGTCCTGGGACACGCACATATACACTGAGAGATTTGAGTCTGCTTTAAAAGGGAATTCTAAATAGAGATTTTGCTGCTCTCTTCAGCACTTTAAGGGGAAATCAAGGAGAAGATGAACCCATACTGCTCTGAGACCCGCACAGTAAAAGAGGAAACAAGCTCAAGCTGAAGTAAGGGAAAGGCCAACTGCATTCAAGAAAGAAGGTTTCACCACAAGGGCGATCAAGAATAGGAACAGGTGTCTAGAAATGTGGAATCTTCATCCTTGGAAGCATCCAAGGACAGACTGGACACCCTGACCCTTGATCTTGCTAAGAGCAGAGTCTTGGAGAGGATGGCATTCCATCCAACGTACATGATTCTGTGATTCTAAAAAATAATGCTAGAAGATTCACTTTTTGCCTAATGTATCCTCATACCCAGCAAAATACCTCTAAAATATAAAAATAACATTAAGTAAATCGGCCTTCCCCAGTTTCCCTACTGGTTATTCAACAACAATAGATCTGTTAAACGCTATTTTTCTTTGGAAGACTGTGAATCAATGTCCTTGAAAATAACCTATCCATTTTGTCAACAAACCTTGGTCCATCTGGTTTATGCTAGATACACTGATTTTATTAAATTAAAGTTTGGACACGCTACCTATCCAGCAACAGAGAAAAACATTGCTAAAGACAATTGGTCCAGTCTGATCTCTCTCTGCTGTGTAAGGACAGCAACTACACTGAAGTCAAATGAATTTATGCTGGCATAATAGTGGTTCCTGGGGGAGTAGAATGGATCTTGGCTGCCCAAGGCTGTTTGACAACATAAGAGAGCAGTTTGGCAAAAGCTAATGGGTTTATAGTGTTTACTTCCATAGTCCCTGAAAAGGCAGAATACTTCTGCAATCAAAAATTTCATGCATAGGTACATTGGGTCAACAGCACAAAATCACCTCTGGCAGAAGAAAGACCTGTTCACCAGGTGGTGATGGGAATTGCTGTCATAGATGGGCAAAGCATTCAGGGTATTTGGCGTAGGGTTGCAGTAGCAAACAAAGGCTCAGGAAACAATCTAGAATTCATCTATCTTTATTTTCTTTTTGTTTTTATGTCTCTACTAGTGTGAATTAGCTCTACTACTACCTGAGAGGATGGAAATTCCAAAACACAACACCTGCAACCACCACATTGATCTTTGACAAGGCCAGACAGAAAGAAAACTGTGGGGGCTTGTTCCCTTTTGTGGATTAAGTTTAATAAAGAATCTGCTTGCAGTCTGCTGATGAATTGCTTTGCTTAATATGAAGAGAAGGATTGCTTGTGTTTTGTTCTGAGGGCCAGCAACAGGAGATATGTAAGAACACCAGCATGTGACCTACTTCTGGATTGGTTTGTGTTTTCTGCAAACATTAAGTCTGGTCTTAGTCTGTGCACTCATTACAGTCATTATAAATCTAATCAACAGGCTAGAATCAATGAGAGCAAAGACAATTTAAGGAGATTAAAAGAGAATTCTGGTAAACGAGAGCTGAAGCAGTTCTCTTTCAAGGTGATACAGACCAAAAAGTTTAAGACGAGAGCACTGGTAATACACACACAACCTCAAGAAAGCAGCAGAAAATGCTTTCATTGTAGAAAATAAAAGAACTTTACCACTTATTAAGATTTCACCTGATGTTTAAAGCCTTCTATCAATTCATGTTCCAGCAATGCACTGCTTTAAAACTTAGGTAAGTCTTCACGAGGAAGACATGCATAATGACTTCAGAAAATACAGATGCAAATAGCCAATCTGAAGATTTGTAAAAGCTTATTTGGAAGAGGAAAGAAGGCTACAGAAGATTTCTTCCATGAAAATTAGCCTTGGAAAAAAAATCTGCATTTCTTAAACTAAATCAGCTAAAGCTTTATGTGCCTTTAAGAAAATAATCTAAGCCCAGTCTTTTTAAGGTATCTGCTTTTTCAAGCATATTGAAACTAATTTAAATTACAGAAGGTCCTTTCTTGTTGAGCAACAGCTTTCAGTTTGAATATCACCTTTGGTACAATAGACTTTTATATAATTCAAGGTGGGTTTTTTGTGACGTCCAAAACTATCTCAAGTCATTACTGGATGCTGCACATTGAATCATTACAGTATATAGAAAATATACATAAGTGTATGCATATATGTTCTTTCTACTTCTGGCAGAAGTTCTGGAACTTTCTTTCTTTGTTTAAACTGAGTTTTCTGTTATTGCCTCACATCACACCTGGTATTTTTCTGAGTCTGTGCTCCTTCAACATTCAGTCACTGAGAAGAGATGAATCACCACCATGTGTGAGAGGGAGGCAAATGGAGGGGGTCAGGCCCATGCAATTCTGCCTCATTTTTGCCCCATATCCCACAAGAGGCTGGTTTCAAGGCAAGAGCAAGGGTAGGAGGGGCTTCAGACGCCTTTCTGTATTCCAGATGATAATATGTTGAGTGGGTACAGAGAGGGGACATGATTTGCATTCCTTTGCCAATGGCACATCCCTTCCTTACAACACCATCGCAAGGCAGCTGAAGCTTCCAGGACACGTGGCAGGGACACTGCCTTTGCTGCTGGTGGTCTGTTTGTTGCTATGCTCTTCAGCTGAAATCACCCGCTGCCCCCTTAAATTTTGGTTTTATCTAAACATGAACAGTAGGTAAGTTGTTAAAGTTCTAGCTAACCTTGCTCAAAACAATTCAGCTAAAAGTAAAAGATGAATGGCAGCATTTGCATAGAACACCTCAGATCTTTTTAACTATAAGATACATTTTAGAAAAACAATAGCACCTTTGAAGTAATTCTTGAGTGCTGTAACAATGCACAGGAAAGTGCCAGAGCAATTAAAGCAGGGATAGATTTGAGACTGAGTAATGCCACAATGTGTGCTGCTGACAGTGCCAGAGAGCCGCGGAGAACTCAGAAATTATGTTTTCTGTCTCCATAAAAAAGAACCAAGACAGCCCTTATTTCCAATAATAAAAGGAAATTTACTGACATCAAGAGTTAATATGGGATTAGTGACCAACATATGACCAATTACCCCCCAGTGCTCCTCTCCATCCCTATTGATGTTGCAGGTGGAAACCTGCCTTTGAGGTTATCCCGAGCCCTCCATTGTAACAGTCTAGTGTTAGCCGCCAGTGTCTTAGCAGACCATTTCATCTAAAAGGTTGCTAGGTTTTTACACACAGAAGGAGGGCAGAAATTGTAAGAAAAACTATATGACCGTTCCTGAGAGCTTATTCGCCTTTCTGAGAATTGAGACAGTTTTTCCCATGGGATTTGACTAGAGACTGCACATGGCAAGGACATCTCTTCTCTCACCCCAAAAAATACCTGCTCGGGTTCACCAGAGTTGAGCAGCTTCAGTCGAAGTTATCCCATATGAAGTGTGACACTGCAATTTAAAATTAGATACAGTGCATGGCCAAACGGGGGGCAATTGCAGCTGTATGGCATTCTCTACCTGGGTGGATGGTGCTCTGCACCTCACAGAGGACACCTGAGGACACTGGGCGGCTGCAGCAGCTAACGCGGTAGCTTCACTTTCCTGCATCCTCACCTTTTGTCCCTGAGTCCCAGCACCTGTTCTGACAGACAGTCCAGAGGAAGCTGCCCTCCATCCTGTGGCACAGCAGGAAAAGGCGCAGCCAGCAGCAGTGGGAAAGCTCTGCAGCTGCATCCATAGGGTGCCATGCTCTGTTGTGCACTCACTGACTCCCAGCACAGCCCAGTCACTCAAGCTCATGGTTATCGGTGTCTGGGCTGGAGATCAGGCTTGGAGCCCAAAGTTTCCTCGATCAACTATCCTCAGTTTTCTAAAAAGCAAAGATGGCCTCTGAGCTTGCACCAGTCCAGAAAATATTTTGGCTTCATAGTGGGTTTTATTCTTCCCAAGTTACACAATCCTGGGATTTGAGAGGAGCTGATGTTTTCTATTCAGCTGATGTATTGTATTAGCCTGCTCTGTGAATGCCATTATAATTAGAAACAAACCTACACAACAGATAAAATAAGACACTAATTGTTGTTTTTATTCCCCTGTGAAGACACACTCTGGCACTATTAATTGTACTTAGTCACAATCTGTTCATCATCTAATTGTTTTCCACAGAGCTGAAGAGAACCAAATATTTACCCACATGAATTTATTAATATCTACCCATGAATCATAACTGCTCTACAATGATTTCTTTTTAAAGGCAAGAAAAAAATGCAGGAAAATGAGACTGAACAGAGTTTGGGTGTCAGGGGTCTCTGGGGACCAGGAGCTATGGGCCTCTCTGGAAATCCAGGGC
The DNA here is from genome assembly GCA_013398955.1 of Callaeas wilsoni. NCBI lineage: Eukaryota > Metazoa > Chordata > Aves > Passeriformes > Callaeidae > Callaeas > Callaeas wilsoni. Next base: position 51,100 of record VWPU01017648.1, on the reverse strand, counting down.
TCCTCCCACCACGCTGTCCAGGAGTGGGGCAGCCCCATCCCTGGGCATCACTGTGGGTGCTGCAGCCATGGGGGAAGGGGCTCATGCCCCACCGTGTGGGCACCACAGCCACTGTGGGGGCATCTCAGCCTATTGGTCCAAGAAATTCTCTGAGGATGCAATTCTGGCCTCAGCTGGCATCTCTTCCAGACCTTGCTTTGGCTTGTCTGTGCTCTCAGGGTGATATTTCTCCTGCATTTAACTTTAAGGGAGATTAATCTTTTAACTGCTATAGCGACACCTTCTCTAAACCCAGCGGGAATTAAACACATGAGCTGGCACTGCACTGATCAACCAGTAGGACTAATTGACTTTCCCAGCATGTCCTAGAAGAAATGTACCAAAAATACTTCCCTGATAATATACCAGGTATTTCAAACTCTAAAGGCAGAGTCCTCAAGTCCCCCAAAGAATTACCTTTGCTGCAAAGGTGTGAGGTGGGCTGTTGGCTCATGTTAACTCTTGGTTTTTTCCAGCTAGATTAGCCCCTTTACAATGTACATTATTGTGATCATAGATGTGGTGAATTATTTGATCATCTTGTAGGGAAAAAAATGTCAGACTTTTCTTTTAGTGGGAAGGGACACTTTCCTTTTAACACATTGTAAAATATGTAAAAACAGTATGTGCTTGGGCAAGCTCTATTTGTCAAAGGATTGTAAGAGTCAATTTCATGTTAGGAATTACAGGGAGGGGGGTTTATAACTTTTGTGTTGAAAATAATGTAAACTATCTCTCTACCTGAACAGTAGTCGAATATAGAGGCAGAATATTGGTACAATAGGTAACTATCTGTAGTACAAACTGAGCCTTATCAAAGCACGTATAGGAACTGTGATTCTCCTGCACATTTCATGGAGAATATAAATGTCCTCTGTGATTTTAAATTGGGTAATTTGAGGTCTGCCTTTTCCCCTTGGAAGTTATGCAGCTGTGAAAGCTCTAGAAAATATAGCACGCATACATATGTAAATATTCTGCAGAAAACATCTTCTCTTTTGTTCTGGTGTTTGATAGCCAAAATTACAGATCCAAACATGCCTAGGAATATTTTTTCTATAAGTCAAAATGAAATTTATCTTGTTAAATTATTTAAAACACAAAGTACTACAAAGTTCAATGTGCATGTATGAGAAGTCCAGTAGATGAAGCACCTTGCTTGGAAAGCTTGAAAATATGAAGAATTGTAGTTTTAAGTCTGATGACACTCTGATGCCCACTGATAGTGACTGCTTCCCCAGAACCAGAAGAAATCCAGAAAACAAATTTATATTTGTAAAGACTGTGGATCTCATTAACAATGTACTCCACAAGACGCTATCTCAAAGTAACACTAAATATACTGAAATCCTGTTTTCTTTCACCACTGGCTGTGGCTCGCTGTGCAGGATCTCTGGATAAAACTGCTACCATACTACACTTGATGACAAGGATGTATCACCAAAATAAAATCTCCTGGCAGTAAAAACTCACTGTAACAATAAAAATCTCAACAATCCTTATTAAAAAAAAATAATAAGCAGAACACAGATAACTTTGAGGATAATTTGGAAGATACTATAAAATCAGTGTACTGGCATATCCAAGTGATTACATAGCCAGTCCACATATTTTTGTTGTATATTCCTTGCTATAAGAGGATAAATCAGAGTCTACAACAGGTATCCCTCTAGGGAGAGGTTAAATCACCCTGAGTGAAGACTGAAAGAAATGTGTCATGGCCAAAATCCAGTATCCTTTCTTTGGACTCCACTTTCCCAGCCACAGGAGATGAGTACGGAAACCGAAATCACTTCAAGACTCCATCTGCCCTTGTTTTTTTAGGCTGGGATTTTTACACCTCCTGCTACAGCATGCTTGCATGGAGGTATTATATCCTGGTGACCAAAGTTTGCACTGAAGTAACAATTCTGGTCAGAAAATGAGGGAGCAGAAATAAATTATCTGAATGTTTCTGTATTTTTATTTCTTAAAAAAGGAAGCATTCTACCGCAGTAACAGCATTCCTTCCAAAATCCTTGTGCAACTGGATTATAAGGGGAGACCCAAACTTGCCAGTTCTATCAGTGCTATATGTTTCACCTTGAACTTTTAGATTGTTTCACTCACTGAACTCATTCATATCAAGGTTAAACTCATCACTTGCTGTCATGCCATTCATGTTACTCTTTTGCTTTTAGTCTCTGCTGCCCTACTGCCTCACAAGGTAATAATTATAGAAACTCCTCCTTCTGTAAGTCCCAGTCTAGAAGGGCTTTCTTACTGAAGACAATCCTGTTTTCATGGAGATTCTTGTGCCTCACCAGAATAAAAGCTTCACTGTTCCAGACTGAGGAGAAAATAAAGCGCATGAAGATATGCTTCAGAATTTGTCCAGACTTCTAAGTTAGCATTGCAAGTCCCCACAGATGGTAAATCAGGCCTTTCAATATAAGTGTTTCTTTTATTTATTTTAAATGCAGTTGAATTTGCCGCTTTGAAAAATCTTTTAAAATAAATCTTCTGAAAAACTCAAGCTGGTGCTTGGTCAGTGTCTAATGATCTGGAAAATTGCTGGTTCAGAACCAATTGCTCTGTGCACACTGGTGAAGCAGATGCTTGGCAAGGCTGCTGAAATAGAGGCAAGATGCCAGTTCATAACAGAGAGAAAGGCTCTCCAAGTGCATCTTTGACTCCTTTGGAGTGAAATGCATTTTATTGTCACATTGCCCAACACATGTACAAATGGGTTCACAGACCTCCCAGGTTACTCCATTATGCTGATATTCAACCTATATAAACACATTGGATTGAAGGGATTGCTTTTTATTTCTGATTCTTAAAAATTGTACAAAGATGATTTTTTTTTCACTCACTAAAGTAGTTTTGTCTAATTTTACTTTCACTGAATTTGCTCACATAGACCTGACATCTCAGGAAAGGGTGTGTGGGAAAGATTCAAATTCTTGGCACTGATACTAGAGAAATCTGAACTTGATCTGAAGTCAGCATGGGGGAGAGGAAGGAGGTGAAAGCAGGTTCATACAGATGACTGAGATTCAGGATATGATGGTTTTGCTCTGTTTAACCACAAATGGAAGTACTCTGACTTGAATTACTTTTCCTTATCATCTTTATCCCCATTTATGCATGATATTAATTCTATTAATCATTCCATAGGAGAAGAAGCAACAAAAAGGTCGTTTGAGGAACTGGAGCAATGCATACCAATGACTCACCTGCTATTAGAATAACTGTAAGTTAGGGTATCAGAGTTGGGACAACTGCTTCCAGCAAGAACCAGATCTCACATTAGCACCACAGTCACACTCAAGAAATGCAGCCAAGGATGGGTTGTGAACCATCCCTGTTCAGATGTAAATGCATGTTTTACATGAAGCAGGTATTTTAATCACATTTAATTAGGTGATTGTTTATCTGAACAAGATCTTGCAGTTAGAAAATGGCATTTGCAAGTGATTAATATCGGTTATTGATGGAGATCTTACTGGATGGAAGCTTATGATATCAGCTCACATATGTGCAATTAAAGATCCTAATATAGAGCAGTGCCCAGTCCATGTCTGCAAATCTTGGTGGGAGTCACTTAAAAGTTAGCTCTCTATTTAAGACTAAGATAAAGCTGTTTCTCATGATGCCATAACCCACCATTTCCCATGGAAAACTTGAGTGGAAGAGGCTGGGTGCAAAAACATCGACAAATTATTTTGTAACTAATACCACAATATTTCAGAGATTTATTTATTAAAGTATTTTTTCATGTTGTCTTTAAGTTATTTCTACTGTCTGGCAGTAGAAAACAAAACACTCTTGAAAAGTTTAAAAATGCATTAGATTAAAAGGATGTGTTCCATTTTTGGTAGCTACATTTGTTTAGAAAATGGATAAAGAAATCCTTTTAATATCACTTCTTTACTCAAGAGTAACCTCTCATAAAATGTTTACTATTTATTCCTTTGGACTTTATTAAATATAGAGCATGGCTTGCATCCTGCAGGTTACTTACTACATCTTGTGATTAGTGAGAAATGTAATCATCTGTAAAAAGAAAATTCATAGATACATACCATTACTGGAGGATATAGCCATTATCATTGTGCTGGAAAACAGAACTAATCTCAGGTTACTCAAAACAGAACTGCTCAGAGTTAAACACCTTATAAACTGACTTGACTTTGATTACTGACTTTAAGCAAGTGGGCAAATGTAGCTAGAACTAAGTGCATCTTTTGGAGGTGGGCATGAATGGCCACATTGCAAAGGCTTTGGTATTTTTGGACTCTTACGTTACAAAAAAAAAGAGAAAAACCCAAAACAAAACACACCCAAAAAAAAAAAAAAAAAAAAAAACCCAAAACAAAACCCCCCCAAAAAAAAAAAAAGAAACAAGAAAAAACACAAAGAAAAAAAGCCAAAACAACAACAACAACCAAAAAAAACCCCACAAAACAACAACACAAAAACCTCAACCAACCAAAAAAAAAAAAGAATGCAAAATATTAGCAAAATTTGAGTTAGGTTGTCTAGATATTGCTAAAGTAGTTGATATTTAAGACTGTAGGTAAGTGACACATCTCTCTAGATCACAGCAAAGCAATTCTCAAGCCTCTGCATTCTGGTGTTGAATGCCTGGCTTTGCACACCAATTTTCCCAGGATCATTACATGCCTGCAACTGCTACAAGTAATTTTCTAACTGGGATAAGTTTTTCATTCTTACACCAGTTACAAATTTCCTGAAATACCTGTTCCGTAAAACTCTTTAGTGAAGCTATTTATCAGTGGCAGACAAGGTCCCTTAATACCAGACTTTGCTATGAGCAAGTTCCACTGTGTACATTTATCTTTCAGCTTTATTTAATGCGACGGATTTTAGAGTAACCGCACCCCTTTTCTCCAGACCCAGGTACACCACAGGATCTCTCACCTCATTGTCTCTGCATCAGCCTGAATGCTCAGTAGACTTCCCCTTTCACTCACTTGCATCCACAGCTATGAAATCCAGTGTGGCAAGCCTGCAGCCTTGGTGTGTCAGGTCTAGGAGAAGAAGAGAAGCACACCAGCAGTGTCACAAGGACTCTGACGACACCATGTGTGAGTCACTCTGATCCTGCTTTCCGCCAGACCACGAGGAGAGAGACCTGTGCCTGGAACCTGAGTTGCACACCCCTCTCAGGACGTCTATGGTCACTACTTATGACAATAAAGACAGCGTAAAATTGTCCCCTCTCAGGGGAAATGCTTGGGCATTCCCACATATACCCTATGTTAACATATATTAATCCATGGAACTCTGTGTTTTGTGGGACCCACACCATGAGCTGGATGAGCCACAGAAGCGGTGATGTGGTGAGCTTGGAGATGGGGCTTCTTCTGGCTGTCCAAGGCTCCCTCCAAGCTCTGGGTGCCTGCACTGGTGCTCCTGGCAGCTTCTCCAGCACACCTTCAGTCCCAGGACACAGCTGTCCCTCAGCACTTCTCTGTGCAAGCTAATCTTCAAGGTTGAGTTGACACAGGGTAATTTAATGATGAAAGAATAGAGGAGAGGATGACAGGACAGGTATTTCAGCATTTTTTTCCAAATTAGTTGTGGGATTTACAGCTGGTTTAGAGAGGACATATGCTGATGGATATTGAAGAGCTGTAGTAACCACAAATACGATACCTACTTAGCTAACAGATTGCCAGAATTTCTGCGGCATAGGTTGAAATTCATAGTGTTATGACAGCCAGTATCCTTCAGAGCTGCTCTTGAACCAAGCATGAGTCAACACACTGGTTTCAGCCATGAAAAACTGGAATATTTATAAGAAACTGATTAACAAAACACAACATGTACATACATCTATCTGAGAAACTCATGTGAAATTTTGGGAGGACATTAATCAATAATTCCACATTTTTATACATCTCAATATCCTACCGACACCAGGTTCCCCATAGAGCAAGTCAGTCCACCCAAGCTGACAGACACTGGTACACAGTGGCCTAGAGCAGCAGTGAGAACACTTCCCAAACGAAATGAAATTGCAATGAATCACTATGATGAATAGCCTGGGGCAACAGCTCATCCCTTGAAGGACCGTTTTAAAAATGTTTTTCTTTTCTGTCAATGAAATATTGTCCCATCAGAAAGCACTGATGAATGAGTTATGCTGGACCCATCTCCACAGCAAGATGAATCTGTCTGTTCCCAGGGAACGCAACGTGAGGCTTAGTGAGCCCATCCATGAACCAGGACACTTCTGCAGCACTTTGGTGTAGACAAGGATGCAAAACAGCAGCCCCCGGCTGGCACGGCTTTAGAAGACCTGAGACAGTGGCTCCCTGTGCAGCGTGCTCCAAGAGCCACCAGAATCGCTAGATGCAAAAAAAGTTGCTCATATATGAAAAAACAAGGGGATCTTGGGGCTGTAAAATAAAGCGAAGGGCTGTGAAACTGTTTCTAAGTGAGCCAATCATTACAAAATCAAGATCATGTTTTTCAAGAGTATAACAAGGTTTCACAGGGGAAATTAGGTCAGATCTGTGTTCCTCATCTTAAGCAGAGGTTACCAGGAACCTATTCAGAACAAATGTGCCATTGTCGTACATTTCATGAGTAAAGTAGATTTGAAAAATTAGATTGAAATAGGGAAAACACCATGCTTTTGAAGACTGGGGAATGTTTCATCAAGATCATGTGCCGTTAAACATAGCAAGAAAAACAGGATGAAACATAACCCACTCATGCCTGCACCTATGGAGAACCTCCTCTAGCTAATTTGAGCCAGACTGGATCCTGTAAATCTGTAATAGTTTGAGGCAATCTTTCTCATCTCTCTGAGAAACTCAGGTTTCAAAACAAATCAGAGGAAATTGCTGAGAAATGGGAAAGGATGGGGTCTGTGTCTGTCTCAGGACAACAATACTGGACAAGTCCTTGCCTCTAACACCTGCAGCCCATCTAACTCTGTAATTAACAGTCAGACACTACCGACCTTGGGTATGCCACAGCACAAGGTCCTCTTCTGTTTCTTTTGTAACTTAACAAAATGTTAGCCTTTCATTAATGTTAACTGCATTTCCCAGCAAACTTCTAATATTCCTTCACTTCTCATGATGGCCCATATTTGGGTGTTTCTGGGTGTTTTGGCCAGGATCACTGAGCTAAGAAGTAATTAGTGTTTTCCATGTCTGGAAAGACTGACACCTGGAGATCTTATCATCCTTCTCACCAGAGCTTTGGCAGAGGAGAAGGAGGTAAGACACCTGCCCACTCTTCAAGCACCTATCCCAGCACCTTCCACACAGCTTCTTCCTACGCATCCTAACAGCACAGTAGCATCAACAGTGGCATCTCTAAAATTCACTGTATGGGGTAGAAAGTATCCAGCCGCTTCTCTAGTGATGCAGCAGAATTTTCAGATTCATTTGAAAAATACTATTTTCTTTCCTTTCAGAGACCAGAAAGACTCAGGTTTGCAGTGGTAGTTAATTGTACCTTCATAATAACCTCATAAAAAATTCATTTTTTATTTCAGTTGCTAGCAAAGATTTGGATGTAAATTTGAACTCTGAAAGGGTTAGGAGTACTAGGGATATATAAAATGTGTATGTGGCTGAGCTGCTTTTGCAGCAGTACCTACAAGAAGCTGGTATCAAACATTAGAAAACTTTTCAAATTTTGCTGCTAAAAAGAGCCTTCCTCATATGTTTTACCAAGAGGTGACGACAAAGTTTCTTCCCTAACAATACAGGCTTGGGACCCCAAGCACCCTGCACTGAAGGAGTTCACCTGGAGAGGTGAGGAAGGCTCAGTGCTCCAGCCCAGCTGCTGGGGAAGCTGTGCCAACAGCAAGGAGCTGTGAAAATGAGTGTTGGCAAGGGCAGAGGCATTTGCAACATTCATGTGATTAATGCAAGCCATGCTTGCAAAAACACATAGCAAACCTTGATCTGCATTAGTCACATTAAGAAGGGGAATTATTTTGCCTGTCACTGTGATTAGGCTGTGTCAGAAGGAAACTTTTTCCATATTAGCAATTACTAATATTTACTGAAATGCTTTAAAGCATTATTTAACTAAACTTCATTTCACTGTGACTAAGGCCTTCTCTCTTGCTCTTTTCACCTAATTGCCTTCATCATGCTAATAAGGGGGTTTTTGTCCCCATTTGTTGCAGGGCTTGGGGTTTTTTTTTACTAGTTATGGAATTTTTAGTGACTTTTGGATTAAACTGAACACTGAGCCTTTCTAATTTCTGAATTGTTTCACTTTGCTGTAGAAACTGAAGTAACAAGGAATTTTTCACAGTGTCTGTTTCTCCTGCCGACTCAGGAGGACCACAGAGCTCTCCAGAATATAAGAATTCTCTTTCACTCAGACAAAAAAAAAATCACATGAGATCTGGTTCTATGCAGAAATGACAGAAATTTTTCTGGAAAGAGAAAAGTAAAAGAAAATAAAAAAAGACACATTAGAGATTGTTTAGACAAGTCAGTGAAGATTAACATTTGCAGCATCAGCAAGAGTTTGAATCTGGGTCTGCTGCATTTCCGTGTTCAGCCCACTCCCTCCTTCTCTCTGACTCACCACAATTAAAGCAAAAGATTCTATCTCAAGGGATGTCCTTCTGTAAGGATCTTCGTCTTCAGCCAATCTACATTCTGCAATGGAAAAATGTTTCATGTATCATACCTTCAGTTAATTGCAGTACTTCCAGGAAACAATTTTTTTAAAATCCAAAACTACTCTGAATAGTGGAGACTTTGCATCCAAAGATTTTCTTTAATTTCTTTTTTTACATTTCAGCACTGATCCATTAACTTATCAGGGATAATGGAGAGCATGTTGCGTCTCGTGTTATAGTGCTAATGTATTGCATTTATCAGATTTGGTAATTTTCTGTTTACAGGAAGCCAACATTTACCAGTCATTAGTCTTTATTCTTTTCATCCTTTGCAGCAAGGAGTGATCTGTATTTTCTCCAGTGGAGCCACTGAGATTTGTAAGCCATACAGCCTTGAATCTGGTATTATTCACAATGGGAGCACTCTCTCAAATTAACTTATTGCCGAGAAATGTAAATCAATTATGTTTACAGCTCTCAACAAACAGAATTAAAATGTTCCACCAGTCTGCTTCAAATTCCTAATCATTTTTGCAATTAACCCAGTCTCTGGGATTTGCAAGAGAGTATGAGATGAATTGGTTTCTCTTCATTATCTGACATAGTTCAGTTATTCCTGAGGTGTCCTAAAAATACCAGCAGCCAATCAAATTCCACCTTAAACAGTTATCCATCAAGTAATGGATAACACCCATTGCCATTCCTCAGGACCACTGTGTAGCATATGTGCAAGTCAGAAGGTCATGCTCGTGAGATGGCAAATGAAGCAAATTCAAGCCCAGGCCAAGAATAAGCACACAACCAGCCTGGCATGGTCAGCCTGCTCATGGACTGTGAGTGAAGGCAAGAGAACTGGGTGCATGATATATAGAAAAGCAATTTTTGAAAGTAATGAGCAACATCCAGAATGTGAAGTTCAAAGTGCCACTCATCTCCCCACCACAACATTTTAATACTGTTCTCTGCAGTAGCCGTCCCCCATTGATTCCATTTCATTTGGACCAATACCAAAAGCAGGTTTTGATGATCCCTGGGATCTGTCTGTTTTGCGATCACATTAAAAGCTAATCCTTTAAGTGTATGTTTGATTGTCTCCTGGCTCTGAAGAGCCTTTTGGGGCAGGAGGGGTCTGCCTTACACCATGCTAAAGATCCTGCTCCCTGCTGACAGCCATTGAGGGTTGCATCTGGGCTCCCCACCCCTCTCCTGTGGAGAGCAGATTGTCCATGGGGGCACCCTGTTGCTCTCTACAGCTACTCGAAAGGAGGTTGTAGTGAGGTGGAGGTCAATCTGTTCTCTCAAGTAACAAGCAATAGGATGAGAGGAAATGGCCTCAGGTTCTGCCATGGGGGGTTTAGATTAGATATTATGAAAAATTTCTTCATGGAAAGTGTTAAGCACTGGAACAGCCTGACCAGGGAAGTGGTGACGTCACCATCCCTGTAGGTATTAAAAGGATGTACAGATGTGGTACTTACAGGCATGGTCTTAAAGTTCTTTTCCAACCTAAACTATTCTATGATTCTATGACTCCATTTCTGAATTACAGGTGTCTTTCAGATATGCCCAAAAGAATACCAGGGCTGGAGCATTTTACCTTTTTGTACAGTAAGACATCACCATTTTTAACATTACGATCACTTTTGTCTTCCCAGCACTCACGCGACGCAGAAGCTGCCCCATCAGACAGATGGGAGACTCTGAGCACATGATGGCTCCCTAGGTAGCCTTCCACAGGAGTGCATCATGTCAGGAGAATCCAGTGTGCTCATACTGCCAAGAGCCCAGACAGCTCTTCTGAGATGCAATGGCTGGGTCAGCTCTGCACGAGACATCAGCCTGAGCTGCCAGGCAGACTGTGCTCGCTCCACCTCATGAGGAATTTGGCCGGCTGGGATGGAAAGGAGCAGCCTTCACCCAGAGAAGAGACGAGCCTCCACAGCTGCAGGAGCGCAGCTCCTCCTGCACTCCAGATGTGCAGGCTCCCATGCGACAGGCGCTGCAAGCCCCTGCACCAAAGCACAGCTGCACACAGCAGGAGCACTGCTCTTACAAAGAGCTTGCTGTGCTCAGCAGGCTTCGTCCATCTCTGAATTTCCACAGCCCAGATCCTTCACATCCTTATGTAAATCTCTGCTCAGTCTAGACTGACAAAATACATACCTTACGCAAAAGCCTGCACTGATTTCTACAAATCCAGCAGTTAGTGGCTTGACACACTGATGAAATATCACATTTTTTATTCCAACCCTATAATCAGAAAGTCAGAATTACAATAAATGGAATCTTTTCTATCCTCTGTTTTAAAAGGTCTAATTATTTTATTATTCAGTGTATGTACACGCAGATAAGTAATAATTATTCTGAGTATTATCTTGCATAATAAAGCCAGTTAATGCTCAGAGATAATAGCACAGAGACAGCTCATTATACCAATTTGTACAAAAATAACATAATTATTTTCTTTTTCTGAACAAACTTGTTCTGATGTGATAAGAGCAAGTTTCAATCACTTCTTTATTTGCTAAAAGATTAAGCATTATGCAGCCAGTAAGGTGATTATTATTTTAATGATGAGTCGTCATGTGCAATGAGGAATTAGCCATCCAATGGATTTGAAGACAAATTCGTATAAGGCTACATTAAAATAAGGATGATCCTGAAATTATGGCATGTCTATTTCTCAATAGCCTTCTTACTGGAAATATCACTTAGAAGTTTGTCCTGCTAAGAGCTGAGAAAACTCAGATGAGCATGGAGAAGAGGAAATGGTGATGTTTCCCAGCCTGCAAGTCTGAGATGCAGAAAACCAGTTCAGCCACTGAGTGTTTGGTTTTGCCAAGGCCGAACTTAGACTCCGAAGCAGGACAACGGCAACACAGGCGGTGGCTTTCCTGCAAGACAGCTTTGCTCCCTGATAACCCAGTGGCCTGGACTATCATGGTCTCTGGTGGATCTAGCAGCCTGCTGCCCTCAAAGTGGGTATGGAAGTTCTCTGACAAAGTATATGTTTTCTTTTTCCAGTCCTTTTTTTTCCTTCATCACCACTGACTCAAGCCATCTTCATTCAGTTCTTCCTTATCTAATCCCTTACTCCCCTTTTACTCTGAAATAAAAACTTCAGGGAAAAAAGCAGAAAATATAAAACAAATGAGACCAGTGCTTGCCACTCTTGGCTCCTGTCTCTCTAATTCCAGTATCTCCCCCAAAGTCAGCTGTGCTCCAGAGCTGTGTCCTAGGAGCAGGCTATGGCAGGGCTGAGCAGCAAGGAGACTGACCTGCCACCACCTCCTTTTCTTGTGGGACGGGGCTGCCAGGGCCAGAGACTCTGGTGACACAAGTTACTTTCAAGAAGGAAAATAAGGGAGGACAAAGGAAGAACTAAAATAAAATTTCCATGGAAAAGGAAGACTTTAATTTCAAGCTTTTCTGTCTTGCATCCCTTGGAGTCTGTCCTGCAGTGGAAAGAGACAATCACCACTATATTGAAGACAATTTCATAACTCACTTCTGCTTTTGATGAAAACTCATTCGTGGTGGATTTTATTCTTTATTGGCATTTACGCATGTGCTCAGGGAACGGGAAGATTCCCCTTAACCAAATTAAATACTGTTCTTGCCTCTGGACAGACATTATGGATCATTGCAATTTCTGTCTTCCAGCAGAGGACCTGAGACTGTGAATTTGTCTGCAGCTTTGGGTTTTTTCTACTCCAGCTGTGTGAGGGTGAGCGATGAGCAATGCTGCTCCTCAGCCACGACCTGTGCTGCTCTGACTGGAAACTCAGGCTGGTTCTCAGGCCAAGATGCTGACAAATCTTCTCTAACACAAGAAGCAAGAGCCTGGCTCCACGGACACAGGTGAACCTTGCCACCTTGTCCCCTGGATCTGGGGCTTACTGGAGGAATGGTGCTTGCCCTTGTTCTGGATTCCAGTTAGTCGATGACGCCGCCAGTTGCAAATCTTTTTTCTACAGTGCTGATGGATTTATTTTCTGTGGATTAGAAAGGGCATTTTTATCATCTGAATTGCATGAGCCAGCAATAAAATTCACTGGAATATAGTACCTCTATAAATACCTCATAGAAATATGCCAAGTACCATAAATTGTTTTCATACCCTGCTCCCAAGCACCATGGAAGCACGGAGCACACCAAAGGCTTAGGAAGGCCTGTGGTCCAAAGTCTAGGAGGAGCTGCCTGTCCCATCTGTTGGGAACAAAATGCACTTAAAATCTTGCTCAGACAAGGTGCTCACCAGCATGTCAAGTCTCTATGACAGCTCTGAATTTCCACAGCATGCAATCTGGGCAGGATGTCAGAAAGAGTAGGGAAAATCCTTCATATTTATGGCAGAGACTGAGTCTAGCAACAAGCCACATTCCTGGGGCCTGGGAAGCCTTCTTCTCCATGCTGAATGAGCCTGACCGGGGATGGTAGAGGGCAGGGCAGTGGTACGTGCAGCATGACACTCAGAGAGCAACTGTACCAAGTGCTTCTTCACACCCTCCACAGCCTCTTACACCTGTTTATCCCCACCCCTCACCATGCCCTCCAAAGGTGACCTCTGTGCCTGCCCCCTCTCCCCCTGCTGAGCAGATGCACTTTTTAAGCAGCAGATGTTGCTGCATACTTGGTACTTGGCACAGGAAGTGAGAATCATTTCTAAAAAAAAAAATAAAATGAGCAGTCTATTTTGGGACTTATTGCCAATGTTTATTTAAAATTTCATATTTTATTTAAAGACATGGCATTTTAAGGCCGTGCTCTTTAAAATGTTGGTGTTCCAGGTGCTATGCAGTTCCCTGAGGCTGAAAAACACATCTAAGAAGCCTGTCCACACCAAAGCATCTGAGCAATGTCTAGAAAGGCTCACTTGCAGTCCAGGACAGATGGTACAAAGGTTCTCTCCTAATCCCCTCTGTGGTATGCTAAAATTAATTCAGAAAATCCACAGAGATGCCTTGGAGTGACGACAGAAGCCTCTGCTCATTTGCACTGAGGATACCTCTATTGCAGAGGCCAGTGCAGCGGGTCCTGAGCTTCCCAAAGCTTCTGATGTTTCAGTAAAATAGCATCAATTTCAATAACCTTAGCCAGGTTTGCAAACCTCAAGCAGATTTTCTTACCTGCAAAGAGGAAGAGCTAAGGAGTCTTTTTTCCAAGCCAGGCTTTCCATTTTCTCAGCTGAAAAGCAAACAATTCTCGTAAAGAAAGGCCACCTCGGGACTGGAAAAACCACAGTAAGAACAAACACAGCTGGGACCAAATTTGGTTTGATGCAATTTTCGGTTTCTTCCATTTTGTTTCCCTGCAAGGGAAGGTAAATGTTTGCTGTGGGCACACCACCACAGCGCAGAGATGCTTTGCTGGTGTGTTACACAGGGAAGAAGTGAATCCTTTGCAGTCCAAAACTCAGCCTGCTGAGAGCAATGGGCAACATAATGTCAGGATTTCCCTCAGAGGTTTGCTATGCTGTGTCAGAAGTGCCCATCCTCACCATGCAGAGGATGGAGGTGGCAGCCCTGAGTCCCCTGAAGCTGGTCACACTGCCTAGGAAGGAGGCAGGAGTGGCGACCGTGGGGAATGGCCTTGAGAATGGCTCCCCCCTTTCCATAGGAGGACATTCCCTGGCTCCCATCACCACAGAGGACCTCCTTTGGACCCCAGAGGATGTGACACCCAGTGTTACCTGATTTAGAAGGTAGCCAAAGGAAAGACAGAGTGTGGTTTAACTTAATCATGGCAGTGTATCACGCCTCACACTTCTGAAACATCCATACTACAGCAACAAGCTGTTAAGGATTGCAGCTATCGGAAAACAGCAATTTAATCCCACAGATAGCATTGATATTTCATGTTTATTGCTCTCCTCAGCTACCTTTGTGCAGGGAACCAAATTTTGCTCTTATAAATGACTATACTATCAGTAACTACATAGTGATCAGTTAGTTATAACAGAAGGGGTTATGTGGCAATAATGAGATCCAGAAGTGATTATAAATCAGACATAAGGTTTATGTCATACAAAGAGCTTCACATAGTATATCTCACTATAAATATTTTGTTCAGGAGTAATTAATAACATTACTAATTTTCTAAGCCTTTTTGGTTGTTTTGTGGAGTATAGCCTAGGCATCTTCAAATTTCTCAAGTCTTAGTTACTTATAGGAACTTTTTATACTGGTGTAAAGAACCCTGGCCATCAGTTTTTGTATTTATTCCTGAACTTGAAAAGAAATAGCTCCAATTTTTAACTCATCAAGTAGTTCTCATGGTAATAAAAGAGATTAATTTAACTGAGCAAAATAAAGAACATAATCATAGAATCATTAAGGTTGGAAAAGACCTCCAAGATCATCGAGTCCAACCAGGCAAGAACTGTCTTCAAGCTGGCATCAGTTTCTTAACTTGCACTTAGCATTTGAAGACACTCTTGGGTTTAAAAAATCCCCCAGATCCCCTTTCCAGTTCTCTAGATGTTTTCTCAGGAGCTACTTTACTCTCCCTTTAATGCTGATTTTTACATGAACTTTTAAATTTATCCAGATTTTGAGATGAGAGGAATCATATTTTGGCCTGTAAACTTGCTAAAAATTGGTTTCAAAGTAGCTATACACATTGTAGGGTGTCAATAACACTGAAATAGCTTTTACAGGATTGTCTCTAGCTCCAAGTACCCCCTTGGCATTACAGATCGACATTTCTTGCTTGTTTTGTCTCACTGTACAGATTTTGGTGAGCTTTTGTTGTGATATCCCGTAAAACTCCTACAACAGTTCAACATTAGGGATCAAACTAGTAAATTCCTGCAACATGTCCCCTGTCATCTCATTTCTGGGGTTTTTTTAAACACTGAAAGCCATTATCCAGTCTTTTGATAACTGTCAGTCAGCACAGACATCTCTACACCCTCAGCTCGGCTGCGCTTAATTAGAGGCAATATAGATGTTTAGGAATAGCCAGGAGAAACACTTCTTGCTCTGGGAGCCAGCTGCAGCAGAGCTGAACAGGGAAAAAGAGAAAATGGAGAAGCTAATTCCATCTGATTTACTTGTCCTGCAGCATTTCCACTTGTTGGGCTGCTGTTTCAGGACTGACACATGCATCACTGCGGAAAAGCACATGGATTCAGTTATGTCTCAAGTCATGACAAGCAGAAGAGGCTGCTGATGGATCTGAGTGGTCAGGGATGGGGCCGTATGGCCACCTCCTATGCTCCTTCAGCACAGGATTTCAAGGCTCATAAACCAAAAGGAGTGTTTCTCCACAATGCCCTGAAACCTGTCTGATCATCGTGTTGGGGATGCCTTTTGTCTCCACTCCAGGGCTTAAATCCCACAAGATCAAAATACCTTTAGTCTGGCAGAGTCTCACTTTTTGGTACAGATATGTTGGGGGTTTTTTTAAAGGCAATCTACTATGCTTAGGATGTGTCATTTTTTGAAGCTTCAGAGCTGCTTTCAAATGCTGGAAATAATCTATTTACTGTAGCAACATGATCAGACACACTTCATGCTTTGATCTGCAATAGAGCCTGGTACAGACTTCATGTGCTGTCATCATACCCTTACTGATCATGTGCTCACAAGGAACAGGTACGTGTTTGTTCCTTACCACGTTGCCATACAGCCACTACAGCAGATTTTCCTTCAGGTGATGGACTAGGAAGGGAAGACCTCATACACAGCCATTTAGGAGGAGGTAAAGTCCCAGATTCCATATTCCTGTTGTCGAAAGATGCCTATTACAAATAAAATGTGGCTAGGTCTTATTGGTAAAAGTGTTATGTTGTTCTCTGAGCATCTGACCATGACCAGACGGTATGAACTGCGCAGCTGGAGCAGTGCCTCTGGATAGAGAACACTAGATCCTCCAAAGAATCTGCAGCTGGTGGTTGCTCTTATGTTCACTGTGGCCCTAGTTCCTTTCTAACTTCCTCCTAGTTAGAAACAAACTGTCTTGACACACAAAGACTTTTTTCTCCTTATTCCTGTCATCGTTGTTTCTCTTTGTGATACTGCTGAGAGGTCATTCAAATTGTAATCTCATGTCCTAGAGGTTTTGTCCATGATATTTTCATGTTCTTTTTCTCTTCTTTTTTTTTTTTGCCTAAGATCAAGGAGATAGAAAACAGAACAAGTCATTGCTGCATAAACTCCAGCCTCCATAGCAACAATGAAAAACATTTCCCTTTCTCAGTTCTACAATTCCAATCCTATAGTCTCATCTGAGGCTTGGGAGAGTGACAAGAGGTTAAAATATTTTCCAATTTAATTGCTCATTGCAGTTTTGAAAGCAGGCTATTGAGGTGAGTAGCATGGGCCATATTAGACCCAATAGCTTTCCTGAGATCTGGAGTGTGAGGCAGGGGCTTGGGAAGGGCAGGTAGGAAGTACTGGATTTACCTCTGTAGGACTTGAATGCAGTAAAGCACACTGCTGTAACACAAACTGCCTACAGCAAAGAAAGCAATGGAGAAGGGAAAATGTTAACACTAAGCACTGCCGGTCTTCATCTGACCATTCCACCACTGTGGGAACAGGAAGGCAACACTGTACTAAATCCCTAGAAAATATGGGGCTGCATTGCTGTATCTGCACCAAAATCGAGGTAATTGTCCCAGGTTACTGCCATGAACCTGCCACAGTTATGCAGAGTGCACGAGGCATGCAGGCAGTGCTGCACTCCTGAGCACAGGGGAGCTGAGACACAACCATGACCACTCTCTCCTGCAGTGGACAAACTGAATTTTCCAGGACAAATTGGGAATTTTGAGCTTCAGGAACCCTGGATGCCACGGTCTGAGTCAGTGTCTGGCACCAAGACCTTGGCTGTGGCTTTGGTGTTTTGTGTGATGAATCAGGGCTCAGCAGTGGCTCTCCAGAGGAACGGACCTTAAAGTAACAAGAGATGCTTGGAAGACTTATGTTTTAGTAAAGCCAGTTCTTCCTAAATCCTTTCTTCCCGGGCTGCCAGTTTCCTGGGCAGGGGCTGCCAGTGAGCAGCAGGCAGGGGCTGCAGATGTGCAGCTGTGTGTGCCACGCTCCTGTCCACACCACAGCAACGTGTCTATCACACATCATCAGGCATCCGAGTCGTTTGTGGAGAAGGTGTTGATTCCCTCTCTTTAAGTTCCCCCACACGAAATCAGCAACCAACAGCATGACTGGTGCTCTGCTGGCCAGTCTCTCTGGTGACCAGTGAGAGGACCTATGGGATTGGCATGAAACTGTGCCAGGGGGATTTAGGTTGAGTATTAGGAAAAGGTTCTTCACCCAGAGGGTGGTTAGGCAGTGAATCAGGCTCCCCAGGGAAGTGGTCGCAGTGCCAAGCCTGACAGAGTTCAAGAAGTATTTGGACAACACTCTTGGGGAAATGGTGTGATTTTTGGGGCTGCCTATATGCGGCCAGGAGTTGGACCTTGATGATCCTTGTGAGTCACTTCCAACTGAGGTTATTCCGTGATTCTGTGACTAGAACGACAAAAGCAGGCTGAAATACAGATGCATCTAAACAAACCTTACTGTACCTCAATGCACATAAAAATGCACTTAATTTCTTTTCCCAGCTGATCTTTCAATTGACATGTTAATTTGGAATAGCTGAACTGGACAGGAATGGTGTAATTTAACTCAGAAGAAAAAAACAAAGCAAAGTAGTTCAGTTTCATCATATGTAAAGAAAAGCCACAAATGAGTTTTCCTTTTTACTGTACCTGAGGGTATGTTCTGGGAGCACTGTACAATACCATCTTAAACTGATACTTAGGACAGGTCCATTTTCCCACTACCCAGTAGTATGTGCTCATATTATAAATTGAACAGAATGGAGTTCTCAAATCAGTTTTAACTGAGTATTTGATTAACTAGAGATTTTTTTTCAGCTTTGAAAACTTCTTTTAATTTACTGGATTATAATCAAAGGTGAGTTCACTGATAACAGTATGATATTTTTAATATGTACTCAAGTAGTCTGCTCTGACAGACTTCCTGTGCTACAGATTCTGTACATTATTCCACCACAGTAAAGCTAAATGAAATCCTGTCTTTGATACAACCCCAACAGGGAATTGCCATCTTACATTCCTCTGCATGTTTTATTGGTTTTGCTGTTAGTCTCACAGGATAAACACATATCAGTGTTTCAGATTCTGTACTTGTGTTTTCTACAGTCAAAACCAGAAATAGGAACCTTTAGGGAAAAAATTGGGAAATATGTTCATTTGCTTAACACAAATTTCACTTCAACCCTCAAGGATGTAACTGGCATCAACCAGAAGACTCATGCGTGATAGAAGTTGTGTAGCAAGCGGTGGTGTTTCAACAAACTACTTATTAAGGGCTTTACAGTGGTAATAACCACTGATGTTCCTCAGCATTTATAAAAAGTTGACAAATACTCAGTAACTAAAGGTCATTTTATTAAACAAAGGATTCTTCCTTGTTTATACTTCCAGTACTAGCTTTGAAATGTTTAGAGAGCAGATTAAACACTGAACTCCCCACGCATCAGTTGTGCAGGATCATGTATCCCGTAAATGAGCTTGTTGAAACACCTGCTATTTCCTGATAACACACTGCTACAAGTAGCAGAACCATTCGGTTCTTATGCACTGAATTTACGCACTGATTTTTAGCTCTCAAATACAATGAACAAAGAATACTTTGTATATACTTAGGTAATGGTTACATCTAAATAAAACTGGTTCTGTGATCTACATGTACCCTAACTGGCAGATAGACCGCTGGAAAAGCTGGCAGGACCCAGCATCGTCAAGGCTGTTCCCAGAGCAGAGCTGTGGCCACTGAAACTGCTGAAAATGTTCCTACCAAAGCCAGTGGTTTTGCAGTAGATGCATAACCTCTGTGAACAAGGACAGATCATTTACAAGTGCAAATGTTATCACTTCTAACACCATTTAATTTGCACCAGTCTTTGCAGCCAACTTCCTGAGGGAATGGCTCAATGGGGAAGACCTCTCCATACACATTGTCTTAGGTTACAGTGTAAGATGTAACCAAAATTATGTATTCTATTACCATCTTCATAAGCTGTTGAAATAGGTGGGGCAGTGCTCTTTATCTTTTCCATGACTCAGCCCTGGTAACTCCCTCTGGGGACCACCTCGGCTAATGGGCCATCAAGGTCTCCCAGCATGACTCATAAAATTACATCATCCCACTGTGAGATGCCCCACCCAGGAGGAGGAACCAGACATTCCTACCTGGATATAATCTGAGGCTTGGAACACCACGGGGGCACTACCACTGGATTCCCAGAGAACAGGAGCTCGATAGCCACCACTGGCTCAAGAGAGAAAGACCAGATTGTTCTACAGGATCACCACTTCAACAAAAGCACATCCATCATTCCAACGGGACTCCAGCCACCATTTAATCAAACTGCTACCACCAGCCTGACCGACAGGGTGCCAGGTCATATTCTGACTGTCAGTTTGATCCAGTGTTTCTGTACTATTGCCTTTATTTTAATTTTCCTAATAAATTGTTGTTCTGACTTGGAATCTCCTGCTGGTTTGTTTCCAAACTAGTACAACCATTCCTCACTGTGAGGTGGGCACACCAAGCCTGGTCCAGCACCAGGACACGGAGCAGTAGG
Organism: Callaeas wilsoni; assembly: GCA_013398955.1. Lineage (NCBI taxonomy): Eukaryota > Metazoa > Chordata > Aves > Passeriformes > Callaeidae > Callaeas > Callaeas wilsoni. The sequence goes on along the minus strand of VWPU01017648.1, from coordinate 30,828 downwards.
AGGTGGGTTAGGCAGTCCTGCTTATCAAACAAGCCCTGCAACAACTGTGCTGCTGCATCTATACCCTCCTGCATCTATATCATCCAACAGGAAGTATTTACCTTGAAACTCTTTCCAAGAGGTCTGAAAATCAACAGTTAAGCAGGATAGCACATAGAGACTTCTTTTGCCCTAGAATGTGAGCTGTTTTTTACAGTGATTCAGCTTTCACCGTAGATCAAAGTTATATAGATCTGCCGTGGTCCCACTTGGGTAAATCAGTCTGCTGAGAGATTCAGCCTTCCCTCTGCTATTAGTTTAGCTATAGAAAGTAGAAATTAAAATAGATTATGAATGGCAGGGAAAGGCATGTTTCCTTCACTAATTGTCCAATATTTTTACCTAGAAGCCAATGAAAATTTGGCCACTGAGTCATCAGTGCATAGTCAGCGTCTCACAAATATATATCCAAGAAGAAGAAATAGAATGTCCACTAATAATTCAAAAATATCAAAGTCCAAATAGCTAAGGAATAAAACTTCTTTATAAATCTTACCTTCAAGATGTTACATTATTAATTTATTTTTAAGGAATAAATATGTCCTAATATCTCTTGCCAGGCAGTCAGTTACAAAAAACCATAAACCCACATAATGGGCATAATAAAACACTGAAAGAATGACATTTTATTTGTTTAAGATGTATAACTTTGCATATCAAAACTGGTAGTTTTTAATGAGAGAGGTTTCTGAAAATTCTTTACTTGTTGATAAGACTTCAGCTTGTGCCTTTTCCAGCTACTCAAAACTTCAGCTCCCTCCAACTCCTACCAGCTGCCAGGCAATCACAGAAAGTGTTACCACAGATAAGGCTCAGCCAAGTCAACCAGTGAATTGCATCACTCTTTTTTTAGCTCTAGAAGAGATCAACAAAATATAATGGATCTTTCTTAATGGATAAGCTGGATGGAGAGAAGTCTTTTAAGGGCGGTAGAAGCTTTTCAGTGGTGAGCTGTGTGACAGCAATCCATCTAACACAGAGAACACAACTCAAAACTTTGTACTCTTTTCTAAAGTGATCAGAGCTATTTTTCATTATAAAGTGAGTAGAATCTTTTTCTAGGCAACTCTTGCCATTTGAAATAGCACACTGCTTGAAGTTTTGAAGTATTTTTAATGGATGCTTTCCTCTGTTCATTGTCCTTCAAACCAAGTGTAAAGTTACCCACAGAAGTGTCCTGTACCTTAAAAAAAACCCAAAATTAAAGAAACGGCATCTGTGTCACTCTGTCTTTCTCTGGCCAAGATGAGAAGCCCATTGTTTTCCTCAACTGGGATGAACCACACTTGTAAATCAAAGCATTTTATTAAAGTGTCTCAGTGTTGGCACCACTCACATAAGCCCTGCTCAGACCAGAGCACGCCTTACTATCAGCACTGCCTGTCTCAAAGCCAGCAATCTTGAAACATGCTTCATTCCTGTAACAGAATTGTGGCTTTTGTGAGAGTTGTTTTAAACAAGAACACAAATATTGTACAAAATACAAACTACTGCTGGGAATGAAAAAAAAAAAATGTTGGATTTACTAGAAAAGGGGCTGTGGATGTAAAGATGCTTACCCTTACCTCCAACTCCCTTCAGGTCTCATTATAAGCTTAAGTTTTTCATACCAAATAGCAATTTTTCATTATTAATTAATTTAGCCTCTAAAAATCTAGGTGCATATATAAGTAGACAGACACAAAACAAGTATTTTAACTAGCTTTATTGAACTAACAAGTTTCATTAAATGTGTTGATAAAAGTAACGGTGCTTTAAATTGCAGTATTTGAAATAAATTTGAAGCAACTTGGATATTGACTGGAAAGCAGGCACAGGTCTACTACCAATCAAGGACTGGAAACGAACTCTGTTGTTAACACTCAAAAATTACTTTTGGTGTGAAAACCAAATAGACTTAGTGATGGAATTACTGATTACTCTATGTCTGACAGAAGTGCAACAGAATAAATCCATATGCCCTAAACTCTGGGGTTGGATTAGATTTTTACAGACATTAAACTGTAAAAAGAACACAGCTTTAGGAATGTGTGAATGGTAGTATCAGAGACAATCTCCGAGCTTGCTGGATGCACACGCCATTTGCTTCCCACTTTGATGCTGGGGTATCCTAGGTATGGAGCAGGCCAGGAGGGAGCTGCCATTCTCTCCAACCGTGAAGCACCAAGAATCAGGACCTGTGAACAGCCCTGCAATCTGGATGTCATCTCTGCCCTTTGACCCTGTTTGCGTTGGGTGCTTGAGGCTACAGGATGTTCCTACTGCACACACAACAAAGGCTGTGGGGGCCAGAGGGAGACACCGCAAAGCAACCACGCGTTCCTCACACAGCAATCCTGCAAGTGAACTTTAATAGTAATGAGCAACCTGCAGCCTACAATCCCACCAAAGAATCGGGGAGAGAGGTAAAGGAGAATGAAAGAGGCTGCTCCCCAAACTGCTCCCCACTCCGTTAGGATCCAGGAGCGCAGCTTTGGCAAACAGCATGTTGATACAAATCCAGACAGATGGAAATGTGCTTCCTTGTCAAGGCTGTTATTCCCCAAGACCAAAGAAATTTTGTTGTCTTGAACCTGCTGTGGGTAATAGACAGGGAAAGGTCCAGAAATAGAACAAAACTAGTAATATAAAACTAGGTTTAGAAGATGAAATTAAAACTGTCTTTTGCACAGAAAGAGGTGTGTTTTTCCTTAACAGATAAAACCCCTCTTTTTTTCAGTCCCAATAACATATGTTACAACAGGCACACATTGTCTTACTGAAGATTTAACCTATTAGAAATAAATTAATAATGTTCATCATACAGTATTATCAACAGGATAATTTCTGTGATCGAGTCATTTACAAATTTGGGTCTGTACAAAATATTGCATAACATGGGATCCTAAGTTTTTAAAGAACCTTTGAATTCAAACTACAGCACAACCCACTCATGAAAGGTTTTTAAAAATTTTAGATCCTAACAATAATCTGAATTTAGCTTTGAAAAAAACATAGAATTTTCTACATAAGATAGTGATTCAAGGTTAATTTAATAATGAGCTACATCTTTTAGAGCCCATTTCACAGTAAAGCTGAAGAAGAAAACCAACTTCCAATTTCACCAGCAGTATGCTTTTCTAACATTGCTCATTACTTTCCATTAAAACAAATTCACTCTAGTACCACTCCTTTGTCTACTGAATCCTTACCAGAAAAAAAATGCTAATTGCATCTTTTCCATTAAGGAAGAGGATGATAGACAAACAGAAAGATGTTTTGCCCTATAGGTGCCAAGATTACAAAACAAGAAACCCCAAAACCAACAACTTTATATATTTTTAAAGTGTCAATTTACTTTTCCAAAATTCTTTCAGTCTTCATCATCCATTAGGAGAAAAAAAAAAGAGAAAAAAAAATGCAATTAGCATTAAAGTGTTGTGATTATTCCATTTTTCCATTTATTCTTGCACAGAAAGCCAAACATATCCATTTCAGACAAGTTATAGCATCAGCAGCATCCATTATCTCATAGAAACCACATTCCAGTACAACCGGAAAAAGCAGTTCCAAAATGCTTCCATATGCATAAAAATAATTTTTTTAACTTTTAGGTTTTGTATTCTGAGTCTTTAGAAATGGTGGTTTTTTTATTAGGTTTGGTAGCCTCATCCATCAGTTCCTTCAGCTGCCCAATCTGTTCATCACGGAAGTCATTAAGTTTTTCTTCTGTGAGCTGAATTCCATATACAGCCTTTTCTCTCAAGTTTTGTTTGTCCTCATTAATTTGTTGCTGGATCAGTGCTGCATAGTTCTAATGAGAAAGAAATATAAAGGTCACAAAACTGACAAATGCAAGATTCAGGTCAACTTTTTTTAATAGCATTTTACTGTAATAACATACTTTTACACAATCTCCTACAACAGTCTACTAATCGACAACAAATGGCTAAAAAATTTACACTTTTTATAAGAAAGGTTATTAAAGCATTTCTAGTATCTACAGTCAATTTTATGTAGCTAGTTTAAAATGCATATATGTACAGATTAATGTCTTATCATATAGTACTACTGAAAACAAAATGAAATTTAATTATAGATCTGATATATTTATTAAAAAATTCTTTCCTATCTAGCAGGACATCAATAGGATGCACTTTGTAAACTGATACATCTGGAAAAGTATTATTCTTGAAGAACTGTATTAGAAAAAGCATTCTACAATTAGACAGATGTCCTGAAGCCTTTCTGCCTAACCACTCTCTGCATTTCTCAAGAACTGATAAGGTAATTTGCATCCATCCTAGACTGCTCCAAGGACAGTAGAAATTCAGTAACCGTGAGACTTCAGTCATTCTGCCAGGTTTTGGAAGAAATTAGTTAACAAATCTGAAAGTTAGAGGAGAATAAGAAGGGGCTAAAAGGACAGATATCTACTTTGCATTCTCATTCCCAAAGGAAAAAAAGAAAAGGATAACTCCCTTCCTGCACTGCTTTGAACATACTTAAGTTGGTTCAGACTTACAATCCTGTTGTAACAGAAATTATTTGGACCACATTTACTTAGGTAACAGCATTTATGTTGGTGGACAGGCAACACACAGGTCAGTGTGTGTTACATCAATACCAGGCTGAGCACCACTAGAAAAGCAAAACTTTCTCAAGGGCAGAAATGGAAGTGGCCGATGAGTCACACTGGTAATGTGGGCATAGTTGGAAAATTGCTTTCTCACCACTTTGGAGCAATCTTTGACCATTATGACTTCTCTGAATTACAACACTCGAGGTTCTGCAAGGACAGCAATTCTGCAAAATTAATTCTGCTGGCAGTGCTACCCCTGACACGGCTCTGTCCAACGTCCCTGCACACACGGATGCTGTGCACTCCCCAGCTCCCTCTGCCCAGCACCAGCCCTGCTGCAGCAGCTCTCAACAAGGTGTAGTGAGTGAATTCAAAAGCCTCGTGGTGTGTGTACTTAGCAAAGTCAGTGAACCTACTTGGATGTTTGGAAGTTAAGTACACGTTTAAACAGCAGGTTGGAAGGGAGACTAAACTTGTATTTTTCTTAAGAGAAACTTAAAAACAAGCTCCACAAATAAGAAATTAATTTCAAAAGTTAATTTTCAATTGGAAAAAATAAGAAATTAATTTCAAAAGTTATTTTTTAATTGGAAAAAATACAGGCTGCTCTCCTACTTCAGTAAGGTATCCTTTAAAGTACCTTTAAGTTTGAAGCACAACTCTGAATATAATGTAAGAAACTGAACTAAAAAACCTGTTTTCTGAATAATAAAAATGATGACTGTTACCTGGTAACACTATTTTAAGAAAGGATTAAATAGCAAGAGTATTCAAAAGCACAGCATTATAGCAATGAGATATAAGCATTAATTCCCAATTTTCAGCTAAAAGAAACCTTGGCATTGCATATTGAATTGTTAATCCAATTAACAGCAAAGTAACTCAAGCCACTACTTCAGCTGTATGTCTAGTAATTCCAGAGAGGTGGGCAAGAAGAAAGAAGGATATCCATGAGCCCGTGATAAATTTCAAAATGACACCATTTACTAACATAAATACATTACATTGTTAATGGACCACCTCAAGCCTCACTGAAGTCAGCAAGATCTTACCAGTCCTGTTGCAAAGCTTAATTCATGGCTATTTAAAGAAAACAGATAGCTAAAGCAAACTGGGGAAACAAAAGTAAGTTTTTATTCATACAGACTCTGAATCAAACTGATTCTTCAAGGTTCTTCCCAACATCACCTCTCCTGCTTTTACATTAGACAGGCATTCAAGAACAGTGACACCATGGTTAATTCCCTTGGTAAATCTACACCTCAGTGGTATTACCTCATGGCAGAGCTGGTGTAGGGTTTAAAAGAAACTAAATAGGGTTTTTCCCCATGATTGAACAATCAAATAGTAATAAGATAAAAAATTATAATGAGTTAATTCTTCCACTTTGCAATTTACAGAATTTCTTATCAAGGCAGATGGACAAATGTGATCTGTGAAGCTATCAGCAGACCAGCAACACACTGACAGTTACAAATCAACCATTACACCTCCTTCTATTTAATTCTATCATCTTCGCATTTCTGCACAGAACAATCCGGTCAGTACTGATTCTGAACTAGAAAAAAAAAAAACGAAACAAAAAAAAAACCAAACAACAAAACCTAACAAATCCATATTTAAAAAACCCCCAAAACTAAAACAACCGAAGAAACCACACAAACAAACAAACCACCTTCACAGCATGTAATTCAGAAACAATACTGAAAGCAAGCAATGCAAAACCCTTCACATCTGATCAAGAGATCTGACTGAACATAAAAACCCCATGAACCCTTCCATGCAGTGTCCTACCAGTGCAAGTTCCATAGCAGGAGAAAAGTCCTCCCCACTGCTAATAACAACCACCTGGGAGCAGCCTGCAGCTATTGCTGCAGGCATGAGATCTGGTACCTAAAAACAACTGAAGTCCATTTAAAAAACAGTTACAGTTTTACAAACTGCTGACTGTTTTCCAAAAATATCAAATTAATTACTGGTAAATAGTCAGCAGTTTTTTTTTAATCTAACATCACAGCATCTCATTGCAGATGAGCAATTACATCAGCATTACAGAGTTCAGATCTCAGACGCGGTGTTCTTCAACAAAGCTGCAACGCCCACTCCAACAGGTGCCCTGCATCCGGACACACGGCCGGGGACTGTACGTCCCCTACTCCTCACACCAGGTGTGCTGCTTTGCAGCACTCCAATGGGCTCCCATCTGGAGCTGGCTCTTTTTCCCCACTCATTTTCTAGCTGAACAAATGTTTTGTCCATGCCAGAAAGCCTCAGTGGTTGCAGTTTCACACTGATCTGCAATGTGAACAGAAATTCAAAACTGGACCCTGGAAACATGCTCGGTTCTGGCTCCCGACAGAAAATGGAGCTTGCTCACCTCATTTTATCAAAAGTCAGTGATGCATCAAAGAAAATATGTTTCAACCTTTATAGAAGTGCTGAAAATAAGATGAACTACATGGCATATCTCATTTTTTCTCCCTGTGTTCCCAGATGAGGAACAAACAAAGCCTGGGATATTTAACTGTTTAATACATTACTGTTCCCTCAGAAATTAATACTATTATTATGTGATCAGTGATTTGTGGAAAGGTACTACATGATTTGATAGTATATGGTAATTTAAGATTCAGCTTCTATATCGAAAATGTGCCATTGTCCTAACAGCACATGAACTTAATGTGCTGAACTCCAAAGTTCTGTAACAGGTTTAAAAGCATAATAAAAAAAAGGGGGGAGAAGTTAACATTTGTTTTTTCAATAACATAATTTTCATCATAAAATACTATGATCACAGTCCCTCTAAGCTAATAAGGAGCAGCATGTTCATGTATGGTCTAATTTTCATTAGAACTTAATAGATACAGAGTTTAACTATTTTCCAGTGTCATCTTCCTTACCAGCAGAACTGAAACAAACTCTCGCTTAGCTTCCTCAAACAAGAAAAATTATTTGGCTTCTGCCTTTCATTTTATGTTACATTTAACTGCATCTTCCAAATATAACAAAACACCTTTGTCAATCATGACACAAATCCTTAGCAGATTTTTCAAGGGCATCTTATTTCAATTATGGTTCACGCTGTGTTCACAAAGACAGACACAGGAGACAGAATATGGAACAAAAGTAATCCTGCACCCTCACAGAGCCAGCTCAAAATACACAAGGATGGCAGAGGGACACAGGAGCTCTCCTCCCTGGCAGTGTTTTAGGTTATCAACTAACCTAACAAGGTTGTTTCTTTGGAAGTCGATCTTGCTGCAATGATCCTCCACCTGCACCAGTTGTAAATTTTCTGGGCTTTTACACGAAAAAAGCAAGCAAAACCCAAACCACCAGCAGAATGGCAAAAGCCTTTCCCCCTCGTATATGACTGCTACCAGAAACACAGAGGATGAGAACCAAGTTCAAGTTACGACCACCTCTCCTGGCCGCTTACCATTGAAATATGGCTGATTTATTCTGTGTTAAATCTCAGCCTGCTGTCCATCCGTATCACAGACACCCTCCTCACCCTAAGGGAGGCCCAAGGTAACAGTCCAAGGTGCAGACTGGCCATGTCACTGCATTGCCCTCAGTGTGTGCAGCCACAGAGACACCCCAAAACTCTCCGTATCGCCAGTGTGGAGGCAGATCCCTCACCTGAAAGGTCTGATGCACTCGTCACAGGTGATGGCTCTGCCTCAGATCACTGGCACCTACAGCATGCATGCTGAACCCAAGCATCAGGCTCTCTTAAAATCCTGTGATATGAGCAAATGCTTGAACCTCTAAATGATTTATAGAGAACACCAGAAGGTGAGTGTTTGTTATAATCAAGAACCTTAGGGGTTTTTTGTTTAAATTCACCAAGTGAAGCAAATACCGAGTTCTCCTCTGGTCTGTGACTCACAAGCATTCACAGAACACACAAATTCATTAAAAGGGTAAGGGGATGGGTGATATTTGAGGTTTAAAATACCACACATTACAGAAAGAGCACCAGCCTTCTTGTTTTCCAAGTTGATAAAAGATTAAATAGAAAAATAAAAGCAAAAATCACACAACCAAAAGCCCTGCTCCCTGACTGCCAGCTATATAGACTCCTACCAGGTCTAGTCCACACTGACACACATTTATCTCATATGCTAATACAAAGTGCTGATAGACATTTATGACTTAATCATAGTATTAAATGGGTTAAGAGTCCATTTGCTCATTTTCACTGGAAAGAACAACAATCATAATTTTTATTTTCTCTGGCAACCTCCTAAACATGTACAATGCTGCATTTTAGACAATTGCTCAAAAAATCTCAGTAAGATATGTCTGTTCACAGTAACAACCTATACAATTCACTTTCTAGTCAGATTTTTTCTTTAAAAAAGGTCTAAAATTTTTATCTCTTTTAAACAGTTGAAGTATAAAGCTGAAGTATTCCTCCATTCCAAAAAGACTATCCACTTGCAGCCAAAGTAATGACAGCGCTGATAAAAAACATTACTGTGGCCAGATCAGAAAATGCTACTCTGAGATGTGTTAAACAGGGGACAGTCAGGCACTAGAAAAATGCTATCCGTTTATTTTAAATTTATTTTTCTCAGGGTGACATAAAAAAAAATATCAGGATGGCCTAACAGGCCACTGTCATTGCTCCCTGGAAGCTAATTTCAAATTGTAGCATTTCAAGTGTTTCTGCTGCTACTCAGAGCAAAATCAAACACATGCTGCTAAGGGTGGCAGCATGAAGAAACAGCTGTGAATGAACAGCACAGCAAGGAGCACCCTGTTCTTATTATTGTGCAGAGGTATATTGAATTAATTATTTCATATTCATTCAGATAGAATTCTGCAAATTATTTACTGTATTTTTTACTGCAAAACTGTTTCGATGTTAAACTGAGAATCAGAAAAAGACACGGTATTACAGAAGTGATTTTTAAATGGGCACTATACCCCATGAAATTCCAGGATATCTTCATACATTTTACCTGAAGCCATAAGTATAGTTAGAAATGCAGTAATGAACCCCAGAAAATTCTACCACATTTAAGCTCAGCTTAATACACCACTACAGTGAATATTTTCATGCACTCACATACACATTAACCCATAACAATCAATATTTCACTAGGCAAGACCACTTAAAATAGCCCTAAACATTTTAAAAGTTGCATAAAATACAATTACTGCCTAATTAATTAACTGATGTGAATAAACACCTATGTAAAGTCCCATATCCTCTAACAGGAGCAACGTATTATCAATTTCAAAACTTAAATTTCAAATCACTTTTGGTTTTGTAAAGGTCATACCATTAAAACGTAAAAAAAAGAAAAATCAACACACTGCAAAGTTCTGAGTAAGCATTCTCCTTGCTTTTGAAAATACCCATCAAATGGTATTTGAGTGATACCAAGTAATAACATATGGCAGCATCAGAAGAGTTTATGTGAATAATTAAAATAGTAATTGCTGGGAAAAGGACATCAGAGTGAAGAATCAGGACTCCCACTCTGAGGTACTCAGCACAGCAGAGGATCTCTAGGGAATAAAGATGTCCAGCTCCTGCTGCAAGTCTTGACAGAAGATGAGAAAACAACTTTCTCTTGTGGCATTTGAATCACCTCAGCATTCACCATATGTGTAACAACACACCAAGCATATACAAGAAAGAAATAGCAACAAGCTTTTATTTATGACAGAAACCAATGTTTTTCTTCATGTTTTCTTGTTCTAGCTTCTTCTTCATTAACAACATCAGAGCACAGTCTTTCAACATCATCTTCAGTACCTACCAAGAGAGGTGGAGCTGTGCAAAGTAACACGAAGTTTTCTGGTTTCAAAACCCAGCACTAACATGTTGAAGAAAGCCATAAAAGAGCCTTCTGCAGGGCAGTTTGGGCTAAGGTGGCCAGCACTGCCAAGTCAGAGACCTGGGATGGTGCTGCAGCCCACAAAGGCTGTAACAATGGAGGTAAGCAATAAAATTCTGTCCACATCCTCTGCTCACCACTGCTTATCTTGAGGTATTGCTTAAATAATATTCCAATCCTCCCTAGATTCACACACAAATCTTTGGGGTTTAAATTAAAAACACTGCAAACACAAGCTCTTTGGCTTGAGTGAAGCACCAAGGTAGGTAATGGACAGGATACCTGTGGCTATTCTATAGGCTACAGACATAATTAGCTCTCCTGCTGAATTTATCTGTACCTCATGAAAGCAATTTGGTTATAAACGCTGCTGTTCTCAGATCTGTTTGCCACCTTCTGACAGCTCTTAGATGTAAAGAATAAGATGCCTTAAACAAACAACAAAATCTGTCACATTTCAAATTTCAGCCATCCTTGATATTGTCCATTTATAATAGAAGGGTTCCATTAAACAGAAGTTAGGATACATCATATTAAATAAGTATGTTCTCTTCAGATACATTTTACTCACAAATACTTAAAAAACAGACTGAGTAGCTTGTCATAAGAACACAAAGAAGAAACTTAAAATGCCTACAAATAAGAATCAAAAAGGGTATTGAAAAGAGTACTTTATTTTTATTAATGCTGAAACATTACTCATTCTTATTTTTTAAAAAAAGCACTCTTCTCAGAAATTAAAGGGAAGCACATTTTCATATAAAATTTTGAGAATTTCAGATTATATGAAAGAACACAAAAAAAAAAAATTAAAGCATTTTTTTCAAATCCAGCAATAGTGAAAAATGTGTTCCTCCCAAGATGAGATCCCTGTTCCTCTCCTGTACACCACTGCCTTTTGAGCAGGGCAGCTGAAGAATCCCCAAAGAGAAAAACATCCAAAAATGGAGTTACATCAGAGTTGATAACTCACAGCCACTGTCCCCGCCCCACTGCTGAAGCAGACACTACAGTGGCACTCCAGAAAAAGAAGGAGAAACAGGGACAGCAGAGCAGCACACAGGTTTATTAAGCAAACGCCAAACACAAAAGGCACAAAACTGACAGGGTTTGCCAGATGGCAAACTGGTTCCTTGAGTAGCCTACGAGACCATGAGTATGGAGAATCCACCTCACTACAGGATACATCTCCAACCCCCCCAAAAAATTATGCATATGAATCAAAATCCTCCCTTTTCTAATAAATATATCCAATTGTAATTCATGAGAAGCTCTAAAACAAGTTGTGTGAAGAGCAGCTTGGATAAGCTATTCTGTACTTCAGTCCATTATCAGACAGAAAGATTTGCAGAGATCATTTCAAGCCAAGTCATGCACTTGCCAATGGACTGCCTACACCTAAATATCACATGCCTAAGTGAAGCTACAGATGTAGCTTGTCTTTGTGCTGGGCACTGGAGAGAGAATGTCTTAAACATGATATGATGACTGGATACGCTGTCCTCCAGAGCTGTGGGTCTCATCACTGAGAAAGCTACTACATGTCTCTGTGTCTCTGGCTATAGATGACTGCATTTGATCAACTTCCTTGCTTATGGTAAAAGGATAATGTTCATTAGTTATTTTGGTTTGTGCTTTTTTAATCACAAAAGGCAACAAAAATACCATTTCTCCTTGAATGACTCTACAACCTCTCCCTTGGAGTTTGTTTTATCTTTTCCTAACGCTGCTGATATCAGACTTGGCAACATCCTGAAGTGAAACACATGAGAGAAAAAAACCTGTACTTCCTTTTTATCTTTAGACCTAACTTTGAATTATGCATAATTTCATTTCTGGGGACAAAAGACCATGTTAACATTTCCAATTACAATGCACAGAGGTAAAATAGATTTCTCCAGGACAACATCTCTGTATGACAAAGAATAGGAACAAGAAAACATCGAAGTTTACTAAAAGTTAATCTGAAAGGAAAAGCCATGAGAACTTTAACAATATCAGGTTTTCCCAGGATATTCAAGAAGGATGCTAGAGTATGTGACTATCGACCAATTTCAGGGAACTGATCACATTAACACAATGATGCACAAACTGTAACTATATAGAATCGTTACCATAAGGGGTCTGGGTTGGTTTTTTTTTTTTGGTTGCTTGCTTGTTTGCAGTTTGGGAGCAAAGAATGAAAAATTGTTCAGCTAAAATGGAGCCAGGGAATATAATTATATAATACTTAGTAATCAGCATGGAGAATTATTATTTGATCAGGAAGGTATAAAATGGACTGCTTTTTCTGAACACAGTTAACTAATATTGTTAAACTGGAAGAAATGACATTTATTTAGAGGAATGTGAAAAAAGCTCAAGGACTAACTCAACTTTGTTTGTAGCTTAAATAACATGTTATTTTAATGTCCTTTTTTAATGTAAGATTTATGAGATCGTAATTTGGGGTGAAAGTGGGAAGTTTATGGCCTGGCCATCAAGGTAAACATATATAAATGCTATTACATCTAAAATGGAACACAACACCATTAGAGTACATCAGAGTGACTACTGTCATTTGTGGGAAAACAAGCTGTGACTATTTATTTCTTTCTGGGTGTAGAATACTTACACCACTAGTGTACATTGGGGCCAAAATACAGGTCACTAAAAGCTTTTTGCATCATCGGGTAACAACCATAGTCTCTCAGATTCTCTCCACTTAGGTCAATAAGCTTCATCTCAGCCCTTACATAGAAAGCCTGATCTTATTCTAGGGAATAAGGAAGTTAAAAAAATTGTAACATACTTGAACATTTAAGCAAAAATAAAATGGCCAATTAAGTTTTGGAAAGAGAGATCAATCTGAAATGTGGGTGCAGCACAAGAAATTAAGCAGGAGGAAGAGACGGGAGGTAGAACAAAAAAAATGGTCACGCAATTGGGTTCCAATGGCTAAACAAGATCTTGCCATGGTTCTCTATCCTTGGACAGGTTGTATCATTCAAAGTGTGAGTTTCACTGAAAAAACAGTTCTTTTATGAGACACTTAAAAAAATATTCTTCTCTGATGTACATATCAGTATTTCAAAGCCTTTTAAATTGGTATTGGAGACAAAAATACTTGGAAGAGAAATATATTAAAAACTCCACTAGAAAACTTATTAAACTTAACAATTTAAGAACAAAACATGGACAATTATTCAGTCTGGACCTTCATCTGTAAAAATCAGGATGAAAATACACTGTTGCTAATACTAAACTATCAGACTACTGTGACTGGACAAATAAGCTACAGAACAGAAAAATTAAACTTCAAGAACATTATTTTGTATTTTCATACAAATCCTAATAAAAACCCAGCAATTTGAAAGATGGTTATTTCTTGACTTTCTTGACTATTTTACTCTGACATTTTATGTCATGCATGGCAGCCCTCTAGCTAATAAAAAATGTTTTGTCTGGAAAATATTACACTATAATCTCACAAAATACCTAAGGATTTATCACATGCTGTTAATTTAAAACAAGGCAAGGAAAAAGACTGGAAGTCATAGCATCATTTTGGTTTTAGGAATTTCACTTCTAATGCACCAGTTACATTGTAATATTTCTATTTAAACATTAAGCTAGGAAATCTTGGCAAAGTGTTTCACTGCAGGTAATTCCCAGACAAATATCAACACTAAGTACAGGCATTTTACCTAAAAAAACCACTTATGTTGTTTTAGCAACATAAGCTCACAACTATAATTAAAGCTGACAATGCAAACATCACTTACAGACTCCTGTATCAATTCTTTAAACAAGTTCAAGCATCTTAAATCTGCAGTTATTTCTTTCAGAAGTATTACTTCTAGATTTTCAAGGAAGATGATGATTTCACATCTAGATATTCACAAAAGGAAAAGAAAGCCTGTTTCCAAGACAACCATATTAGTTGCCAGACCGCTAGATACTAAAAACATTCAAAAGATTATATATCCCAGATGATAACATTTCAAAGACTTCCATGCATGTTCTTCTACCCAATTTATACCTAATGATGCATTTAAAGTGTACAGATATATCCAAAAGGTATTTGGTATACTTATTTTTCCATTGCACACATTTCTACATGCTTATTAGAAACACAACCTTAAACTAATACAGCAACGAAGAAAACCTCAAGTATAAACAAAAAATTAATCCACTAAGAGGCATCCTGTATTGATTTCCGTGACACCACAAATAACCTTTCTGCCGTGGGTGTGCTCAATTTTTTACTTTAATGGACCTGTACAAGAAATACGTGCTTGAATGAATTAAGTAAAAAGTTATGGGCAATATTTAATAAACATACAAGAAGGTCGTTAGTGTAGCAGTCAGATTCATCCCTTAGGACAAACAGACAGAAACCTCCCCAGTTTTAAATGAAAACAGTCAATGTTACCTGTTCCAATACAATACATGGGATACAAATTCAGCAAAGCAGATCTGGCATCAGAAAACACTGAATCAGAGGCTGACTTTTTTGGCCAGTATTACCATGGTCCCTCCAGTAACAGGGGAGAGAGACAAGCCCTACCTCGGTGCTTGTGGAGGCATTTAAAACAGACAAACAAGGAGTCATGCGAGTTTATCTACCTGCTTCTTCAACAAGACACAAACATTTTGAGGTGTGCTCTTCACAGAGCACTACCTAGGAGACTGGCCATCAATAAAAGAAAGCCTACACACAGGCAGACTCATTATTTAAAAAATGAAAAAAATACTGCCACTGGGAAACACAGATGAATTCTTATAAGGGTGTTACTTATATAAGTATGACATTTGGTCTGGAACTTCTGAAGGTCCTGCTCTATAAAAATAAATCAGTGTATTTGGCCACAATCATTTGGTTGCAATTCAGTCCTTCTTACCTTTAAATAGCAGCAATAGAACATCTCTATGAAAAGAAATGCAAATTGATGTAACTGACATTTTCCTTATGACAACAAATAACACACTGGTTTATATTTGTAAACTCACTCAATGGAAAGAAAGCTTGTTACTGCAATTAACATCTACTTCACAGTACTTACTAAAAGGCAAAAAAGGTTAACTTATTACTCCCTGTGCTAGACCCAGTGCAAATTTTTAAAGTTCTTGTTGCAGCAGCAAAATACGTAAAATGGCGTTCAAGTTTTAGACCAGACATATGCTTTGTATACACATACACCTACCTCTGTCAAATGAAATTAATAACATACATTGTTTAAAAAGTCTTCCATATCCTCCAAACAATAGAATAAATCATGGCACTTCCTTCGTCTTTAGTTTTATTGCTCTCAAAATTACAACATAAAGCTCCTTAACACACGCAGCCAGAGAGTCCTCTGGTGTAACTGCACAAAGACGCTCAGAGAAACTAGAAGTTCCCATTCTAAACATAATTCTAAAACTGGGCTTATTCTTTCAGCAGTTTCTTAAGATAAAAAAACTCTAAAGCCTACAAATCTATGTATCTTACCAAGGGTTTTTAACTTGCAGATTTTTGTATAATTTATGAACTACTTCAGAACTAGCCACAGAAGTTAACTGAAGAAAACAAATGTGTCATCAGTACGGTCAAGAGCTGCTAAGAGGGAGCATGAATCTTTACTGACTACATCAGAACCCTCAAATCTGAAAAACCAAAAAACTTCTGTAATCATCTGCAAGTCACTATCCGTTTATTCAACAGCTCTGACATTTAAGAGAATTTTTATAGTGTCTGTCACAATACAGCAAGTGAAGGCCGCGCTGTCACAGAAGACTGGAGGGATTAAGCAGAAAATGAAAAAGGAAAATTCAGTCATCTGCTAAACAAGTTTCGAAATGGAGTACTGTAGAGACAGCTAATCTGAAAGTACTTTTGAAAAAAATCCATCAAATATTCTGTACTGTTCTTGGGGAGATCAAATACACATGAAACTCAAGCCTCAACACGTTCTCCCGTAAACTCTATACAACAAATATTTTAAAAGTAACTCACGTATCTCTTGTTCTATTTTTTTTTCTTTCTTTTTTCCTGCTGTTGCCAGAGGTTTTCCAGCTATTAAAGGGGGCTTGCTTTCAATTAGCAAATGACAGGGAAAACAGGATAGGGGAAAATTAAGGGATGGAAATCAAGTATGTCAAATAGCTTAGAGCTGTACATACTTCACTTTTACTTGAACACTCAGTTAAAAAAGCTCTAAGATTTCACAACAAATATCCAGACTGCCTACATATTCCTAAAAATTCTCACCCACCTAGAACCTCTCCTTTTTCTCTGTGCAAAAACAGACTGTCTGGTCCCAAGCAAAGAGGCATGTGTTGAACTGGAATAGAAGTTAATTTACTTCAGTACTTTGAAAAGCATGCGAAAATACCAGAGCCAGGAAAATATCAGGGCAATCTTTCAGAAATGGGGATGTACCACATTAAGATTGGCCAGGTTAGCTCAGCCCTGTGCTCTGGCACCCTCGCATGTGCTTCCACAGTCAAGTGCCATGGTCTTCACTTAGAGGTAAGGAAAGCATTAACACTTGGAGCAGAAGCAGCCTGCCTGTGGCGAAGATAGCACAAATGGGCAGTGTCACATCCTAGTTCTACTTGTATGTCCAAAACTCCCATTGATGCCTTAGGATTTTAGCTTTTATATTTTCATATATTTGTAATCCTACAATTCTTTAGTGTATAACTCTCAACTCCATACAGTGTTAGCTACTGCTTTTCCCATTTTTGTCAGACACAACAATTCCTCTCTAGGCCTGACAATCAAGGACACCTCACTGTCTCAGGCCCTGAGAAATGTAAACAAAAGTGAGTTGGGGGGGAGCAAACTAAGAGAATGGGACTCCACTACCTGAAGCTGTAATTGGACAATTAACCTCTGATATGCAAATGGACAAAACTTATATCTGTCTGTAAAACGTGTGACTGTCGTCCATCCTGGGAGTAGTCTCTGCGAGACTCCTGCACTGCCCAAGGTGTGCCCCGTGAAGGCCTTTCAATAAATACCCACCCTTTATCCTTTCACTCTGTCTTCCCGCTGTTCCAGGTCAGCCTCTACAAGGCATCACCATGAGAAACTACCTCTGCTCTAAGTGACGCCATTTAATCATTTTGGTATGGTGCACCCACGTCTGCTCAGCTGCTCTCTGCACACTAATACAATTGATACTCCTATCATTAGCATCAATGTCAAACCACAGCACTGTTTGTTTATACTGAATTAAGAATCAAGTTCTTTTTCTACTGTATATGATCAGGAAGAGTTTTAAGTTGACTATATAATAAGTTTAGAAAAATGTCTGCCTGCCGTCCACTGATGATGCAATAAATAAGGTTCCTATTAGTCAGAGAATACTAAAGCTATTCAAGAGGTTTTGTATGTGTTTCAAGACTCTTCAACACTAAGGAATTATCTCAGCTTATATTTGCATGGCTTTAAAATTACTCTGGACCTTTTTAAAACAATGCAATGCTATATGAGTAATAAAAAACTTGAATTATTTTTGAGTTGTTTATATGTCTTAATGGATTTTGCTTGCTAGCCAATACAAGTATGGAAAAGAAAGTCTTGTGTACATCTGCACACAAGCAGAGAAGAACCTCATGGATCACACTGAATGGCAATTTATGGGGTCTTTGTGAGCAGGGGTTTATTTCAGTCTTAAAGGAGGGGTGAATATTAGCATGATTTCCTGTCCTGCAGAATGTTTCAGGTACCTTTGAAAAAAAGTCCACTATGAAGGCACCAGCTGAGGCAGGAGCCTAGACCAGTCCCACTACATCTGTTTAGTGATGATGGGGAAAGCCCTCCCCCTCACCTGTATCATGAGATGCAGCAGGCGAGCACAGCACATATTCGCTGCAGGTCACAGCTCTGAGCACTGGCCACGCACAGGAAGGCGTCGGATTGCAAGGGTTCCTCTGCCATCCCAGCACGTGCATCATTTCTATCATAGATGACATGGGGGAGATCAAATACACATGAAACTCAAGCCTCAACACGTTCTCCTGTAAACCAGAATAAACACTTCTTCCAAAACCCACTTGTGGGCTGTTTGTGAAACGTCCCTATGGGCTAGACACTGAAAGTTCCCGGTGGACCTCTGACCCACAGGCACATGCACAACAGTAAATTCATCCTGAAGTCCACCTGCTGCTATACTGCAGGACTAGCCTTGACTAGTGACTGCTGCCCTAGAAAACTGGAACAAAATGTAACTTCTCTGTGTCAAAGTCTAACGCTTTAACATGAATTTTTAATTTCTCAATACATGAAAACACTGAAACAAGACCACATAGCACTGGGGAAAAGTGATGAGATCATTTGTATTCTACTATATTTACGAGAAAAATAAAGCAGATTTCCTCATCTTCACTGAACTCTTTGCTATATCCACTACAGCAGTGAGTTTACAAATAACAGCTTTGCAAAACATCTTCCTTTACAGAACCCAGCTTGGTAATGCTTTATTTCATGCTTGGTAACGCTTTATTTCATCAGGTAGGTAGAGAATTTCCCTAGGAAAGTTCTTCTACAACTGCTGTTAAAATTATCGTACCTATTTGAAATGTTTTTCAGAATCTATCTTCCCACAACAATGCTCCTACAAGCTATCTAAACACAAATGAAAACAAAGTTCCATTACTCAGGAAAAAGGAAACCTCTGGTAGGTAACTTGGTAAGTACTCAGTGATAGGTGTGTCACTGTACCAAAAGCTTTAATCAACCAATGGGACATGCTAAATTGTACAAGAGATCGTAAGAATTTCATCTGACACAACAGAATTGATCATATGAAGGTGAAGAAAAAAAAAGACGAAGCCAAACAAAATAAATTCAAAGCGCTCATTCACACGGCAATTTAATCCACTGCACACAGCTGCATGCCTTCTGCTAGACTACTAAATAAATTCCAGTGAAACTGTTAGATACCAATCTAATGTCAAGAAAGACCAGAATTAAGTCTTTTAGATACCATGGCCTTGATTTTCAGATTGAAAAGATGCACAAACTCATATGCTTCGTTTATTCTTATACTTGTTATTGTGCATTGAAAGTGTGTATTTGTGCAAATAAGTATGCAAACAATCCATCAAAAACAATACAATAAAAATCAGTAGTGATGTAGACAGCATTCACATCAGTATAATTAATACAGGTTTTCAAGCTCTTGCTAATTACCATAAAGTTGTTCCATCACAGTTACATTCCACACTGTCTAGCACATTAATCCTCATTTCAATGACATAAGCAATTTATATAGGCGACTTGTGTCTCTGTATACAAACAGATGAACTAAAATAAAGCATACTCAACATATTGTTGAAACATAAACACATTGCCAACATCACACCTACACAGTTACATTTATATATAAACTTAAGTAATTATTAGGCAAAACTCAACACGGTATGATTTAAAATTTTTCCAGTTATATTACCCTTGGATTGAAACCAAGTGATTAAATGTGCCAGAAAGGATACCAGCGTGTGTCAGTGATCATGTACCTTCAGAGTGCTGAGTCAGCACTTGTACTTCAGTACCAGATTCCGCTGTGAATCTGACTTAGGTTACAACTGACTTTTAGAACTGTCGTTAGTTTTGCTTGAACATAAGAAACTTTGGGAACCTTCTCAGCTAAGATTTGAAAATTCTGCTTTAAGTCAAATCTTTTCTCTGCATCCTCTACCAACAAAACCCAAAAGGATTTGTGTAAAGGACTGGATGAGGCCACAACCAACCTGATCTAAAATGGCCCTTCCAGTCAAGGTCTTCCAGGCTACCTCTGCTTTATGACTCCATTCATTAAAAACCCAAGATTAGTCTAAGTTATATTTTAATGACTACCCCCAAGTTAAAAATATTTAAAATCCAAATCTCAGGTTATTGTTAAGATCTGACATTATATTTTGAGGACTACCAGATTTCAGATTTTTTCAAATGTTTCAGTACTGAAGATATCATACTATAACAAACAGTTCTCTTCTTCCCCTAAGGCAATTGTTTCAAAATAACTGATTCAACTACAAAGTTCACTAAGACAGACAAGTTCACATACTTAAGATATCAGTAATAGAATAGCGACATTATTCAATAATCAGCTGATTTATTCAAGCTCTTTTAGTATACAAGCTTTGATTAACACACACACACAAGCTAGTTTCCATCTTATTTTTTAATACCAACACAAAACTTTACTACCAGCTATTTTTCAGAGAAGAAACAGACTGTATTTATAATTTTCCTCACTAGACCAAAGTCACTGAAGCTTTACTTGTACAATATGCAAGTGAAAAGAAGAGCAAAGCCTCCTTTCCACTGGAAACACAATACACACTATGCAACAGCACTCAAAAAAATCTGATCAAAATTTACAAGCAGTACATCCTAACAGTTCACCAAATTAGGCTCAGCAACAGCAAAGCATAATTAAAAATGCTCTAATACACAAATTGGCATTACCCAAAGGTTTATTTTCTGCCTGCTTGCCCTTGAGGTACTGTGTAAGATGATAGATAGCTCTAGTTTTTCCAGGGAACTCGGGAATTCCTCTGTACCCATCACCACCCAAACAAGTTAACAGGGCTTCTTCACGCAGCTCTTCCTTCAGCAATACAACACCCTCTCAGGGGCACCACACAAAACGAACTTCCCAAACTCAGTCTCATCTCTGTGGCCCATGAGTGTAAACCTCGCCCATGACATTTCAGAAGCAGATCAGTGAAAGGGAATGATGAAAAAGTGCGTGCTCACTTGTCTTATCAACACAAAGCACAACTATGAACAGCATCTGGACTATGTTCTCCAGAGGCCTCTGAAATAGCAGTGAATGCTCTCTTCAAATTGAATCAGAAATGAAATTTTTTTTTAAATGTTACTATTCAAATAGTATTTTACAGATCTAGGACCCAGAATAACAAGGCACATGTCTGGCAATCACTCTTGGTTAGAAAACCAGCAAGAGTGAGTTTTTTCACTTTTTTTCCTTCCAGGAATATATTTTCCACCTGCCCAGAGCTGAACACTCACAAAAGCTACTGTGCAGACACAGCACCCAGCTTTGACGTGCAACTTCATTATGGCCTAGAGAGTCTCCTCTCGTTTCACCAGACCAGCAGCAGAACAGCACTAGAGAGCTCAGAGCTTGTTTCTTAGACAGCTCAATCTCCACATGGATTTCAGATATGATGACTCTTGATTCGGAGAAAGGTAGATAACTCTAACAGTTGTTGAGAATCTGCTAACGCGTGACAGCAAGAATTCAGAACAAAAGCAGCACTTGCACTTGACAGCAGAGGAGTCAGAGCTCTGTCTGCAGTAACAACTTATAGCAGTGCCAGGGAATGCTTTGAGAAGGTACCAGAACTCAACCACCCACCCTGGGCTGGGAGCTTGGTGCCACAGTCCTTGGCACAGGTTTTGATCAAGGATAACCGTCTTTCTGCGAAACAACTCCCAAGTTCAGCCAGTGAGCTGGGACAGATCGGGGACTGCTCCCACCAGGCAGTTTGGATGTGGACACCCTGCTTTGGAGCTTAAGAGTTTAACAGCAGGGAAATGGGCTGCTCCACTGCCAGCTGCAAAGCAGCCCAGGTACATCGATTCAGCAGTACAGACTCACCTATAGCTCAAAATGCAGCAGCCAAACAGTCTCCAGCACGCTCTGCAAGAGGTGTATTCCAAGACAAAAGCTTATTTCATACACTGTTTGCTTTTGTCTTAGTATCTCCTCTGTGGTGTGTAGTTTTTGTATTGGGATAATTTTCTCCAAAACTCCATCACTGTGAAGTCTCCGAAGACTCTGCAGGGCAGAGTACAACATTTGGAATGTTGTCAAGCAGAATTAATACAAAGGTTTGCTAGAATGCAAACAGGAAATGTTTAAGTTCTCCAACTGCAAAATTCCAACTCCTTTCTCTTAACCAAATACTCTGATATATGAATGGCTTTACCTTCATACTGAAGAGCTGAAAGGAACTTCACCCACAGCTACTGTCCACTGAGGAGACTGCCCAGAACACTTGCAATTTCAGAAGAACCCACTGAAATCACCCTAGGATTTCAATATGCTTTGCTTCAAGTCAAAGCCATTCAACACTCAATGAAGTAGATGGTGCCAAACCCCTGAAATACACCATGCATGTATACCGCACAGCTATAGATACATGAATACAGAAGAAAACCAATCCAAATAGGTTGGAAATAGTTAACATCTAGAAAATTAAGTTTGTGAAACACTTAAGTCTGTTTACACTGGATAACTGATACTAATCAATGCTACAGAAAACATCCTTAGGAGAAGCAAGTTTGTTGTACTGTCAAATGAAGTCAGAAACACTTTTTCCTGAAAGTGATAGGAATAAAACAAAATGCAGAACATACAATTTCCAAGGAAGAGCTGATGAAACCCAAACTATAGAACACAACTAGACGTTAAAGGAGAACTTTCCCAGGAAACATGCGGGAATGCAATAAAACTGCCACTGATGGCTTTCTTCACAGTTAATTCTCCAGGGCTCAAATGCCATCCCCAGATCTTCCCCAGGTTTCCCACCAGCTACAAGAAAGTATTCTGCATTATTTTTAAAGTTGAGGAGGTGTAATACGTGTGTGTGTGTGTGTATATATATATATACACATATATATATGTAAAATAGACCTTCTCTCACCAGGAATATAAAACTAAACCCTTTAGAACAAAACAACACACACAGGTGGTTCTGTGTGAAAAATCAAAAACTTGTTAGCTGTATCAGGAATATTTCTGTTACTGGCAGACAGATGGAAGGGGTCAAGGCTGGAAAGGTGACATCCATCATCTCAATCCAGGGTCTGATGGTCTAATCATATTTACAAATTATCAAAATAGTCTTCTACTGCAGACATCTACAGAGGCCAAGACACGCCTTGCCCATATCCAAAACACCAGCAGTTAAAAAGATGGCTGTTGAAGTTTAGAGATAGCAGTATGTCATTATTCATGTCCCAGGACACATAATCACAGGACAACATCTTTTCAAAATTTAGAAACAACAAACAGAATATTCTTACCAGGATTTCCTTGTCTATTTTCACTGCACGGCTTCTTAGTTCCTTCTTACACTTAAAACTAGGCCATCTGTTTTTCCATATGTTTAAAGGTTTTACAAGGACTTGGCCTATTGCAAGCCATTGAGACTTCAGCTTCTAAGTTTTTCTCATTATATCTTTTCAGCAATTCCAACACAGACACCTTTCCATCTTCCATAATGAAGCTCCCCGAGTCCTAAAGGATTTCTGGGTCATCCTCTATTCAACTAAAATACTGCTCTACACAAAACTTTGAAGAACAAAGGCATCTTACCGCACATACTACCATTTCTGCAGCCCTGAGGTTTAATGCATCAGCAGGAAACAAACCTTTAAACAGCTCCATTGTAAAATATAAATATTTAATTGTTTATAGCATAGGTTGTTCTTATTGAGGTAAACGAAGACCATCCTAGGCAAACTGCCATCAATGTTTGTAAAAACAGGGGTCTACCACAACTATTTTCCTCTATTTGGTTAACTCTGGGAAACTAGTTTGCTGCTGAGGAGTGGCATCTGCTGGCAGACAAGCACTCCACAAAAATCAGACTGACCAGTAAAACAAGTAATAAGAATTCTCTAAAGGACAAATCAGAGTTCACATTATCCACAGAGCAACTCTCACTTCCTTCTTGATTGATAGGATGATGATGTTTTTCTCAATAGTGTAACTCCTTTCAGTTACACTGATGGTACTGAATTGCCCATGAACCAGAACAACACTGCTAGTGCTACCAATGAGATTTCTTTTCACTTCTCAATCAGCAGCTGAACTGAAGAACAAAAGACATGTTTGCTATTTAATTAAAACCCTTCATATCATGGATCTCTTAAATAAATTCTTACAATGTCTTACTGTAATGGATGGTAAGTACCTCACCAGGGTACTTCACTGTGAACAATAAACTGAATTTAAAAGGCCCAGAAAACAACTGAATGTCATGATTTGCTGAACACCTTAAAATTAACTCTAAGCGTAAAATCAAGTTTAAACTACTGCAAATAAAGTGCATAGACAGAACAAGTAATTGAACATGAACCAAAATATCCATTTTAGAGCAGCCTGCTTGTACAGCCAAAAGCTGACCTACACCTTCCACAGAGTTTTATAATTGGAACTGTGGCAAACTGTAACTTTTTGGCTTAAAATATCATGGTGGATGACTGACACATGCCATATTCATTTTGAAAGGGACAGAAAAAAGAGAAAGAGATCCAGTTTAAATGTTTCACTGGTGTCCAGGAATAAAAGCAGAAATAAATAATATTTTAAACTATATTTTCATTTTTAAAGAAAACTTCCTGCTCTAAACAGTACTATGCAATACCAACATATTTTGTAATAGCATCTAAAATGTGACATTACTAACAATAAAGTTTTTCATTTGGTGAAAAAAACATTTGCATTTCAGCTATTACTATACACTTCCAAAAATACAATTGCTTTAAAACTCAATAGATCCACTATGAAAAAAAAAAAAAAAAAATTAAAAGAGTTTTGTAGCTACATACTGAGGCTCCATCTGCTCTGGGCATACTCTCCTGGGGACTGCCACAGCTGATCTGCATTTCATAATCACAGAATATGCCAAGCTGGAAGGGACCAACAAGGATCAGTCCAACTCCTGGCCCTGCACAGCGCCATCCCCAAGAGTCACACTCTGTGCCCAAGAGTATTGTTCAAACACTTTACCGATGCAAATCAAAACCAGAAAGCACCTTATCACAATATTATGACTAAACCAGGTGGAAAACCCAGTAAAGTTTTCTAATTGAAAAGCCTTCTCAAAATCTGCAGCAGTAAGTTAACAATTCTCAATACATATTTCAATAAATAATTTAACAATAATTGAATCTGTAGGAATTCTAGTTTATATTAGAAAAGTCAGCATTCTACTTTTTTCTAGCATAGCAACAAGGCTTCTCTAGCTAAGTATTTGCTGCCATCATGTGTACATTTTAAAAACTGCAAACTTATAAACAATACTTTTCCTTCATCAGGTCAAGAATCAGCCATGAGAGAACACGTAAGGGCGTTACAGACTTCAGTCAGAAGGTGATGAAGTTTGAAGGATTGCTAATGTAATATGAATTCTTACCTCAATATAGACTGCCTACTATAATCCAAATTCTATTACAAAAAACACATGCTTTCACTATGAAATCTTAAGACGCAAGAAACTGATTATAAGAAAATGGTATTCAATGGCCCGCAAAAAAAAAAACCAGTTGCTCTGGCTTATTCCATGCAAATATCAGTACTTCCAACACCACCCAATACCTTCAGTCATGACATCTCCCAAGAAGCAATGGTGAGGGGGACTTAAAATTCAAACCCTTCTACCACATTTCTTCTGATTCAGGAAGAAAAAAAAAAAAGGGGGGGGAAAAAGAATGTTGCAGTGACCTAATATTCATTTCCTCTAAATTACGGAACAGAATAGTTCAGCAAGAAGAAAAAAATACTATAAAGTTGCATAAAACTAGTCTATGAAGTGTACACCATTCAGTAATTCCCACAGAGAAAGGGAAGACGCATCTACATTGTGTCTGTTGTTAGCCAGTCTTGAAATATGGGTGCAAGGTCAATTTAGAAGGTATTTTACAGATTTAGTTAGTTACTGCAGTGAGGAAAAAAGTGCATCATGCTCTCTTTCATCTTAGACTGCTCTGTCACTAACATCCCTGAAACAATAAAAAACAGCACATTAACAGGACTCAACCCCTCCACATATCAGTAAGCCTAAAATCCAACACTCAGTAACTCTGCTTCTAATAGGACTTCTAGCTTGTTCATTAGAAATACCTCATTTCTATACATTACTTCTGGAAACGACCTTTAAAAGCTATTAGTTCAAACATTTTATCAGATACTATGATTAAACATATTTTCTAAATTATATCCTTCAAAAACACAGTATGAAATTAGCAGCTTTGAGAGATAGAAACAAAAAATATTTCAGCAGAAATTTTCTGCTTGATGGATTGTCAGGAGTGAGCTGCACAAAAAGCAGGATATCACTAAGAAGGCCATAGGGTTGTAAGTACAGTCAGCTTCAGTCTCAAAACAGCCAAAGCTCTCGGCATTACAAAAGACAGCTAAAGCAACATGAATGGTGATAAAGATGCCACCAAATACAACATTATGAGGTCAAAATCTGAGGTTCAACTTCGTGCAAAAAACAGTATTCAATTAAATTACTTTAATATAGGTGAACTGTATAAAAAAACCTCTTTCATTCTTCAATAGGTACACATCAGTATGTCCTAAGTACAGCTCTATATATAAAAATCTGGGGCTTTAAAATCCTCCAATATGCATAACTCTATTTGTGCAACCTCACATTATGCTGAAAGAAGAAAAAAAAAACAAAAAAACCTAGTTTCTAAACAATTAATCTGATGTGCTCCAGATGCCATTTTAACTTGCAGAAAATATCAATTTTCTGTCTACACAGGACAGAAAGGCACATCTATACAGTACATGCAATTACAGCACTCATAATATTATTGCAGTAATTACAAAATATGGTACTTGACAGCACTTGTAGAAAGTTGGCAGTGTTTACAGTGTTGACAGTGGAAATGCACTGACAACGTGGTAAAACCTATCATGCTTACAAAACACTACATGCTGACAATATTCACACAAGTACCAAACAAATGCTAGAAGGAAGGTGTCAATAAAATAGAAACAAGCAGAAATCCTTATAACTTTGTAACTGCAATTCATACTCTGTTTGTTTGTTTGACCCACAACACTGCCTTAAAATGCAACAAAGTTCAGACCTTGATACCTTCATCTGAAAACCTAACCTGGTAAATTCTACCACAAAATACTTGAAATACTAAAAATAGGGCTGTAACACTGGGGGCAAAAGAATCAGAATACCCATCTGTTCCTGTTTCCTTTTTTTTTGTTTTGTTTACATATAAGAGAAAGCAAGAAATCTAACACCCATACTTGCACACATACAACTTGAAGAAAACCTTTTAAGACATCCATTTGCTTTCAGTAACCTGTGTCAAGTTAAACTTTTTGAAACGGCTGTCAAGGAATACTGAAAAAGAGGAACCAGCCTAATTCAGAGCAAATAAGATAAACTTACATTCAAAGAGTCTTTGGATATCTGAATGCACAAAATAACATATTGCTGATCACTGCAGCTCTAACTTAAAAAAATCTGGAGGTCCTGAGAATCATGTGCTATAACATATATAATTTATACATAATAAAGGCTTTTGATTCCTTAAGTTTCACACACATACACAAGTACAATGGTATGTTAAGAACACGGCTATGTCTATGTACATGCTGTCTCATATGGCTTGGACAGAATTTTATACCACCACTAGATGGAAACCTGAATTGTCTTTTAAACTGACAATTCTGTAAATGCTCCATTACTGGTTCTGCTTCTACTGTCTGGCTTTTTCCTTATTCAGAGATCTAGTCTCACACTGGCTGTCACTAACCTGTACTCATCAGGAAGGTGTCCATGGAGCAGGTATTCACAAAACTTCTGCAGTATCTTCAACCCTGCGAAATATGCCCTGCCAGTGCTATTCAATGCAAGGAATAAACTGTTACACTCATTAGAGATGCATCTCACTTCTACAGCAATTTAAACTTCTCAATCTAAGTTACAACTAATAAAATTGCTATACTCTGCCAAGAAATTTCAGTTCAGGGATTCAATTCATGCCACATTTTAAATATCAAAGACATGCTACAAAACCATGTGAAACTTATAAACCTATTTGCACATCCTGTATTTATACTTGCAATGTACCTGAGGTGACTGGCACGCTCAAGTGACTGACATTACTGTTGGATGTGACCCCTATGACTTGGATATCATTTCCTGCTGTGTCAAACAGTTGTAAATAAAAACTTCAACTAGCAGATACGCAGTTATCAAAACAGCCATCTGACCAGCTACATGCAATCACAGATATGATAGCATACAGATAACTGGCATGGTAACATGACAGAAGCATTGAGAATACTGATGCCACAATTTATAAAATTTTAGATTTGGAAAATACAGTAAAGGTCTAAAACCAGTATGTACACAGGAAAAAAAAAAAAAAAGCAACAATCCAGCAAGAAATCACTGGCCTCAGCAGTAGGCAGACGAACCTGAAAGAGAATGATGCCGCTTTCCGGGTGAGAAGTAACAAATTCCCCTTCCTGCAATAGGTGTGCATCATGCACAAGGCAGTGGGTATCCACCAGGCTACCCCAAGCCTCACCGCTTCAGAAAGCTCCCAGACTGCCTGGATTCTCTGTGGAAGAGAAGCAGACACCAGCTCCTGCTTCTAAACCGAAATCTGAAAGAGAATTGAAAGGACGGAAGAGATGGCATGATATGAAAAAGATGTTATTTGCATGAAACTTCCCAACAGGGATCCATGTGGTCAACCTTGCACATAAATACTAATTCAGGACACTCACCAAATCATGGGTGCGCCCAGACAAAATTTCATCAGAGGTAGACATCAAATCCAACAACTAAGCAGGCCACCAGGAACGCTAGGTCAGAGCAGCAGCCTGATTTCCTGTGGCCATTCAAACCCAAATCCCACATGCTCTTCAGTTTATCACCCACAACTCCCTGGCTCTCAGAAAAGCGCAAAATTCCTTCCTGCCTTTTGAGAAATATAAAAGAAAATAGAGGAAATTGACTCCAATTTAGTTCTTACAAATTAATAACTAGTGAACACCCTAAGTGGGGGATAAAAACATAGGACTCAGTAGGAATTTACTCCTAATAAGAAGGTTTTCATCCACATAGCCATAAAAATCACTAAAAGCAAATTCCAATGTATCCGGTAATGTTAAAATGAAATACTACTCTAAAATCCTATTTTACAACTTTAATAAAAGTAATAAAATGGCAAAAAAACGAAAGATATATTTTACTTCCAAAAAAAATTATTTCTTTGTCAGGCAAAGAAAACATCTCTTATATAATGTACTTCACTGAAACTGAGAGCAGAATTCAGAACACTAGCAGCAGTTTTATACTTATACAACCTACATTATTTGCTGAAAGACAGCACAAAGGGCAACCCACACATCCCATTCCCATTTCAGTCTGACTCCAGTACTGGCCACAATTTCCTCTTCCACCCTCTGACTATTTGCTGTTCAGAT
Source organism: Callaeas wilsoni (assembly GCA_013398955.1). Classification (NCBI taxonomy): domain Eukaryota; kingdom Metazoa; phylum Chordata; class Aves; order Passeriformes; family Callaeidae; genus Callaeas; species Callaeas wilsoni. The sequence goes on along the minus strand of VWPU01017648.1, from coordinate 1,162 downwards.
TCTCCATTCAACATTTCAATGTATTTTTGAGTTCCAGCAGCTTAAAAATAAATCAAGAAGGGGAGGGAAGATCATACTCGCCCAGAAAATTAAGAACCAAAAAGCTCACTCATGAGCAGAAAAAGATATATCAGAAGAACTATATTCTCTGAAATATGACAGCATCTCACAATCATCCCAGCAAAGTAAATACTGCAAGTGACGCGGGCAACTGAAAATAAATGTGATGAATGACAATTATTTGTATTGCACCAAATACACTGATTCAAAAAAATTTAGTCATTCCTGAGAGGCTATGTGACCAGGTTCCCCAGACAGTTCATTTGCAAGCTTGTAAAAAGGTTGTCAGGTCAAGAGTGGCCAAAGAATTTCAAAGGCAATTTATTCAATCTATTAGATTGAGAAAACATTGTGTAACTCTGCAGAATGATTCTGCTCATCTTAGAGACAGTCCAGGCCTTCTCATCTACAGGGTCAGGCTTTTTAAAAAAGCCAAGTACAAAATGGTCATTCTCAAAATTAATGCTTAAATGTGAAACAAATTGTTACTGAAATTATATAGCTGAATATTACACCTACTGCAATCTGAAATGAAGTAATCAATACTACCTTAATAGTACCTATCTTATGTAAGCATTCTCATCAGCGACCATGATTTAGAAGACTGTTGAACTAATTGACTTATCATACCTGTCGACATTAATTCAATAGCATTCCAAGGTAATAATCAGTATCAATCTAATTATATCAGCAGTCTCCTGTAAACGAGTACCAATTATTTTAATTAAAATATTAAATATTTAGAAAATAGATAGGAACATATATTAATAATTTATATGCTTAATTTGAATCTACCTGAACAAGCATAATTTGTGAACAACAAAGCTTACTTTCTTTGTATCTTCTTTTAATATTTTCCAGCAGGTTTCCAGACACAAACTAGCAATCCAATACCAATGACAGGAAAACTACAATATTTATATTCTTCTACTTCTATATAAATACATATGGACTTGCAGTCTATTATTGGTAGTACCCACTTAAAAACTCTTCAGAGAATATTCAGTGGATAGTTTCCCTATTTTATAAATGCAAATAGGTCAGCTTAGGTTTCCTACAAAACTACATTATCCATCTACCTGGTTGTAGGGGTTTGGGTTCT
>VWPU01017647.1:0-99089 GCA_013398955.1 Callaeas wilsoni | reverse complement strand
GCACCGCGAGGCCTCGGAGCGGCGGGTCCGGCTCCCGCTGTGCGCCGGCAGGTGCTGGGGCGGGGGCGGCGGGAGCGGCTCCGTGTCCGGCCGGGTGGAGGCGGGCGCACCGGGGCCGGCCGGTGGCGGGCCTGGCTGCGCGCGGTGTGTGCGAGGGGACGGGCAGCGCATCGCTGTCCTCCCGGGGGCTCCTCGGCTCGGGAGAATCGTATCCACGGGTTAATTAGAGGCCGCGCAGGGTGTAGGAGTGCGTGCAGGTGAGGGAGGCAGGGTGGTGCTCTCCAAGGCAGGGAGAGCACAATGTAATGCAAGGTTATTGCTTAACTGGAGCGGGGGAGATCTGCTTCCCACTTCTTGCAGGAAGTGAGTACGTGCGGGGTTATTATTACGCTTAAAAATCAGTGTCTACTAGACTGATAATTTTCTTGACTATTGCTTTATTTTTCTTTGACAGCAAAACATCCCCATTATCTTGTTTTCCGGAGTTCTGAACATCTAATCGTAGTATAAAAAACACTATCTGAAACTATAGGGTGGCCTCTTCCACTTCAAAGGAACAGCATGTTCTACAGAACCTGTTCCTTTACAGTGCTCACAGGCCCCTAAGGTTTCATAAATGAGAACAAGGTAAATGCTAAAAAAGAAGTTACGTCCAGGTCATGAGTGTTGGCATTGTTTGTTCCTAAAAGCTTTTTCTCACAGTTTTTTTTTTTCTAGGACAAATGTTTTAATTTCTTTATTACCAGACTTATGTAGTACTATGGATTTTTTGTTCTTTTTTTTCAGGAGTCATATGTCTGTTAAGATTTTTTTCATAATTTTAATTTTCATCTGCTTTGATTTAGGAAATTCTTTTGGACTTTTTAACACATCTTGGTTAGGAGCAAAATTCTGTGTTTCTCTCAGTGGCACATGTTAACATTTTTACTTTAGGCTACAGGAACATTAATTAAGTCTTTGTCAGCTTCAGGTATGAAAGCTGCCTGACCTCTGCAGACGGTAGTTTATCACTTCAGGCTACACGCAGGCTCTTAAAAACTGTTGGGGTTGTTTTGGCAGTCAGCCTTTGGACAGCCCTCTCTAACTTAAAATGCTGTGTTTCTTTTGATCATGTTGGAGGATAACGTGGCTGTGTTGCCAGACTTGCATTATCATTTTACCCTTGGCTATTTCTCTAGTGCTCCCTGGATTTGTTTGTTTGGAATTTTTTTGGATGAAGGTCGTAACACTAATTTACGCTCCAGGTGAGGATGGAACTTGAAAATGTTATGGAAGCCCAAACTAAAATCTTTTTAACTTCTGAAAAAAACCCAGAAAACAAACTCTGAAGTATTTGGTATTAACGCTTGCTACTGTATCTTGGTAATGTAGTTTGCTTCTAGCCATTATCTTAGTTTTATATAATTTTATTTCATGACTACCTGCAAGTTGTGTGCCTTACCTTTTCTCACTCAGTTGTGGAATTTTTTACCATAGTTTTTAGTGCTCTCTTGCAAAAACAAATGGTTTTGTTAGATGCAATAATTGGAAACTAAATTTATTTTGACCGTGTTTTGTTTCAATTTTGTTCACAGGAGCATTTTGTTGATGCTGGTTTCTCTGTTGGTCCACAGAGTTTTCATTTGATTTTTTGTATCACTGTTGTGCATGTGGCCTAGAAGTAATTGTGTATGTTTGAGATATTAAGTGTTGTGTCTTCCCGTGCCTTGGCTAAGTGACTATTACAGACCAGTCATGACAAATTGAAAGGTGATTAAACAAGGTCAGCAGCTTCTCATCTACTCTTCTTTGGAGTGTTGAGCACAGTTGTCTGCTGGTTTCTTATAAAAATAACACAAGCCTGGAGTACAATAGAATTGCATGGACTGTTTTTAAAACACTATTATCTGCTTCATAAATTGCATCTGTCCCTTGATGGTGCTTGATTGAAGAAGGGTAGGTATAATTTGTAGAAGAAGTATTAGAAGTGCTGCTTCACACTTAAAGACAGACTTTAGGAATGATTGTGGTAGGGGAGAACAGAAACACTCTGAATTTCTGTCATACTACATCTTGAGCTTAATGAATGCTTTATGGGCCATGCACTCTGCAGAAATTAAAAAATAAACAATTACAAACCCAAACTAACAACTTTTATTATGAGTTAGAAGATACCTTTTGTAAGTTATTATTTAACTGGCTTGGAAGGTATGTACCTCTGATTGCTGGAGAATAAGGAATGTAAAATATGTGTTAAAATGGAATATACCCGTGATATTTTGTGAAAAGACTGTGTATTAACAGGGCTACAATGGAGTGTAAAGCAACATAACATGTTGACTAGCAGCACTAAATGCCTTGTGGCCTCTCAGGAAATCTAAGACTTGAAGCTTGTCTGTTTTCATGTACAGGTGATAGAAACCTGTGCATGACAGGTTTATAAGTCACTAAGTACTGGCAATAACCTCTTGTAGTGCCAGAGTGTCTGAGCGAGCCAATAAAATGCTGTTTACTTGTGGAGAAAGCATCACTTCAGAATAGCTGGGTGCTGTTGTGAATCTGTTTCAGAATAGGTCAAGAGTGGAAGCATACAATTTGATTAATTTCTGTGGTTGTTAATGTGTTTACTCTGCCTTGTGTAGTCGGGTTGGAAATAGACTATTAAAAATGCAGTAGTTAAGTTTTTGTATCAGTGAATGTTAAATTGCTACCTCTGATATTTGATTCTATGTCCAGAGGTAAATAATAGTGGGTTTTTTCTCTTTAATTAGATCACCCAGAAGACACAATGAGCGTTAAAGCTTTCAAGCTCGTTTCTGCTGTTGAGCGGGAGATGTTAATGGGAGACAAAAATTACATCAACATCGAGTGCATTGAGTGTTGTGGGAAGAACCTCTATATTGGAACCAATGACTGCTTTATCTATCACTTTCTGTTGGATGAAAAGGTATCGACAGCTGGAAAAATAACTTTTGCTGCCACCAAGCAACTACACAAATACCTGGGTTTGAAGAAGCCTGTGAGCGAGTTGAAAGCAGCCTCTGCCCTCACCAGACTGCTTGTGCTTTGTGACAACACGATAACACTAGTGAACATGATCAACTTGGAACCTGTCCCCACTGGTGCTAGGATCAAAGGAGCTGTGACATTCACACTGAATGAAAACCCTGTCAGTGGGGATCCTTTCTGCGTTGAAGTTTGCATTATCTCTGTCAAGCGCCGGACCATTCAAATGTTCATGGTGTTCGAAGACAGAGTCCAGATAGTGAAGGAAGTGTTTACTCCAGAGCAACCCTGTGCTGTGGCTGTAGATGGTTACTACTTATGCCTTGCCCTTACTACACAGTATATAATTTTGAATTATAATACTGGCGTCTCCCAGGACCTGTTTCCTTATTGCAGTGATGAGAAACGGCCAATTGTGAAAAGGATAGGCAGACAAGAGTTTCTGTTGGCTGGCCCCGGAGGCCTAGGTGAGACTAAGGATTTTAATTTTTTGCCTTTTTTTCTTAAACTTCTCTTAATTTCTCTGAATTTCTGAAGCAAAGCTCTACAAGTTAAGTGTTATGCATAATAATGATGGTTTCCTTCACAGGTCTGTATTGGAATGTTGAGATAAAAAGGAAGATGGTATATTTTTGGTACTTGGTACTATTATAACTCTATAATACTATTGTAACTAAAAAACCACACAAAGTGTTTTTTTAATGCACAAAATTTTATAATTGTTTTTGTTCTAATCATGTGTTTTATTTTAATCAAAGCTTCATTTCATTGTATCTTGCAGCCCTTAGCAAAAAAATTGTTGGGTACCAAGTGAAACTTCAGAGATTGATAGACAGTCTGTAGTGACTAGGGGGAGGGGGTTTGTGGAGCCCCGTGTTGCTACAAAATTGTTAAATTAGTGTAGATGAGTAAATTTTTTTCTCAGTTGCTATGCAGAGAAGCTCATATGAAGTCCATTTTATAGATTTTAACAGATTCGCAAGTAGGTATGTTGTACTACAATGTTAGTAAGAAATTTTAGTGGAGGTAAGTTGCATCCTAACTCCTATGATAGTAAATGCTGTCTTAACTGTAGATGTTATCAGATACTGCCCAGTTTTTATGTTCCCATTTACTTAATTTTTTAATAGTATTTTTCAGCTCTATGCTACAGAAAATGATAGTTTAAGTATTCCAAAACCAAAGGTGGATCATGTGAAATCATGCTCGTGTCTAAGCGATGACTGTAAGCACTACTGTAACCTATCTAAATCAACAATATGCTGTGAGGACGGTAATGTTGAGCCTTTTTTGGAAAAGCTGCAGTATCCCAGAGCTGACAGACCACAGGCAGAACGCTTTCATGCTGTTTGCCATATGACTCTCCTTTCAGGAGACATGGTTTATGTATTTCCCCTGAGACATTAGGAATAGCTTGACACAAAGTTCACAGCTATTTAGGTTCTTAATTTGGATTTTGGCTTTTTAATATAAATTCCAAAGAAAATCAATTGCTTATATCGAAGTTTTGCTTTGTGACCAGAATGCAAGATGTACATCAACTCACCAGCTTTTCTTTAAAGAAGTAGACTCTCAGTAGAATTTGAGTTTATGTGAGTTAAAGATGTCCCAAGATGAACTTGAGGGTTTTTTTCAGATATAGGGCTTTTCTAAGTCATTTTGGCTGCCCAGTTCTAATTAAAGCTCTTAGTTGTTTTGAATATGGACATGTATTTGTGGACATTAACTGTTTTAGTAGTGCTGGGGAAGTTAAAATTTGTGAATTAGCTGATTTTCTAAGAAGATTCCATTCTTACTTTAATTTTTTTTTGTTTTTTTTAGAAAAGTCAAACCAGATTCTGTTCAAGTAATTTCTTTTTATTTAAGAATCAAATTTCAAAAGCATAATTGTATGTAGTTAGAAATCAGAATTTTATTTAGTCTGGCTTTTGTCTGGTGTCGTGTAAGAGAGATACATGAAAAGAAGGTTACCTGTACAGTCCAACATCCTTGTGTAAGTAGGCTGTCCTGGAGTTAGAATGTCAGGTATGGGAGATCTTAAGCAAGTGCACTTCTGCTGCTGTAAACATGGTATAAACCACTCTTTTCCTCATGATACAGGCAAAGTCTTTCTTGTACTGCCTCAGAGACCTTATAGAGTGTTTGCTATCAACTGTGTAGTTTTTCCTTGCTTAGTTAATCTTTTTTTGTCTCCTGTTCTCTGTTCCCTCCCCACTGATGTTTTGACTAAGTATTATCCACCTTGCTGTTCCTCCTTGGTAGAATTCCTAGAGTCTTTAACACTTGTCTCTTTGAAGTTACGAAAATGATTTGGCACCTTTATAGTAGATAAGTGTTGTGTATCTTGATATCTCAGGTGGGCCTCCGCTGTGGAATGAATGGACTTGAAAAGGCTTGATGTAAATCTTCAGTTCTAATTTTGATATGCTTTCATATGTCTCATTGATTAGGGCACACTGATTTGGCACTCAGAGAATCTATGCTAAGTTCAGCCTCTTTTACAGAAATAGATATATTCTGCATTAATATATTTGGCTTTAGAGTGTTTGAGCTGACACTTATTTATATTAATTTGCTTTTGAGTTAAGACTGCAATTTAGATTGGCAAAAAGCAAGTGCTCAAAATGATAATTGAAGTAAAACATCTCTTGAGTTTATTGTGTGTGTAGCCTTTTTCTTTATCTGGACACTGGATTTTAAACTGATTGTTAGAATTTTTCATAGCAGACCTTTAGCTATTTGGTACTTTGTTATCTTTACTTGCAGTTAGTATTTAGCTCGTTACTTCAAAAGGAGGAGGAACTTCATTTTCGGTTCTTCTTCATTCTGTCCAATAATTAGTTAATTTACAACTGAAAATCAGTTCTTTCTGATATGTATGAAACTGCTTACCAAAATTCAGTTTTTGAGTTCATGAAGCTCTTGTTGCATGTTTTTAATCAGATTTCTTGCTATACAGAGGCTTTAAGTGTTTCAAATTACAGAAGACACTTCTCGATATTGGCACAGGATATGCTTCCCAGTACCAGCTGGAGCAACTGCTCCAAAAGGTCTGAGGTGTCGACTCAGGCTGAGCTCCCAATGGAGGGTGTAGCTCCTCACACCTTGAGCTGAATGAAGTGCCTCCTGCCTCTTGCTGAGACTGGACCAAGGAAAAATACTGTCCTTTCACATGAGAGATGTGGACTTGGTTGAGGATTTCTGTTGCCAAGTAAACGAGATGCAGTGGGAGGTCAGCAGAATACATGGCATCAGAGAAGGCAAGAAGGAAATTGAATCTTATCCAGGACCCAGGCATGAGCCTTCAACCTCCAGCTATGCAGAGGGGAAGGACAGGCTGAGTATCTACTGTTCTGTGATAGCCGACACTGGAAACTCGTGACTTCTCATAACTGGAGGAATTCTCCTTCTCTGCTTGCTGATCTATATCTATATAATATGCTCAGTGCTTACAGTAGCAGATGAAAAGCAGGAAGTTCTGTCCAGCAAATCATCCAAGCCTGTACAATGCATTAGCACCAGGAGGAATTAGCAAGTAATAGTAGTGGGAGACTCCCTCATATTGGAAATGGGGGTTTTCTCATCAATCCTGCTGGTAAGGAAGAACATCTCGAGGAGGAGTACCTGGATTGTGCAGCTTGCGATTGTGGATCTTTTCTTTTGGGACTATGGATCTCTGTTTAAGGAAGAGATTGGATCCACCTGGTCAAGTGAGGCAAAAACATTTTTGCCAACTTGACTGAGCAACATGGTGAGTTAGATTTAGATTAGGCATGGTCATGGTCGTAGGCTGTGTTGGCAAACAAATCAATGCAAGATGGTGTGATAAGAGACTTTATAAGCAGCAAACAGCTGAAGAAGTTCTGCTTCAGGCATGTGCAGAGAAAGACGTCTACAAAACATCATGGTAGTGGAAACTCTCACTTGTTCTCGGAAATCAGCACAGCTGTGTGTTAACAGCTGAGATGGGGATTACCCTTTACAAGGGAGCAGTAGGAAGATGTGGTGGGGTGCCTTGGAACAAAGGAGGAGGCAGATGAGAGTTTATGGATTTGGGTTAGAGGGCAAACTAACATGGGTGACATTGTGGTGAGTGCCTGGAACAGATCACTTCATCAGGAAGAAGATGTAGGCAAGACCCTCTTTAGGTAACAGGAAGAAATCTACGTTTGCATGCCCTGGTTTTTAGGGTACACTTGAACCACTCCAGTACCTGCTAAAGGGGCAACACAGCAGGAGATAAGCAGGCCAGGAGTTTTCTGGAGTGCATTAATGGTGGCTGAGGAGCTGATGAAGAGGTGTGCTCTGTTGAACATCAGTGTGTTACCAACATTGTTCTCGTACTGAATCCGAAACACCAGCTGCTACAAAGAAAATTAACTCTGTCCAAAGCCAGGGCAGAGGCCAATGTCCATCTGGCCTTGACTCTGCTGAACACCATGAAGGGCAACAAAAAGAGCTTCTACAAGCATATCAGCAGCACAGGAAGGCTAGTGGAAGCCCACTGGTAAGTGGGGTGGAGGACTTGATGCCAGAGGGCATGGAAAAGGCTGAGGTGCTTAATGTCTTCTTTATGTCTGTCTACCGGTATGACCTTCTTTCAGGAATCATCAGCCCTTAGGAACAGGGGGAAAACCTGCCCTCAGCAGAGAAGGATCAGGTTATAGAACATTTAAATAAACTGGACAGACAAATCCGTGGGACCTGATGGGATGTTCCCATGAATGCTTGAGGGTGATGGTCAATGTCGTTGTGAGGCTAATCTTTATTATCTTTGAAAGGTCGTGATGATCAGAGGATGTTCCTCAGGACTGGAAGAAAATAAATGTTTTCACTCCTGCCTTAGAGGATCAAGAGAAAGGAACCAGGGAAGTACAGCCAGCCATACCCTGATCCTCAGGAAGGTGATCTGAGAAAATCCTGGAAGCTATTTCTAAATTACAAAGGGCGAGAATGTGATTTGAAATAATTCATGTGAATTTAAAAAGGTGAAATTGCCTGACCAGCCTGAGTGTCTTCTGTGATTAGACACCGGCTTGGCAAATAAGGGGAGAGCTGTGATCCTGTGAAGTTCAGCAAGGCCTTGACGCTCTCTGCTATGACATCCTTTGTAGACGCATGGATGAAGAATGAGCTGGAGAAACAGTTGAGGTGGATTGAAGGCTGGGCTGAAAGATTTGTGGTCAGCAGTGCAGAGTGCAGCTGGAGGCCAGTCACTAGTCTTGTACCCCATGGGGCCAAAGCGAGGTCAATACTAACATGATTTTAACAACATGGCTGGTAGGGAAGAGCACACCTTCAACAAGCTTGCTGATACAAAACATTTGTTTATCTCCTGGTGCTGAAAACAGTGTAGCCTCGTTTTGGGTAATTCTTGTAATCCTTGGGTAGCCTATGCAATTTTTAATATGGAATTGGTTGCCGGCCTCATCTCAAGTTTCATCAGATGCATTCCTGTATTATAAAAAGACTGTGGTTTCTGGTTGTAGTTATGTTTATTGTTATCCTTAGATGAGAGCTGAATGAAGACAGAAAATGCATCATTCTGCCACAGAAGCTCTAGCTGTTGAAGGCAGAGGCATGTAGAGAGACATTGACTTGAATGCATACCCTTTCACTTCCATAAAGGATTTTTTTAATTACCTGAAAAAAAGCTTTTTCATTTAAAAAAAATGAGGTTTATAATTATTTGTGTTAGAACATCACAGAAATAGAAAAGCCTAAGAATTAGTCTTTCAAATATAATAAGCCCTAAGTTTACTACTGGTTAGTATGTATTTAGTACAGTTTTTCTCCCACGTTTTGAAATGGAATTATATAATGGAATAAAAACTGAAAGCCTTTAAAACTGGGCAGTACATTTTGCCTGACAAAAAAATTTGCTTCTGAGTCATAAGAATATCAAGATCTATAGAGTGAATTAGGAATTGCATATTATGACCCAGAAAGTGTTTTCTGTAAGGTGCTCTGGTTGAAAAACTGATCATTGCAGTGAAAAAATACCCTTAGGCAAGGGGAAAGGGCTGATCATTTGAAAGCTGCTGTAATGGATCCAAAAGTTTGGTCTCTACACTGTAGTTCTGTAAAAGTGTATAACCTTCTGTTTTGTTTTCTCTATTTTCCTTTTTTTTTTTTTCTTCATTCCAAGAAGATCCTTGTACCCAGCTCGCCTTGCCTCATCATCCTCTGTTTGGAAGAGATTTTGTAAATTGAATAACATAATCTTTTAATCTCTTCTGGTCTTTAGAGCTCAGACTTATTCTGCCAGCTGTCAAGTGGCTCATTGCTGCCAAAGATCAATTTTCGTGGGCATGTCGTTTTAATGGCATGATAATACTTGGTTTAAGGGGTATGAATTCATATTTAGAACAGAAGTTTGCACTGTGCTGGTAAGTGGTTATGGAACTAGGCCTGAAAATTGTGACTGAAATTTCTCTCCAATTAATGTCTCAGAATTGGGAAATACCAAGTAGCATGAATAGAATCAGTGGCATGTTGTCCTAAAGCAGTTTAAGTCTATTAAACTAGGAGAAGAATGGAGGACAGAATAGACATGAGGAAAGGTAGTTACAAAAAAACGCCCTGCAAATTAACTGAAATTTTAATCTGGTTGTTTTGAAGACAGCATAGGAGTTATCACTGGGATAATAGAAAGTCTTTACCCTGTGCTGCTTTTTTACACAGCCTCTGCATTTTTTCAAATGATTCAAAACACAGATGTTTCACAGGAAGTGACTCACCCCAAGGAGCTGCGCCCTTGTTCTCTGATAATGTTGGTGGTAGCAAAAGTGAAAAAGTAAAAGTAAACAGTTGTGTCCACTAAAATGCTCTTTAGAGATTTGACACTACAAGAACAAACACATCTGCATTGCCAGATAGGTCAGGTGGTGCAGATCTGCAGATCCTACTAAGGCAAGATTGTTTGGAAGCTGGGTCTCAATAAGTGTTGCTGTTCTGAAATGAATTCGAACTAAATGGCATAATTCCTATAAAAAAGCTCTTAAACTTACTAAACTTGAATAATTCTTGCTAGTTTGTTTCACTGTTCATCTCTTCTCAGTTTTTGACATTGTCTGTTCTTGTGCTGAAGGAGAATGAAAAAAAACTTGAACTGAATTAACTGACATATGTGTCAGGTCCAGGGAGGTGTGATGTGTTGTCATCATGCTGCCTGATACTGCATCTACTCTGGGACTTTCCACTGCTGTACCTTGGTAGCCACGCTTCGTGTTGGGGAAACAACAGTCTTCAACTAGCACAAGCCTCAGGCTTTGTTTTTCCCTTTTTGTAGGCATGTTTGCTACTGTAGATGGGATTTCACAGCGCGCCCCAGTGCACTGGTCAGAGAATGTGATTGGGGCAGCTTTGTGCTTTCCTTACGTGGTTGCTCTCGATGATGAGTTCATTACGGTGCACAGCATGCTGGACCAGCAGCAAAAGCAAACCCTGCCTTTTAAAGAAGGTCACATTCTACAGGACTTTGAAGGTATTAAAAAGGACACTTTGTCGCATCAGTAATTCTGGAACAACCGCTGCAGTCGCTTGGGTTTGTTTTTTAAACAAAGTATTTAACAAGTATGTTGACTGTTGAAACTTTTATTGCAAATGCTTTCCTGGTTAGATTCCTGGCAGACTTTAGTAATCCGAAATTCCACAGTACTAACAAAATGTATGCTCATTAAATATGCTGTAATTGTCGAGTTAATTGTTGGGTAGGAGTCTATGGAGTTAGAGCTTTTTCTTGGAACTTGATTATTTCTTTGAAAGGAGCAATGTTAGTTTACTGCTGCAACCCAATAATTGTGGCCTCCAGGTATTTGTCCATTGACTATCCTGACAAAATTCTTACATATTAGAAAGGATTACAAAAGAAAAATAATTTTAAAAATACCTATGTAAGAGGTTTAAAATTGAATCTTTCACATAGAATTGTTAAATGAAAAAAAAAGGCAAAAATTTCTATTGATCTGTTCTTAAATTGAGAACTCTTAAGTGTGGAATATACTACGCTACTGCTTACTTTTTCCAGAAAAGCTACAAACTCTAGCACTGTGAACTGTGTATTACTTGCTAGATTTGATGTAAAGCTTAAAAATTTCAAATGTAAGCCTGGGGAAATACTTGTTAGTTTAAAGTTCCTACTCTTTGGAATCTGGGCAATAATTTCAGTGTCCTTACCAGCTTAGTTCATCTTGAGCGATTCTAGCCAATTTCTCTTACTTAGAGTGAAACAAAATCTGCTGTAACTAAATAAATTTACCATTATCTCTGTATTTCTGAGGTGGAATTTTTAGGTAAACTGTACAATCTAGTAAATGTGGTAGCAGCAAAGGTCACTTTTGAGACTTGATACTGTTTAGGTTCTTGTATCTTCAACTGTATATCTTAAAGCTTATTTCTGAAATTGATGTTTTCTGTAGAGGCCATAAATTGAATATATCTGTTTGTTCTGTCCAGGAAAGGTGATTGTTGCTACTAACAAGGGTGTGTATATCTTGGTGCCACTACCTTTGGAAAAACAGATTCAGGATCTTCTAGCTAGCCACAGAGTGGAAGAAGCCCTTGTTCTAGCAAAAGGAGCTCGAAGGAATATTCCAAAAGAGAAATTTCAGGTCTGTCCTTCCTTTAATTTTCATGAAAACATGAATTTCACAGTGGGGTCATGTATTCCATTGGTCAACTGATTGGAGAAGGTGGGGGAGGAATTTACATTGTAGAGAAGTCATAATACCTTTTATGATTTCAACTTGAGGAAATAGATATTCTGCTAAATTGGTTTGTACTTGTAGAAGCTGTGACATTGGCAGAGTTAAATGCTCTTGTTCTTCTGGGGTTGTGTTGAATTTTTTCAAGTGTGTAACTTGAGAAAATTGAAGAAAACAAAGCGAAATGAGAAAATCTAATGGGTGCTTCTCTAGTGCTAGATTCAGTTATTATTTGCTATTGCTGTTTAAAAATGTGTACTTTATTTCAAGCTAGAATTTTGACATTTTACTTTTTTTATCAAAGATTCTCACCATATCCTAAACTGCACAGTAGCACTTAACTTTGAAGTTAAGTGATGGGAAATCTTAAGCAAATACATCCAACTTCCAGGCTCTTACAAGGAGTGCTTGTACTGCTGTGCAACTCAGATTTAAAGGTTTCTGTGTGGTGATGTGCCTTACAAACTCTTTGATTATAGTGTTGTTTAGAGATTTTTACTCACTCCCTTCTACCTCTGATTTATATTACAATACATATCCTACTGTATTTGCTCCTATTTAGAAAATTATAAAAAGCAGCATGACATCTCTACTCATGGAGTAGGTGAATGAATATTTGACTTAGTTTCCTTCCTATTGTAAAAGCAAAATTTCATCTGTAACACGCAGAAATTCTGTTTTTTTCTTTTTTCTTTTTTTTAGTATACTTTGGGGCATTTTGTTGTCATTAAAACAGTTTGTTACTTTTGGTTTGTTTAAAAAGATGTAAAGTCTGGAACATGACTGTGGAAGTTACAGGATTGCAATGGTTCAAAATGATTCAGACTGTCAGGATTAGATTCTTTTTTTAATTTTTTTTTTTAATTATGATTTTGAGAAGCTTCCAATTCCTTTTCATTTCAGTTTCGGTCAAGGCCCTCGAAAGGCAATCGTTAAATGAAACTTGTATCAGCTTTCATTTTGATCCTTAACTCCTCTCTTAAATGAGCAGATAGGAGACTGCTGGAACTAAAAAGCTTTTTAAGAAAAGTGTTCCCATCCTTTTGTGAAGGTCCAGCTACCTGAAAGTACTTGAAGCTGAAAAGTATTTAGGCAAATACAGAGTTCAGTTTCCAGCATGTTTTGCTTTGCATCTTCACTTCCAACTTTTCCCTTCCAATCTGTTTAAAGAAGCAAACAAAAATCTTAATGTGAGGGCAGGATGCATGAGCCAATCAATGTCTTCCATGTGTGATGACCTATAACTTTCCAATTATTTCTCTACAGTTTATGTAGATTTAAGTGTGGGAGATGGCTTTCTGTGTTTTGCTACAGGATGAACTATGATTCATTATCTAAAATACATGATGTAGACTCTCATTCCTCCTCAGTTTTCTTGCATTTAGAATTTTTCAGTCTTTAAAATAAGTTACTTTCTTTTCACAAATATCTTAAGTGTGCAGTGTTGGTCTTCCTGAAATTAGTTTCCTAGAGTTTTGTAAGTTCTTTCTAACTTAGTGTGCTTTTAAGGATGTTCAGTTACTTTAACTCAATGCTACAGCTGAAAACCAGAAAACATAGTACTTGCAAGCAAAATAGCCTGTTCTATTTCTGGAGTGTATTTGCAAACTGATATTAACCAATTATCAAATTCTTGAAGTGATGGAGTTTTCCCACTGACTCCTATTAAAATGACTTGACTTGGCTTAGTTGTTGAGACATTATTCCAGTTTTTCAGAGCTTATCTGTAGCGGGAAATGTAACATGTTGAGTTTGCTTTGTGGTGACTCTGATACCTGATGTTGTCATTACAGATTTGTTACAGGCACATCAGACTTTCTTTACTGTAGTCTCATTTAATGTAAGTCTGATGGACCTTGACCAAATGACATGCCTTACATATGTTTTTTTAATGTTTCTTTGGCATACTTTAACTGATCACACAGTCACTCGTTTCTCACTCCTTTCTGAGAGCTGTCCTCAGATAATAAATATCTCTTAGAAAATTGGTACTTCTAATAGGTGTCTTCTGGTATCTTTTTTGCAAGCATTACTGAATCTTGAGCAGCTGACACTTTAAAGGCCTTATTTTGCCATTTTGTACAGGCAGTAGGAAGGAGTGCATAGTGTTGGCATTAAGGCACTTGATCCAGCCATGATAATTTATCCATATGTAATAGTGATTATTATTGTCTGGTTCCTGAAGTATAGTGTTCCCTTTGTCACATGATGCGTTAGTTCTGCAGTTTGCAATGGCTGATGCCATCTTATGTGTCACTTGAGCTCAGGGCACTGCAGGGCACATCTCGAGGACATGGGGGTTTTTTCCCTACAGTTCAATACTTTGTCATTGCATGCATACATGGGTGCATGCTCTCCCTCTGTATATCAGCATAAAAAAAAAAATATATATATATATATATATGCTGGTAATGCAGAATGATGGCGGAATAGCAGCAATGAAGTACTGTACTCTCAGAATTTTTTGTACAGTCAGTATTTAGTTATTGGAAAGTAGCAGGTCATGCCTTAGAAGCTCTAACCTGTTATTTAACTTGTGGTCCCTGGAGACTGCAAATTTAGCTCTGCCATAACAAAGGAAAATTTCTTTGTTTTTGAGCATCAGGAGTTCCTGCTACGTAAAAACACTAAGCAAAAGTGTCCCAAGGAGATGGCTCTGCTGGATATAATTTTTGATAGAAGAATACAAAGGCCTTTCTACCATGCTACCATGAAATGACTGAATACTACTTATTAATTTTTCAGGACAGCTGACGTTTGCAGAAATCATGGTTGATGGTAGTGAAGACCTTGGTTAGATTGACACACATCTTGCATAGGTATCTCTTTTTTTTTTTTTTCTTCCTATTTCTTTTTAATTTCAAAAAACATATTAACTGCACCCAAATCTGACCAAAAGACAAAGTGGCTTTCTAGAAGATTTCTTTTGAACAATATAGTTGGTAATTCTGACCATTTTAGAAAGGATTTTTTTAGTGGTTGAGAGAATTAAGACTTCACTACAGCAATCACAGCTTCAGCAGTCATCTTTCTTTTTCCTATTGCTTTTTCAGATGTGACTTAACACAAAACTTACGTCATGTTTTTGTAGCTACTTTTTTTATGTGAATTCAGTCAATAGTGCAGAATTTGCCTAAAGAATTGCAAGTCCTATGGTGGTTCTTCAAAAATTATAAAGGACTAAATAATGTGTTGAATTTTGACTGGGTATAGCTTAGTACTTTTTTAAAAGAAGCCTGTTCCAGATCTGACAAACACATCTTGAAGAACTGAAGGTGTTTTTTCTGTCATAAACAGAAGGTAACTGTGTGTTTGACATGTAGGTCTAGCCCATTCTTAAAAATCTGTCAGAAAGGGAATAATGGATTTTCCACAGTCTGGTCTGTTTTCTTCCATAATCTTTACCCCAGGACATCTTAATATCTAGTGTTTCTATTGTCAGCTAAAAATCTACCTGGATACTGCCTATCTCATCATTGTGTCTTTAAAAAGTTTAGAAAGTGCCTGTCTGTAGATATTCTACGACTTTTTGTTGCGTGTCTTTAAGGGAGAATTGAAGATATGTCAACATTTAAATGAAAGTGAATACCACTTTATCAGTTCCAATTTAAAACTGGTTCCTACAGCCTATAGTTAGATTATCAATGAACTCTTTTCAACTTTTTGTTAAAAAGATGCTGTACAGACTAAGCTCTGCAATTAAAGCAGTGCTTTCAGTGAGATTAATTCAAACTTTATTACAATATCATAATTGACTAAATATGTAAATTTTAGTGATCGCTCCATTGCAAAAATTAAAAACAGGCTTTAGGGGGGAAAAAAACCCCAGCTTATATACTTTTGATACTAGTCAGCAGGGTGAGAAATCTTTCCCTGGAAAGTCAGGCTGGATTTTAACGTTTTTCTGCCATCACATGCAGAGATGTGCAGATTGAAATCCTTCAGCAGTGTCCTTAGGAAGGTGACCAGGTGGGTATTCATCAGTTCACAGATTACCGTGTAGTGATGTAGTAACACTGTCAGAAGTCCAAAATATTTTGGCTCTTTTGTGAGTTAATCCCCTAAAGAAGTTTTACTTTGTAACTGTAATTAAATTCTCTTAGCTTTAGATAACTCTATTTTTAATCATTATGCTTGAATGTAAAGCATTAGTTAATATAAAGATGTCATGAAGTACTATTCATTTAATTTTATGTTGTTATATTTGTCTGAAAAAGCGTGCCTGATAACATTTCTCTCTGTTTCCCCTTTTCTCCTATACACTGGGGAGGCAAGAATAGTCCCACAACCTTACAAAGCATTTTAGAGACTTGCTAACAACAGAGATTAAGTATTTCCTTAAGACAAACCATTAGTAAAGCATGCACAGACTAAATGGGCTGAAGCCAAGCTTTTCTGTTGGTAAATCCATAACCTTTAATCAAGGTGAAAAATCATCAGTTAGAGTATCAGTCCACTGTACTTGAGACCTGGTGCTCCTCAGCAATTCCTGCCTGGAATGTGTTCCTCTTGTACTGTAGTTTCTCTGGGTATTTTTATTGAAAATGTTTTTTTAAGTCTGATATTAGTAACAGCCTTCAGGTACAGTGTGAAACATTAGAAAGCTGTGTATTCATGAGCAAGTTGAAGGGAAAAACTGAGGACATGTGAAGGCAGCTGGTTGTACTTGCCAAAATACCAGTGTTGCCACAAACATTAATGCTGTGCAGAGCACAGTTTAGGTTCCGTGCTTTTAGTACTTCTCTTTTGCTGTTGGAAATATTCTGAGCACAAGGATTTCATTTAATCTTGTAATTGGTTGACCATTCAGATTTAATAACAACCTATGATTTAAAGTAGTTCTTGTGTTCTCTTTCTACTGAGCTTCATTTAAACATTTTCTATCTAGATGTGACCTTAACAGTAAAGCTTGATAACAAATAGCTTTCCATATGGTTTACTTGGTTTTTGACCATATTTTTATGGTACGTTGCATAATGTACGGCATATTGGATAGGTTGAACTGCTTTGGAAAATTTTTTTATTTTTTAAAATAAAAATCTAAATAGCAAAACTGGCAGAAAGTCAAAAATATGTCCATCAGCTGGGGATAAGACTATGAGAATTGCCAGCAAGGTTGCTGCACCAGAGAGATGACACAGGAAGAAAGTGGCTGTGTGTGGTCAAGTGGGACCGTCTTTATTTTTTGCACTTACTGAATCATGGGGAGCTTCAAAGATAACCATTAGCTTTTATGGTTGCAAATAACTCAAGAAAAAACTTGAGGCGATTCAGTGTGATAATGTCAGATAAGTCATTATTTGAACAAGAAAACTTAAACTTGCTCTTTTTTGACTTTGCTTTTAGCAAGTACTCATGAGCAGTGTTGTGTTCACACACACTTGTGTAAGAAACTGAGGCTGGGCAGCAGATTCAATATATTCAGGTACATAATTTAAAGTGTAGAGGATCAAGGTTTATTTTGCTTATGACTTGTCAGGTGGTTGAAGATCATTTGTTTGGTGTTTTTTGGCAGTTAGCTATTGCAGTAGTAACTAGCATTACATAAGTACAAATATAATAAACCTTTTTTTCCCCCTCCTTCTTTTTTATAGGTAATGTACAAACGAATCCTGCAGCAAGCAGGTTTTATACAGTTTGCACAGCTTCAGTTCCTTGAAGCAAAAGAACTCTTCAGGTAATTGTGTGACAAGAAATTTGATAATTTACCTTCTTTAAATAAGGAGTTAGTGTTCTTGGTTTGAAAAACTTAGTTGCTTGAATGTTTTTTGATGTAGATGTGAGTTCACTGTGATAAAATGGTTTTGTTGGGGTTAAGAACAGAGGAACATTGAAACAGCTTTATAGCTGAAGAGTTAATGCAATTGGGTTTTTTTGGGGGATGCTAACATATAGTAGCATTAAGAATTTGAGTGTTGTATATATGGAGATTTTTTACTTTATGCCCATGAAGGTCAAGGCTTTATTATTGAGTTTGTGCTGTGATTTCCAGCATGAACATTGCTTCGTTCTTTTTTTTTTTTAAATACTTTTTAAAAAAAGGTATAATTTAAATATTAGTTACAAATTAAATATTATTGACACAATTGCACTAATTTTTATGAGGATGCTGGTACTGGATTTGCTTTAACACTTGTTCTGCTAAACCTTTTCCAGAAGACAGATTTGTTCTTGAAGTCTGTACTAACCTTGCCGATTTAGCCGTTTCAGCAGTCGCTTGTTTATAAATTGACCTTGATATTCCGCTTTCATTCAGAAAATGCTGCTTGTTATCTTTATTCTACCTGGTAATTTCATTTCTCCTAGCCGTGCCTCATTCTGTGATGTGGCACTGTCTGTAGTTAGTGGAATGCATGCTGACCACATAAAATAACTCTCCTTGTTATCTGCTGAAATTCGCTTTAAATCTGTTTAGAGTCTATGGAATAGGATTAAGGTTAGACAATTTGCAGTATATTGTAAGCGTATTTACAGTGTAGGAAAAACGTCCTTGGGCTTATGGAAATGCAGTGAGGAAAGTGAAGTATTGAGAAGTGTTGCTGTTGGTGAGGGACTTTGCCATTTTGCCTCCTGCTTGCCAGTGTAATGAGAGACACGGCTTGGATGAGCAGTGTGCACTGAGTGAAGATGAGGGAATGACAGGAAAGGCCTGAACAGCATTTGGTGACAATTTGTTCTGGCCACAACCACTTCCTCTATCACCTAGAAATTTTTGTCATTAGTGAGCAACTTGCAGTCTTTCTCCACCCTTATAATCTTTCAGACACTTGTGTATGTGACCCCTGGGTTGTGTATCTGAAGCAGAAGTACAAGCAGTGCATAGTTAAGAATATTTTAAGAGCGGTGAAAAGAGGGAAATGTATCCTGTGAGGAGTTCTACCACCTCGTGGAAGGAGCCGAGATTGCTTATGCATCCTCCATCCAACTCTCAGTCCATCTGACAAATGAGCTTTAATGAATAGGACTGCTGGAGCTCCTCTATAGAAATAAACATGCTTCATGAGAAAATGTGCTGTCCAGCCACAACTTTTGTAGCTGAGTCAGCATCCCAGGGTGTTCCCTTCCTGTAAAAGCTGCGACTCCAAAGCAGAACAACAGTTCATGAATTGCCGATGTCTGCTCAGGGAAGAAAGCTAGAATAAGATTCTGTGCTTTTCTTCTGTCCAGCCATACATAAACTAAGAAGAGTCTTTTGGCAGCTCTGAAAAAACTTGTTATGGTATTCAGGTTCCTTGATTTTCAGCCGTGGTGTGCACACCAAGTTAGAGTAATAGCTGGGTGTGCCCTGATACAGTCTCAATCAGTCTTGTTCATTTTAAACTTACTGATGCTCAGAGGAAAAATGGGAAAGATAGTGGCAGTCTATGTGAAAACAGTTCCTCCCATCCCAGTGTGTTGCTCTGCAGATTTTTCAGCCTTGTCTTAGAAATAAGTTCAGTCTTAATGTCAGAGGGAAACTTGATGCCTATCTCAGAAAAGACAGATTTAAGCAGTGAAACAGGGTAGCAGCAAAACCTCAGACATCTTGGTGAGGTACGTGGGCCGGCTTCTGGTTAAATATGAAGTGAGATTGTCCCACTACTTGGAAAATATCTGATAGTTACAGGTTAGCAGGGAGAATTATATGGGATTAAAGGTCTTCATTTTCTTGCATTATTACCCTTCTTGGACAATCTTGTCAAGAAACAGTTATATCTTATGCCTAAATTCATAGTTTTTAAGGACTGGAACTTTTAAGGGGAATAATTTGCCAAGTTCTTTGTGGTTAATGCTGATGCTTCTGAATACTGAAGAAGGTTGACAAAAAGGAAGAACATGGTAGCTTTATTGAAACTCAAATAGTTCAACAAAAGGAGGATAATTTGCTTCAGCTAGATCCATTAACCTTAAAATTGAGTGAGAAGTAACAGTAGGGCTTCTTTTGTCTGATGAATTCTGTTATAAGCAATAACAGAATTGCGATTGTGTTACATAGTTGTGATTTATACTCATGCTGTTTCACGTTGCTATCATTAGAGTTATACCAAACAGTGCTTTTTAGGTGGTCATTTGCTGAATTTTGCATGCCTTACTGATATGGTTGGCAGCTGACACAGGGAAACCAGTTCTCTTCCGTGTTTACTGGTTAGATATTGGTTACCTTCTGACCCACTGGATACTGGAACTTTTCTAAACTTTGCTCTTTTTAACAAATAAAGATGTTAACTCTTTACAGAGTATTTCTCACCTTGGAAGGCCTATAGAGAGACTTTAGGTATAAGTCTCTTCTACACTGAAAATGTTAAAAAAATTGCTGGTACTTATACTTGGAGAAGTAAGAAGTCGGAATGATATGGGATTTGCATCTTAATGTGATTCAAGAATATAAGCTTCCAATACAGCCAGTGGGATTTAGGCAAAACAGTTAACACTGTAGGCTTCTTTGGCATCTCTGATATCTGTAGATAGGAGGGTTGTGGGCTTCCAAGGAGGGGTTCAGAGATGCAGTGAGGCAGGAGTCCAGAGCGAGGAATGAATTATTTCTTAAATTTACAATACCATTTATATATTCTAGTTCCATAAAGCAATTGAACAGTGCCCACACTTCTCCTAGGGTGATTGGTCAAAGTCTCAGACACCCACTTAGAAATGTTTTTTCCTAATATAATGTACACAAGGTCAGAAGATACCAGATATGAATGCTATTTACAAAAACCCTATCTATTGTTTACATAGCTTACACAGCAAAGGAAAAGTGCTCACAGAATGAATGCAAGAAGAGATAATTTCCCTGCTAACAGCATTTCAGCATCCATATGAGGGTCTTAATTTAGATGTAAATTTCCTGAAAACTTGTAGATTCTGCCTGTTGCATTGCTTGTATATATGAAGCCCAAAGAGAACTAATGCAGAATTGCTCAAAGGGAAGTTGCTTCACAACACTGATGTCTCAAGAGTTTGTTTTCTGCTGTGTGATAAATTCCTATCTGTAATTTGCTGAGCCTGAGATGCTAGAAGCTGAAGGCTCAGACATTTTTCAAGAGAGATGAGATCCTTTGTAGCTGCTCTAAAAGGATTTTGTCCAAATGTGGAGGAAAGATCCACAAGACATGCACAAATCCCAGGAGCCATAAGCCTTGAGCTGAATGTTAGCCATTCATGCAGGAGGGGTCATTGTTTAGTATTTGCTGTTTTTCTGAAGAAGCCTGTGGGTGATGTGGTGCTTTTAAGGAGGCTGCTTGATTGCTGCTTAGCACTGCTGTGGGGAGAACAGAACTGTACAGCTGAGCTTGAGTCAGACGTGCTGAGAGAACCACAGGTGATTCACAGCCCAGGCTTTGGGCTACCCCAAGTTGAAAGCTGATTCTCCTTTTTGTAACAGATCATAATTGAGGCCAGAATCTGTAAAGTCAGAGGATAGGTAGCTGACTACTTGAAAGGTGAAAGGACTCAGAAGCTACTGTAGAAGTTGAAAAATGTTTTAAAACTTATTAAAAGTGACATATTAAATATAGCATTTTTAACTTCATCCATCTCAATGGTCATAGTCTCCAACTCAAGCTTAGGCCATCTCCAAATACTTGACAACATAGCTAGCAAGGGAACCGATGTTTGTATTTTAATTTCTCCAGATTTGTTAAGACTCCTTGTTTCTGCACAAATTTTGAGCAGCCTGTGGATATTATTCAAGTTACAGGTTAGTTTTTGTTCTGAAACGAATCAGGGAAGATTCATTTGGATTGGAGGGGAAAAAGATCTCTTCTTTCTTCAAATAGGGTTAATTTTCTAGTGTAATGCATCTCATATATTTCATCTGGTGGTCCTCAGGACTTGAAAATTCAGAGTAGTTGCAGTAGCTAAAACTGCAGTTAGGTTGCTGTAATAAGGTCATACTGAACACTCAAATATTCTTGGAACCATCAGGTCATGCCACTGACAGAACTTGCTACTTCTTGGTTATTCTGCCTCTTATCATAATGTAGATCTAAGAATTTCAAAGCCCAATCCCAAAAGAGGGATTAAAAGAAATTTCAACTGCAGAAATCTGTGAAGTAGACCTGAATACTTTACGCTCGGTTAGAGGTGGGCCTTTCTAGTGTGGAGGAGGGTTTTAGGCAATAGGAGCTCTCTGTATGAACTGGGAAAACCTGCTGTTCAAACCTCACCTCTTGGGACGGCTTCCCATTTCTGTCTGTTGTGGTTCTTCTCTATTGTCTGTGTTGCTACTCCTGTGCTTTGCAGTCACTAGGTTCTGGAAGAGGGGATGCTGCTTTTAAATTTGCTATTGCTGCTGTCTCCCAGAATTTCCTTCTTCTGGTATACATTTTTGTTGCCAAAGGACTCTATTAACTTGAAAGAAAAGTTTAAATGGGGATTGTCATGGTGATGGTTCCTACTAGTTCGTATTTCCTGGACTGTTTTGGAATTGTGTCTGCATCAAGAAGTGAACGATGCAGGGCATGCCCGTGGTGAAGGGATGAGCCTGTCTATGAGGATCCTTCACACTTTATTGCCTGTAGAAATCTGCCGCTTTTCTATTTCTGAGTTATCATTTGTTTCTTTCTGGAATTCATTCCAATCAAAGTAGTGAAGAGAAAGTCTTTGAGTTTGCTGATCACCAGGTAGATAAGAATTGTTTTTAAAAAGTTTTATTTGCAATGAAATAACTTAACAGAGTTTCTTTTAGAGACCTGTCAAGTTCATTTTGATTTTTTTTTCAGCAACAGTATTTCCTGCATTTCAGGAATGTTAATTTTTAAAGGTGAATTATGAATAAAAACTTTGACAGTGAAATAAAATATTATCAAATATAAATCCTGTCTTGCTATTCTTCTAAAGCAAAGCCTGGAAAAAGGGTTCACTCTAGCTGTGAAAATCAGGGATTTTTGCCATGTGTAAAAAAAAAAAAAAATTTCTTCCATCACAACAAACATTCTTTAAAAGCTTGAGGAATGTCAATGTAGACTGAAAGAAAAATGTTTTGTGTGGCATATCTGTAACTTGCTGCTGAACAAAAGTATAGGGTGTCCTTCTCACCTGAAGTGGAAAAGCCACTCCAGAGGAGCCTCCATAGATGTACACCCAAGGCCTCTGCCTGTACAGCAGACTTATTGGTTAAATGGGTGCATAATCAGTATCTGTGGTTTGCTTACAGAACCTCTGTAAGAAGAGAGCCGAATCAGGAATCTGGTGCATTTCAGGGTTGAGGAGAATGTTTTCATCATCCAAACACATGTTCTGAAAGCTTTAGTTTTGTACAGGAAGTTGCTATTTTCTACAGAATTACACTGACACAGGCTTTTGTGGCTCTCTCCTGAAAGGGTTCACTTTCTTTTTTTTTTTTTTTTTTTTTTTTTTTTTTTTTTTGCTGCCGTCAGAAGACTAGCTCCCATAATGTATGGATGAAGTCTACGACAGTCCTAGGACTGCTGTAGTGCTGTTCAGCTGATTTTTGTATATGCCAGAGAACAGCTGTGGAAAGTCAAAAGCAAAAGGTTGGCCAGTCTCTGAATTCTCAAAACTTTTACTGTCTAGAGGAGGAAGAGGAATGATAGACAAATAAATAAAGATATAGCAAAAAAAATTCCAGAAACTGACTATATGTTAGTGTCCTGACTCTAAGCATATGTGAGCACACTTTTTTTTTGTGCCTATGTATACTTTTTCTTTCTTTTTGCTTCATCTAGTTTGACACTGTAATTGCAGAAGCGGCCAGCTTGATGTCCGGGAGCTGATCTCTCTCTACCCCTTCCTGTTGCCTACTTCCTCTTCATTTATCCGGTCTCATCCCCCTCTGCACGAGTACGCGGACCTGAACCAGCTGACCCAGGGGGATCAGGAGAAGATGACGAAATGCAAACGATTCCTCATGAGTTACTTGAATGAAGTCCGCAGCACTGAGGTTGCGAATGGCTACAAGGAGGATATCGACACGGCTTTACTCAAGCTGTATGCAGAGGCAAACCATGAAAGCCTGCTGGATCTCCTAGTTTCAGAGAACTTCTGTCTCTTAACAGATAGTGCTGCCTGGCTGGAAAAACACAAAAAGTGAGTGGATTTTTTCATTATTGCGCCTTCTAGACCAGAGGAAAAATTGTCTTAGATGCTCTTGGCTTCTAGAACAATGTGTTCAAGTACTTGTAGTTCCTGTGCTTACGCTTGTCCAAAAGAGAACTCAGTCTGAATTTACACTGTTAGCATTTAAAAATATTGGTGAAAAGCTATTAATTGACAGTCTGAGATAAAGGAAATGCATTCTGTTTTATCCTGGTAAATGCAGAGTTCTCCATGAAAGTTTCTGTGTCCAACACAAAAATAAAGAATTGGTACAAGTTTGGGAGAAAAAAGTGAATTGTTTGCCCTTGTGATAATGGGAGAGTTGAGTGACTGCAGTAGGTTGTACACAGAATGAAAAGATGCATGAACACATGCACTACCTTAGGTAAAACCTATTAACCAGTTAATGGCTTTAAAATTGTAGTTGCTTATTCAGGAAAGGAGCTCTTCTGAATTGCAAACTTTCCGTGTTTCTCTGATTGACCAAAAAGAGATTCCTTAAGATGACTGCAAATGACTTCAAACCAGAAATGCCAGCAGGCAGAGAATTGGCTCTCATTAAGCGGGAAACATTAGATAGTAAATGTGTAAAATGCAAACTCTAGCCTTAGGTAGCATGTCTATCTTGATTTTCCTTTCTTTAGCTTTAAGCTGTCTGGTGTAGTAGTAGCAACTATAGTGGTGAGGCAGAGTCTTTAATTGTGGTTATATTTAGGGTAATTTCATTTATTTCAGGTGTTTTGTGAAAATCTTTTGGTAGGTGTGGTTTGCATGGCAAACTTTTGCAAATGTGAATTGAATGAATGTTAGAACATTGTTCCGTGAGGACAGCCATTCAGAACTTGGCTGTATTTTCCTTAGAGTACACAAAAACCACTCTGTAATTGCACTGTACAAAGCTCTTCTTTGCCTGTCTTGACTCCATGCTACAGCAAAGAAAGAAGCTTCTGATAGTAAAACAGAGTTTTAAATAAACACAATAAAATTTGATTTAATGACAGCCGATGAACTATTGGAGAAATAGTTACTTGGAGGTGTGTGTTATGTCTGCACAAAAAATTGACGGAATGGCGTGGGAAACATCTCTAATTGGGCACATACTTTGTGTAAGTTGGATCTAGTAACTACAAACTGTCTTGGGGACAGGAGTGACAGAGACACTTTTAGGGCAGAACTTCTTTCCTTTGATTCATAAAAACAGCCTACAGAGAATTGTTCAAGTGTAGACATGGCCATGCATGTGTCATTGTAAGCCATTATTTGTTGTACCCTGTGCTAATTAGCCCATAATGACATTAGTGGGAAAATTCTAGCAATTTTAATATTATTTTCTCTTTCTTTACAGGTATTTTGCACTTGGTCTCCTGTATCACTACAATGGTCAGGATGCTGCAGCACTTCAGGTTAGAATAAAGCTTTTAGTGTCATCTGTAAACCATCCCAAAATACTGTTTTAGCTCTAAGATAAAAATTTGAGGTCTTAATTTATCTGTTTGAAAAGTTGTGATGTTTATGTGTGTGTGTATAGATATGTGTGTGTATATGAGAAACTTGAAACTTATGCTAAGACTTCCTTGAATAGATTAATATGCTAGATGTGAAAAATCTGAAGAGCTTACTGAAGTTGACAGCTATCTAGATGCTCGTATGATATTTTTAAAGCAAAACTGTACATACCAGAACATATGTTTAAACTCCTAAAAACAGACAAAAGTGCTAAAATAATCAAGCAATCACTTTAAAAGATATTTATGGGACTCAAGGAGCATGCGCTGTGCTGATTGATCTGTATACACACAGCAAAAAAACATTGTAATCTCATGGCAGACACTGACAGCAACTGAGAGTTTATTTCCCTATCTGGTGATGTAAAGTAAACACATTGGGCAAGATCTGGGAGTTTCAGGTGGGTTAGTAATCCCTTTGGGGACCTTCCATCTGATGTCACTAATACTGGCAGTGACCTGTACACTGCAGACTAAATAATTCTGTTGTTCCTGTCTGCAAAACTTCATGTAGAGAAATTAGTATGTTGTTGATGAGTACATAGCATGTGTCTCAGACTGTATCCAGTATCTTAAGTTTGCCTTATTGTGTGGCTTTTTGAACACATTAATCACATTAACCCCATCAGGTGCATTCAGGTCAGTTACATAAATAGTAATAATGGCCTGAGCAGAAAACCAGTAAGGGCAACAAAAACAGTATGTGCATTTGTCATGTGCAAGAAATCTTGGAAGAATTTTGATGCTGCGAAAAACAAGGTTTAATGCTAAACTGGTCTGCTAGATGTGGCACATCTTAATTCCAATTATAATGTATATAAAAATAATATCACATGGTACTTGTAGTTCTTCAGTCAAAACGAAAGAAAAGCAGAAAACCAGTTTTTCCCCTAAATTGCTTGTATAATTTGTTTTTAATCTTGCAAACACAGAACACACGAAAAGTGCATGCATTGGAGAAAAGGACTTTTGATAAAAGCTTTCTTTGTGATTAATGTACCTCCTTTAGTCACTCTCAGAATGAGAGCCCACATGATATGGGGTCTGAATTGGGTGAATAGGGCAGGTGCAAAAGAAGAGTGTGATGGCAAAAATGAGTGACCAGAGATGTTCCTTGCAACTGGTGTTCCTGTCAACTCTTTCTAATTCCACAAGTCTTGTACTAAGTCTTTTAGTAGCTCACTTAAGTTTTGAGGTGCAAGAGCTAGTACATATTTTAAGCACTTTAATCTGTGTGTTTTTGTTGCAGTTATGGGTGAAAATAGTTGATGGAGACATTCAAGATTCGACACGTTCGGATCTCTATGAGTACATAGTAGACTTCCTTACATTCTGCTCAGACCAAGACCTAGTGTGGAAGTACTTTGAATGGATTTTACAAAAAAATGAAGAGGTTTGTGATTGATACACTTTTCACAGAACATCAGTATTTCCCTGCAGTAGTGTTTGGGTTTTCCTTAATGTTGGTTTTTCTTAATAGCTGATTGGACCTTCTACAGCATATTTAATGCCAGTTAAATAGTGATCAGCAGAAGAAAACTTGCAGGTTTCTCAATTCGTCCAAGTACCTCTATTAGCAAGTGATAGTGATAATTGCCTCTTTTTATTCTGAAAATAAAGTTCAGGGCATGAAAAATACAGCATGTCTTCTGTTTTCTTCATATTGAGTAAGACAATTTTTAAATCTTAAAACAAAGAAATAAATCACCTGGCAGGTTATCTGTTGCTGCTGCTTCTTAATTTAAAGGGGATGGGTGGTTATCTGTGTACACTGAGACATGGAATAAATAGCCTCCATTCAAGACAAAATTTCATTGCTAGAAGAATTAACTTCATCTGCGCAAATAATAAAAAAAAAGAAATTGTGCGATGTTTGATGCTGTATCTGTTGGAACTTGTTGCTGCCTGGTTTATATTAATTTAAGCATAGCTATTTTGTGCAGTGGCAGATTTCTAAGCTTTTGGTTTGGTAATTACAAAAGTCTCTTGCTCTATCTATATCATCACGTGAAAAAGCTTAGAACATCCTGGTCTCTAATTTGAGCTTTCCTGCTGCAAAGGCTGAAATCTCTTGTTCTGTTGTACTAATCCATTCAATTTTTGTTTTGAAAGTTGTGCCCAAGCTAAGGTTTATAGGCTGGACAATGTATGGACTACAGATGGGGGTAGTGAAGATAGGAGTGAGTGAGATCACTATTAGCACAGAGTAGCGTAATCCTGTGGTGTTGAGCAGAGTTTTGTGTTTATCTTCCTAAATAATGTATTGACAATAGTGCTATTCCTTTTTCATTTTAAATATTTATTTAATAAAGTGGTTGCCATCAAGTTCCTAAATGTGATTAACTCCTTCTAGGTTGGCGTACAGATTTTCACTAAAAGGCCTTTGGAAGAACAGGAGAAAAACAACATTAATCCAGATGATATCATCAGTTGCCTTAACAAATATCCTAAAGCACGTGTCAAATATCTAGAACATCTAGTACTGGAAAGAAAAATAGAGGTGAGTTCTGTGAGAATGCTAAAAGTAGGCATAGGATTCAGAATGCAGATTATGATCAACAAGCCTGAAAATAGGTAATGTCTGGAAGAAATAGGTGTAATATGAAGTCTTTCAAATGTACTCAGAGTAGGGTAGGAGTGTTTTTAAGATTAAAGTAAAAGGTAAGGAGTGGATACCTTAATTATTTTGAAATTTTCAACTCTTATGATAGCAAGACAGTTGCTTATGTCCCCTCAGACTTAGGGGGGTTTTTTACATCTGGTTATTGCATACTTTTCTATTTCACTGATAAGGCTCAAACCTTCTTCTGGTAAGATCATAGAAAATGATCATCAACATTTTGAGCAACTGCTGATCCTATTTCACTGTGGCAGCAATATATTAAAATTGCTAATTCAGTGTTTTACAAGTAAGAATATTTTATTCTGTCTTTCCAGAGAGATTTGAACAACTAACAATCAAATTAAACCATGCACCCCTCACTAGAATTCCAAATCCCTCTTGATGCTGAATGCCCAAAAGAAGCATTCACAAGTCCTAAATGATAGTATATTTATACCTTTGGGGGTTTTAGCTCAATACAAAAGCAGCCAAATGTTGTATTTGGATATGAGACATTTTAAGCACAGGAGAAATTCTTTAACCTGGAAATAAAGCAAGGAAATGAAAAGAAAGTGAAAGAACTCTGCAGAACTGATGGTCAGTGCACTAATTCACATTCTTCAAATACAAGTCAGATCATTGGTTTCCCCTTATTGGTATTGCAGGTGTGTTACACCATGGCTGATGAATGTACTAGTCTCTAGACTAGTGTTTAACTACAGTTAAACACATTCTAGACATATTGTAGAATATTTGTGAAAATATTTTAAAATTAACTCTACTTGCTAGTAAAGTCTGGGTTATAAAACAAGTTGGTCTTTAAAAAATACTAGATTATTGTGAATGATTTAATGAGAATGTTTAAAACAGTCAAATCATCAGCTTGTTTTGATGAATATTGGATAGTGGATAACAAAAAAAGCACTGTGCCTTCAGATTACTTTTCTACATCTGGTAGTTTTGTCAGATTTTATTGCAGAAATAGAAAAGGTCAAAGAACATATCTGAATATGAGGAATCCCATATTTACAATGTAGTTTGTGAAGCTGCTCTGAATTAAGTTATCTGTATGAACAAAAAACTTTGTGATTAATTCAAATCGAATAACTTAAAACACATTTCTATGTAATTAGGTAAATATTGATCACTGTTATTGCTGGGGCCAAGAGATTTGTAAACTGAGCTAACATTGTTCTCTTCATCTGTAGAAAGAAAAGTACCATACTCATCTAGCTGTCTTGTACTTGGAGGCAATACTTCAGCTAAAATCTGTGACCACAGATAACTGTGCAGAAACAACTGAACTGCTGTTGAAACTTCGCAGTCTGCTTCAGAAATCTGATCTTTATAGAATTCGCTTTATTTTGGGTAGGTTGCATGTTATCTGTTATAAATGCTGTGTGTCATTTCCAGATGGGCACAAAATAATAGTCCTTGCAAGGATAGAAAACTGAAAGACCTAAGATTTCTCCATGTGTTTATTTGAGATGCTGTATTTCTCAGAGACACAGGTTAATTTAGAAAGCATATCTGTTGGTGTTGTCCTTGGTCTCCATAGCTCCAATGGTATGTTTGCCAGTCCACCAGAGACAGAACACCAATTGGCCAGAACAAATATCTGCATACAATTTTCTTAATAGTCACCTTCTTTTTAATGATGAGCATGTAACTTGTGACAACCTTTTGCATATGAGAGACCTAAAAGTTTATTTTTTAAGCAGCCTGTTTCTAGTGAATGGAAGTGAAACTTGGAGGAATCTAATTGCGAAGGGCTTCTTTGTTGTCCATAACCCTGAAACTCACTCTGGGCTTCATGTTAAATAAAAATATGAGCATCTTTTTAAGTGAAAAGTGCAACATACATGTTACTGTTTGTATAAGGCAAACAACAGTTGAGCTAAATATTTTCCTTGGTCAGTGCTTATAATGGGTAATTTTTAATGTTTCATCCACTGGAATGCAAACATACAGTGCAATTAAGCAAGCCAAGTGTTTAAATCTTCTCTAGTATGGAGGATTATGGCTGAAGAATGATGGAATAGTGGATTAAAGGAAAGTGACTTGTTGTTGAACTGAAAGATGTGAAATGATTTTTTGAAATTCAGTGGAAAAAAATCCAGTGTATGTGGAAATAAAAATTGCTGAGTAGCAACTAAAATAATTTACCGAAGTTTAATGTTTCCTTGCCTTTTCAGGCAGCAAAGTATTATAGGATAGATAATGTACAAGTATAGCACACTCATTGAAACTCTTGTTCTTTTTCATCTTTTAGTCAGTTTTTAAACAAATTTTTCAAGGCAAGAGTTACGAAATGGAACATTTTCTTGATATCCATAGACTCCAAAATAAAGGATTTCTTACATGACAGTTCTTACATTACATAGAAGTGAGATCAGTGCAAGCTAGTGTGTTTCTCCTTGATAACCAAAACATTTTGGTGAGAAAACCATTGTATTTCCATGCATTTTACGTAGGCCTATGCTAAATTTTTATCACCTTTACAGTAAATAGATGATTTTCTACTTTGTTTTGAAATGCCAGATGAACTTGCCATTCTACCTGCCTGTTGCTGACACTTAAGCTTTAAACTGGATTAAGGGTTTGTAGTGTCCTTTTCTTGAAGGGAAGTACTATTTGATTTTTATTGTCTTTTATGGAGTTTATTCTGTGACCTCCTATAATATTAGGAGAAGCAGAGGTTAAAATATTGCAGCTTTGTCTTACAGTTTATTATACATGGTAGCAGTTTCTGCTAGAATTTGAAAGGTGTCAGTGGTTTAGTGTCTGCTAGAATATAAAATATGTCAGTGACAGTGGTTTATCACCTATTATTTAGTAATTTCATTGTCCCATATTTTGTGGTTCTCTTTTGTTAGAGGTGTACTTCCATACATCTGAGCATTCCTGTACTTACAAGCATCTGCCTTCTCTACAGTTGCACTGACAGGGAGAGGGAGCAGTTGTCTACTCCACTGAGCAAATATTGCCTTGTTTCTCATTTAACAGACAAAATCCAGGGCACAGACCTTCATATGGAAAGTGCAATTTTATATGGGAAACTAGAAGAACATGAGAAGGCTTTGCATATCCTTGTCCATGAGTTAAAGGACTTCCATGCTGCTGAAGAATACTGTGTATGGAACTCTGAGAACAGAGACGTGCAGTACAGACGGAGGCTTTTCCATATGCTGCTGTCAGTGTATTTAACTCCAGGCACTTCGGATTGTGCACTTGTCATGGCTGCTGTGGATCTCTTGAATAACCATGCTATGGAATTTGATGCAGGTCTAGTTCTGCAGGTGGTGCCTGACAGCTGGTCAGTGCAGCTCCTCTCCCCATTCCTGGCTGGAGCAATGAGACAAAGCATTCACACAAAAAGAATGACTCAGGTGGCACTTGGGTTAGCACAAGCTGAAAACTTAATCTACAAGCACGAGAAGGTTGGTTACTGAGGTGTTTTTAAATAAAAGCACTTTGCAGCTTTACAGTTGAGTCCTTTGATATACAGTAATCAAAAGAAGTTTGAAGTACAAAGTTGTCTTCGTGTCTTTGGCATTTATTAGAGTTTTTTTGCCATGGTTACTACATTCAAAATTAATTGTATGTTTCCTCTGTAAAACAAAAGGGAAAATGGGAGCCTTGAAATAGGAATAACCTTGGTGAGCTTCTGGGCTGAATATGAAGTGAACCTGGGATTTGCAGATTAACAAAGTTCTTGCAGAAACTTTAACAAGTGTGAGTTATCATTTCTTTCACTAGGAGGGAGTGTCAAAATTTCCAATTCAATTTTTTTACAGTGTCACCTGTCAAAATTTGCTAAAAACATTAGTATGGGTATTAATTGAAGCTCGTTAGCAGATTTTGTTAATAGTAAATTCAGTTGTGAAGTTTTCTTCTATTCCTAGCTAGGGCAATGTTGCTTAGAGTTCACAGCAGATTCTTAAAATTGTTTTTGTTTTATCCATTTGGTACAGTTGCAATTATGCTCCCTTCCTTTCTTGTTAGATTCACATTTGGATTTTTTTCCCCTCTCTTTAGGTTAAACAAAAAGGAGCCCCGATTCTTCTTTCAGACAAAAAGCTGTGTCAGGTGTGCCAAAATCCTTTCTGCGAGCCTGTGTTTGTAAGATACCCGAATGGGAGTATGGCCCACACGCACTGTGCTGCAAACAGACATCTCAATTCCAATGTGACTCATCACTCTCCCAGCTCCAGCAATCAGACTTGAAATATTCCCACAGTTCCCATGACTTTGTACCCCATTGAAAGTGGGCTGGAAAGAAAAAAGTGCAGCTACTTTAAGTATAAATCAAGATGGACAGCTAATTTTTGGGTTAATGGGAAGACTTCCAGTAAATATGAAATACTGCTACTTATCTTTTTGATTTCTAATGAATGTAGATAGAAAAGAAAATTCACTACCAGACACGGAGAGGTGCAAATATGGGCTTTTCTGTGAATAGGAATAAACACTTAAGATGAAAGGAGCCTTTTCTTCACAGTGAGGACGGATGTTACACAGTGAAGGCAAACAGTTATTTTAAGAATTGTCACTTTGCACTGACTGTGGTGTTGATAAATTTGTGGAGGGGAAGATGGCATCTCTTGGAGTTGGAATTCTTGAAGAGTGATGGGACAAGGTCGGCGTCGTGCAGCTTACTATGAAGACAGAAATGTGCATTGATTCTAGTGTTTGCTGCAGCATATCTTCTTTTGGGCTGGATTCTCTTCCCCAGGATCGCATTATGAACTTCACTTTTTTTTGCTCTACAAAATGTTGGCTTTTGATGCACTTTTTAGTACCTCCCTCCCATCCACTTGCTATATGGAATTTAAATTTAAGCAGTGCTCTGTTTAGGTTTCTGCTCCTGCAGTTACTGTAATGTACTGAGTGGAGACCAATAGCCTCAATCACACAGGTGAGCTTGGAAGAAAAAAGATAGAAAGATTGTCTGGTCAGATTGTAGTCACTTTTATATGGGGGAAGAGACCCTGACTTTAATATTGATTTATTTATTAATATGCAAATATGCTGTACATACAGTTGAATAAATTGATCTTATCATTCTAGCATTTCTTCAGAGGATTGAGATGTAGTTGATACATAAGTGTACAGATTATGTGCTAAGTGTTTGCTATAAAATAACTTAGGCTGGTTGGAACTCCACAAAAATAGGTTTTAGTGCTTATGGATGACTTTGTGCAATCAAAACCACAGAGAGAAGGGATAAAATTGTAAGAAATCTACAAAAGTGCACTACAGGGGTACTGGGTTTGTTCTATTCTACTAAATATTCTGTAAACTAAAGTTTTTCAAGTAACACAAACCCCTTACTTACTGCCCTCATATGTATTCACGTTGCTATTTAATCATTTTAAAGCTGTTGATTTAAAAGATGCAGCTTCCCCCAAGAGAGGTTAAAAAAAATGACAACTTTAAATAAAAGTTAATTATTGCAAAGTGAAAGCATTTCTTTTAATTCTGTAAAGCTCTAATAAATACCAGGCTTACTGACCAGCATGCAGTGGAGTTGGTATGGCTGCTCCCTGTTTCACAATTCCAAATCAGTGGAGGCTTTCAGCAAAATGGAGTGTCTGCATGGTTCTTTCTCGAATCACAGCGTAAGCTGAGTTGGAAGGGATGCATCAAGATCATCGAGTCCAGCTCGTGGCCCCACACAGAACACCCGAGAATCACACCATGTGCCTCAGAGTGTTGTCCAGTGTGTCTCCTTGTACAGAAAGGCTAGCTTAGGAAGCTGGTTTCTATGTACAGTGCTGCCTCCAGGAACGGGCAACCAGACCTCATCCAGGGGAAAAGTATACCCATCTCTTTCTAACGAACATACAATGGTTTGGGGTGAAAGGCACCCTAAAGGTCATCTATTCCAACCCCCTGCTGTCTTCCTAGGCAGGGCCACCTTCCACTAGACCAGGTTCTTCAAAGCCTCATCCAACCTGGCCTTGAACACTTCCAAGGATGGGTTGTCCACAGCTTCCCTGAGCAACTTGTGCTTGTGGCTCACTACCCTCACAGTAAAGAATTTCTTCCTGATACCTGATCTAAACCTACCCTCCTTCAGCTTAGGGCGCTTCCCGTTTGCCCTATCATGACATGCATCTGTACAAAGTCCCTCTCCAGCTCCCTTGCTGGCTCCCTTCAGGTTCTGGAAAGTGCTTTAAGGTCTTCCCAGAGCCTTCTCTCCAGGCTGAACAGCCCCAGCTCTCTCAGCCTGTGTTCATCGGAGAGGTGCTCCAGCCCTGTGATCATCATTGACGCCTTGCTCTCGACTCATTTCAACAGCTCAACATCTTTCTTGTATTGTGGGTCCCAGAGCTGTACTTGAGGTGGGGAGTACTTTGCTTTAAAGCAAAAGACCTTTGAATCTTTCTCCTTCCTGATTTTGAAATTAGGAAAGTATAACTGTTGTGTTGAATTTTATTTATTTTTAAAAGCCTGAGTAAGGAATTTTGTGGTGTTTTGTACTAAGACGTGTGAGCCACATTTAGTGAGAGGCATTTCTAAAGAAGTCAAGTGTGGGCATTTCTGACTCAATTCTGACATGAGTGATTCTGCTGTAGCGTTGGTATAAGCAGATTCTCCATCTTGTAGCCGTGGGTTTTGAACATTGTGTATACAACTGGCAGTAATGGTATAGAAAAATTTGTAGTCCCCTGTCAACTGGCAGTAATGGTATAGAAAAATTTGTAGTCCCCTGTCCTCAAAATACTTGCTGATAAGAGGGGAAGTGATCTTTACAAAGACTCTATAAACCTTTTGTGTACACTAGCATGCATTTCATAAGAAATACTTCCTTTTGGTGCCAGCATCCTCAGTATGCTCTTTTTTTCTCTTTAGTAAGGGGGTACTAAAACAAAGACCCCTCTCCATGATTTAGAGTTATTCTAGCCACTTAATAGTGATGAACTGCTGCTGCAATAGAATAAAGATCCTGTCATTCCAGACCTCAGGAAAGTTCTCAGTTGCTGTTGCATAAAAAGGTATGTCAATAAAAGATTAAACAATTCTTTATTAATAGTCAATATCTTTTTGCAGATAATGTACTTTGGCTAAAATGCAGCAAAACCAATAATTGTACATACAGACCAAATACAGAAATCAGAATAATGCAAGCTAGCATCTTTGCAATCAAAAGTGTAATTAATATTTAAGTTGGGAGCATCTAGTTCTTTTAAACCCAGTCCTCCCAAAATGTGGACTGGAAAAATTGATATTGGATTCATATGATGTTACGTGTTGCTTTGTTAAGTTTTATACTAGAACTCATTTGAATGAGTTAATATGGAAATCCCACGGTAACTAAAGGAAAAAGCAAAGAAAGCCAGTGTGAGGCTGAGGCAGAGCAGGAGCTCAGCAGGGAGGTGGCAGGTGGGCGATGCTCTTCCTGTGTGTGTCCAGCACGTGAGCAACTGGGATAATTCTCAACCAGAGAAGGTGTCAGCCCACATCAGAGTGGTGTGTGGTGTTCTGTGCTTTGTCACCAGGAAATTTATGAAAGGTCTGCATTCAGATTTCCTGAGGTGGGACAACTGAACACCCCTTGGGTAAGAGAGCTTCATTCTGGGGAACCTTCTTTTGTTTTGGTGCTGTCAGTTTGATCATTCTTGGTTTATGTACCTGAAATCCTGGGCCAGCTTTGCTACTGTGGTAAGTTCTGGTATGGCTGCAGCAGCATGGAGGGAGTGAGCAGGGAAGGAACCAGATTTGGTTATTAATTGCTGAGTGCATATGTGAAGGAAGAGAGGCAAGAAAGAGGAATATTTCTCTGACCATTCTTCTAGTTTGAAAATTAGATG
Source organism: Callaeas wilsoni (assembly GCA_013398955.1). Lineage (NCBI taxonomy): Eukaryota > Metazoa > Chordata > Aves > Passeriformes > Callaeidae > Callaeas > Callaeas wilsoni. The sequence continues at coordinate 63,439 of VWPU01017647.1, read as the reverse complement.
CTTTCTGGGAGTTTAAGCTTGGTGTGATTTTTTTTATCTCCAGTTAGGGAATGTGGTGTCTTAGACCTGCCCTTGGAGAGTGGAGATTCTTCCAGAATATTTCTCCTTAATTTAGCTGTTGCTAAATTATTTGTAATTCATCTCTCTCGCTTTTTCCAATGAGTCTCCTCCAACTTTGTATATGTGAAAACCGAAACAGTAGTGCAGATGTTTTTTTAATGTGACACTGTGTCTGTGATTCAGGACATAATAAATGAGATTAGTCTCTCACACTGATGCCTCTGCAGATATCAAGACGCGTTTGTCTGACACGTAACCTCCAGTTACTGAAATATTGCAGCTCTTTTTTATAGCCATCCACTGCTACAGTTGATAGTACTTACAAAAAACCACTCGTTTGACCTTCTACACTTTCATATCTCCATGCTTCCTCACATAAAAATTACCTATGATGTGTGTATGTCATCATATGCAGTTTTTCCCTCTTTAAGTCAAAAAGAGGAAAATCCTAATTAAAAAAATTGCTCAGGATCTGGCATTCTGCTCAAAATAAGATTCATGGCTGTATACTCATGAGAAAGAATTCAGTTACATCTTCATTTCTTTTGTTTAAACAGATAAGTTGTCACATTGAGATCAGTATTCTTGTAATATTGTCAAAGCCAGGGGAAAATAAGCATTTGGGATTTGTTACACAGAGCACACCAGATACCTGTGAACTGACTTGTTCAGGCAGCCCGTACTGAGCTGGCTCAGGTGTGCGCAGGAGTCCAGGTTACAGTGAGAACTTCTCTCTTTGCTCCCCTTGCTCCCAATCTCCAGAAACTTTCCAGCCTTTGTTAGCTGACTAATGTCACTCTTCTAGCACTTAACTGACATGGGCACAAATCTTGAGAGGTCTGGGGCACTCTAGAGCACATCTATCTTCAGTAAAATGTCACTTTATTACTCATCCACATGAAGCCCTACTAATGTGAGCTGTGGAAAGGTGGCAGTAGGGATGGAGTATGTGTATGTTTTCTGAGAACTTTATTACATGTTTAAACACACAAGCATTATCCTGACTGCTGAGTCTTTACAACAACATCTGTTCTTCGCAGGACTCCCCATCCTGAACGACATTAAAAATATTCTGTTTTATACAGTTTGATCAAAAAGGAATTTTTTATTTTATAACTCTTCCTAGTTTGCTGCAGTCTCTATTCAGCATGGCTCTAAGTGTTTTATTAACATCCTGCTGTTCATAACAGGCAACAACTAATACATTTTCATTGTGAGCTCTCTTCCTATTGCCTGTATTTGCTAATTAATTTTTCTCTTGCTGTACAACACTTTGGGGCTTATGCCTTGTGAACACTGGTAATTAAATGTGCTGCTACTTTTTAAGGGAAAAGACGAAAAGTTAATAACATTCTGTAATGTATGATTGATTTCAAAATTGAAGTTTCCCTGCAGTAAATTTGTTCAGATGGAAGTCTGTACTGTTAAGGCTTTTGGACTTAGTGATTATATTGGTGAACATACACAGCAGTATGTGGAATGTACAAATGTGTAAATATGTTGATTTTTAATAAAAAAAATCTTTTAATTACATTTGTCTTGGATTCATAGATACATAAACCCTGGAATGTGAATGTCCAAGTGAAGGGAAAAGATTATCTTCTGATAAGTAGAGGATTCATCAGCGTGACAGAGAGGAGTCAGATCCCTGACATGTGGAAGGGAGGCTGGTGCTTACATATTCTGCAGAAGGCAGCGGTGTTCCTCATCTTCCCCCTCACCACACAGAACTAATGGCCCTGGCTTCAGGGCCAAAGGACCAGGTGCTCCCCAGTTCCAGCAAGAAGGGCCAGAGCCACCACAGTGGCACTGTAGGACCTGCTGATAAGGAAACCCCAGGAGAGGAAGGCTGGTAAGGGCTGGTAAAGAGTCTGGTAAGCCAAGGAAAAACCGGTGTGATCTCCAAGAGGAGTGAGAGAAATATACCAAGGAGAAATGCAGAAAAGGAGTGTTTAGGACATGCAGGTGTGACCTAATTCAGCTGCTCTCCAGCCCCACTCTGCCAGGCAGTGCAGGCACTGGCAATGCTGCAGGCATCTCCTGGATGCTGAGGACACGTTGCGTGCACAGCGTAACTGTGGATCCAGCAGGGCAAAAATCCAACACAGCGGGAGCTACAAGGAAGGGCTCTTCTTTTGAAGTTCAGGCCTGTGGTCACTTGACAAGGTTTCTACAGCCCTATCAGGTGAAGTTTGTTCCTTTGGCTGAAGTGAAGGCTGTGGGAACATTGGTGGGTGCTCAGGATGCTCTTATAGAGGGTGTTTGGGATGCAAATGTTGAGTGCAGCATGATGCTGGAAGGAATGAAAAACTAACACAACAAGCATGACTTTATGAGCTCAGCCAGCAGGAAATACACCCTGGAGAGCCCTGGTTTGCATTTCCCCATCCATCCATCCATCCGTCCATCCATCCATCCATCCATCCATCCATCCATCCATCCATCCAACGGTAACACAGAAAGCGTTAAGCTCAAAACCCAGTTGTTATTCAGCTAGTTTTGCCCCTAGACAGTGGTTAGAAAATGGTCCATGCTAATCATCCATATGGCAACTCCTTCCAAGACAAATAATCAATAGAGTATAGCTGAGTTTAGGCATCAGTGATTCCCAAAGGTCCAGTTCACTGCAACAACTGTAGCTGCAGGACAGCATAGGGTCAAAGAGGCCAGGGCTGCCAGCAGAAAGCTGATGGCTGAACACATGGCAGGTTTTCAGTAGATAATGAGGCTGATTATAGTGCCTAAAAATCCAATAGCAGCCATGGACATCATTACCAATGCCTATAATTGCCAATAACCCCCTGCAGATATTGTCCCGTAACCACCTTGTCAACATGGTATTTGCATTGAGTGGGGCCTGACCATCCCAATGCGTGTTAAAATCCTAGGAAAATCTAGGCTGGCTGAGTTCTTCAGAGATGATGTTGTCCAAGCCCAACTTGATGCAGGGTCATCCTCTGTCAGGTTGCTTGTCTTGTTTTATACTGGTGCTGACAAGCTTGAAATCAGATTGGGAAGGGTTCAAGTGTCTTCTTGGCATGTATTTGCCAGAGGCATATATTGTTTAAACATCCAAAATACTCTCTGGTAAAGAAAGGTAAAAGGCTAAAAGGTCCATTTGTCTTGAATAAATAGTTAGTTTGTTTTGTGGTTTGGGTTTTTTTTGGTTTTGTTTGTGTTTTTTTCAAATATTACACAAAGACTAAATAAGCAGGGAATTTCTTAAAATTAGCAAGTTACTGGTGACAGCCTCAAAATTATGCACGTCGGGCCTCTCTAACCTGGAGAAGTATATTCAAATAAAATGTAAGTTCTTTATGTCTGTTTGAAAGTCACAGACAGCATGCAAAGATGTTTCAATCCCTTTAGTCCCTCTAACATACAAGGTTACTCTGCAGTGTCATGCCAGAAATCTCCCAGAGTGTGACAGAAGTAGGGGTTTTTCTACTTGACTCACAAGCAGTTGAAGATGGGGAGGGAGGAGTACAGGATGGATTTGTATCTGCTTTTTTAAAAGCTGTAATTCACTGGGGATTGGTATTTGCAAAGGGAAAGAAGGTTTTCATTTCTGTACTTTTTTGATCCATCTTTAGGTTTTAACTTGTCATATCTCATTTCAAAGCGTTTCTGTGGCCTTTTGTGACACGCTGATTTGTCAAGCAGAACTTTTAGTGTTCCTGCTTCAAAACCTTCCTGAAATCTCTTGTTCTGGATAGCAGCCATTCAGCACATCCCCTCCAGATACTCCAGTCAGCATGTCAGGAGTACTTCTCCTCACAGTTGCTCATTCTGTAATGTGAATGGCCATACAACTGTGCTGGTGTCATGGTTTAACCCCAGCCAGCAGCCAAGCCCCACAGAGCCCTGTGTAAGCCGTGCTCACTAATAACAAAAACAGCTCTGTATTATCAACCCTGTGTTCAGCACAAATTCAAAACATAGCCCCATACCAGCCACTACGAAGAAAATAAACTCTATCTCATCCAAAACCAGCACAGATGGTTAAAACTAAAACCTATGAACCAAAGAAATCTCAATCCCAGAGGAGGGAGGAGTTTCTTATTAAGCTGCTGTTAATTATTGATGCCTCAATACCCTATACTTTTGCTTTTCCCATTTGCCTGATATCAAATCACAAAAGTGTGTAGTATTTCATACAAATAATCACTTGTGCTGATAATTTTCCTCTCTGTGGAAGGGAAAAGGGGAAGATTTTTTGGACTGAAACCATGCCATGACAAGATCTGAAGGCAGCTGAAAAGAAGACCTGACCAGGGCCTTTTTTCAAAGCGAGTGCCCTTAAAAGCACCAAGAGAGCTCTGAATGTGAAAGCTCACGAAATCATGAGCTAGAACAATTTTAAAATGAAAAAAGCTCAGGAGTTGAGTAAGGAGAAAGTTTTACAGGTTTGCAAGCAAATTCTCCACCTCGTGTCTAGTCAAGTCAGGTTTTGACTTCTGTCAAAGCAGAACGGACTTCAATGACTTCCTAAATGGCATAGCTCCCTCCACCCAGCCCCTTCTCACCCCACTGGGAATAAGCCACGCTCCTCCAGCTCTCAGGGGCTGCCAGTCTGCTCTGCCTGCAGGCATCTGTTGGTCCTTGGCCACCTTCCCTTACTTGGCCACGCCTTGTTCTTCCATGTCTTCCTGGCTGCAGAGCTGTGTGGCTTTTGGGGCAATGCAGCACTGAGGGGCTCCCTCTGCCTGTGTTTGATGACTTCTCCCCTCCAGTCCTGTATCAACTTTGTGCAGTTTGACATTAAACTTTAGTAAAATGCTAGAAGAAAAAAGGAAATAAAAAAACAGAGATTCCTGACTTTATTAAGCAATGTTGCATTAAATTAAACAAAGCTGTACTCTAACGCAATGATTCATGGTCTTTTACCTTGGTAGCAATATCTTTTTGTGTTGAAATGTTTTCATATACCCACTGCTTTAATGAAGCCCCTATGGTGAAACGTTGTCTTCAACGATTTTACTGAGGAAGCGATATCTAATGCATCGATTTACTGTTTTAATACCAAAAGGAGTCTGAAGGCATTTGTAAGCAGTCCTGTCACATTCTGTCCAGCTCTGCAGAGGTCTGAGGAAGTCAAGGGGACAGCCCTGCTGCCTGTGGATTTACATCACACAATAAATAGCAAGTATCTCTGGTGGGGGTAAGCTGGGAGACATGGAGGAAAAGATGAGCTCTACCCATATTTATTCATCATGTCTTATCTAGATACTTGAGTGCTGCATAACCCAGCACCTAAGTGTTGTGTGCTACCTGCAGCATTGGGTCAGACCCATCCCAGAAAACTCATAAAATGCCTTGTTCAGGTAGTCCTAGCAATGAAAATCATAAAAGACCTAGCAGCTTTGATATGCTTATTTTATGCATCATTACCTGCCGTAGTTTTACACAACTGTCCTCCTGCTGTCAGAGCACTGGGAATCCTCTGACATACAAAGAGCTTTTTTCCTTGTTCTTTGTAACATTTAAAGGGAAGAAAACTGCACCCAAGGTAGAAAATGACCTCATTTCTCTTTGAATACTGTCATGCCTTACCTGTGAAGTGATAGTGGTGGTTCCAAAACTGTGCTCTCACTGACTGTACTTTCCAGTAGGTGATATAACCGCAATGCAAAGAAAGCAGGCAGCACCAGCGCAAGTGTGAGTCCTCACCAGTATGACCAGTCCTTGCCAGTATAACCAGTCCTCTCCAGCACAGCTTTGCTCCCTGCAGATGCCAGGTGTTGTGGAAGGAGAGAAGCAGCTCCAGCAATGTGGTGGGCACATAAGTCAGAGGCAAACGTGCTCTGCTGTGCAAAACCTGCTGGTTCCAAGGCGGTCCTTCACTCGGCCTTTTCCGATGGAGGCTTTCTTTGAGCCACGCCCAGCAGCAGGTGGGAGGCTGGGCACCTGTGCAGTACCTACACTGCTCTTCCTAAACTGCAGTGACAAGGACATGCATCGAAGATGGGTGCCAACTTTAGTCCCACACACCCTACAGCAGAACAATAACAATATTATAAAAAAAAGAAAGATTGACACACAGCATTCAGCTGACTTGGTGATGCCCCAGACAACTACTCTTGCATTTGAGCTGTTTCCTCCATCAAATTACCCAACCTGGCCTCAGGAGCAACATGTTCTGATGGCACCAGGGAAGGTCGCCGAACAAATCCACACAATCTAAAAAAGAATGGCAGCTTTATCTTTCATGGCATAAGGAGCCAAGTACCACACAGAGGCAATGTTTATTCAGGTCATGCTTGTTACTCTATGTGGATTCTTACCAGAAAATTTTAAAACATGAGTATGTGCCCCAAAAGATGAGTATATTTTTCATCTCATGTAACAGTGGAGAAGTGGAGAATAATTTTCCAGCCTTAGCTGGAAAAGAGCTCTAACACTGTGGAGTTATGCTACCATGAAGCCCCTCTTCTTCCTCCCTGCTCCTTGCCCTAGTCACCTCTGGGACATTTCTATTCCATTTGCAATCTCTCACTACCATATTTTATAGTGTGTTGTCTGTAATAATGCAAGCCAAAACATGAAGCTGATTAATTCAGCCTTTCTGAAATTTTGCCTGCTGCATTAATGCATCTAGTGTTTCACCCCTTAAACAGTATTCAAAAAAAAGGTCACACTACATTCTCCCATCAACAGTACTTTGGAAACTCTGAAAAAAACCACATGCCCACAGAAAATGTCAGGGATCTCATCCAAGTGCCCTGAGCTTACAAGCCTGAGTTTAAAAACAAACTTGTATCTGAACAGTGTCAGTGCTTTTAGTAGTTACATTTATTATTTAAAGTTCAGCACAATTCAGGTTGATTTTTTACAGGGAGAATGCAGGAGAACAGTCACAACAGAGGAAGGAAAGGAAAGGAAAGGAAAGGAAAGGAAAGGAAAGGAAAGGAAAGGAAAGGAAAGGAAAGGAAAGGAAAGGAAAGGAAAGGAAAGGAAAGGAAAGGAAAGGAAAGGAAAGGAAAGGAAAGGAAAGGAAAGGAAAGGAAAAAAATAAGATTCCCTCAGTGCCCACTCAGCTTTTAGGACTACCTTCCTGACTGGAGGCACCCACATAGGCCACCAGGGCATTGAGAATGGTGGTCCTAAGAGCCAAGTGAAATCTCTCCCCTCTTTGTCTCCTCTCTTCCCCTGGGCTCATCCCACCTGCAGGTTGTGGGCTGCACTCTCAAACACAGTGGTCCTCTTGTCACTCTGACCTCTCTGCGCTGGTCGCTGGAAAGGGACAGGGACCGTACCTGACTCATGACATTTTTGTGTACAACCATAGCGTCACTGTCTCAGTGATATGGCAAAGTTATACCCAGAAAACTCACTAGAAAGGTGACTTACTTACAACTTTAAAATATATACAAAAAGGACAATAACGAGCCTACTTAATGATCACAAAACAGATTTAATGCCATTTAATTACTGCACCTGTACTAAAAGGCAGAAGGAAAAATATAATTAAACTCCAGAATTAGAAAGAAGGGAAAAAACAGTCTAATAATAGCTACTTCACCAATAAACATAAAGGTTATAAGTGGAATCCCCAGAATTTCAAAGTCAAAATATATTTGTAAAAGTGAAAAGGTTAGAGGCAGAAAAATAATAATCAGGCAGCAAAAGGTAAATAATCCATTAATCATGCACATCTGCTGAAGCGACTGAGCGAGCAGGATGCAGGTCGGGCTGCGGAGCAGGGGGGGCGGTGCCCGGCGGCAGCCGAGCCCCGGGAGCGCCGGGAGGCAGCTTCACCTGCAGCAGCCGGGACCATCGCCTGCTGGCAGGAGAGGAACGGAGGAAGCAGAAGCAGGCACCAGAAGCACTTCCTATGGGAAATGCTGTGCTTACAGGGTGTTGTGAATGGATGTGGGTGTTTAGCTAAGTCTCTGCCTTTTGCCCAGGCCTCTGGCAGCAGGCAGTAGCTTTATTGGGGTGGCCAGCACCTCTGATGCCTTGGAGAGGCTGACCTGGAACAGAGGCCAGACAGAGTGAAAGGATAAAGGATAGGGATTTAATGAAAGGCCTTCACAGGGTACACCTTGGGCAGTGCAGGAGTCTTGCAGACACTACACCCAGGATGGACGACAGTCACATGTTTTTCGGACAGATATAAATTTTGGCTATTTGCATATCAGGGGTTCATTGTCCAATTACAGCTTCAGGCAGTGGAGTCCCATTCTCTTAGTTTGCTCCCCCCCAACTCACTTTTGTTTACATTTCTCGGGCCCTGAACCAGTCAGGTGTCCTTGATTCTCAGACCAAGAGAGGAATTGTTGTGTCTGACCAAAATGGGAAAAGCAGTAGCTAACACTCTACATGGAGCTCAGAGTTACACACTAAAGAACTGCAGGATTACAAATATATGAAAATATAAAAGCTAAAATCCTAAGGCATCATTTCCCCCTTTTAGAAGCTTGACAAAGCCTCTACCTTGTCGAGTCTCTATTTTAAATATCTATTATTAATATGTATTTACTAGGAAATATCTAACAATAATAAATACCTAAAACAATAGTGTTCTGCACAATCAGTTATCATGCAAAGAAGATTACAATTATAATTATTATGATCAGTTTTTTAGGTATCACCTCAAGACCCACTCTCATTCACAAGTTCTTTAATAATGGCTGATTCGGTCTATTATAGAATGAATTATTTATTTAATAGACACAAAACTAACAGACATAAGACTTAAAACAAACTATCTACTACACAGGAATAAGAATAAAAAGAAATTACTAGTAGGTGTATACAGCGCGAGGTTGAAGGTACCATCAATTTTACAGCTAGCGAAGAAATAATATAACTTAGGATCCAATGTATCTTACCATCCAATTGTTGGTGGGGCACACATCGAGATCCTTTCCCTCAATTCCCAGGAAAGTAACCGCGGAATCTGCGTCCAAACTCCCGGGAGAAGTCTCCCACACTCTCAGGGTGTGTGTAGAAGGCTTCTGCCTCCGTGATAACTCGTGTATCTTTTATAGTTTGTAAAACAGTGTCTCTCAGTCAAGAATATCTCTGTTATCTCTTTCCACATCTGCTCTCCAGACTAAGATGTTGATTCTTAGCTGGGGCTTGAGCCCTTTTGGCACCAGAGAAGAGCCCTTGCTGGGCCTTTCAGCCCCTGGGTTATCTTCTCCATATCTGCACCAATTATCAGTGGTAGAGAGGGGGAGAATATGTCCTGCCACACAGGAGAGAAGCATATGGTAAGAGGCAAAACTCAGCAGGCTGCGGCTGGACAGATGCCTGTGGAAAATCATGAGTGATGCAATGGGGAAAGCTGTAGCCAAAGGAGTGTTAGCCAGCCTTTAACCACGGACATGGCAGCGTCACTTTACCACTCGCCTTCTTCAGCTGCCTTCTTACAAAAACCATTTTGGGTCACTGACACGCATGAAAAAGAAGGGTGTTGTCTTTTCACTGAGGTTAGCAGCTTGCTGCATTCATTTTGTATACATTTGGGGTTTAGGTCTGTAAAACCCATTAATGACCCCTGACACCTCGTGCAGAACAGTGCCAATGGGCAAACATTTTCAGATCTGTGAAGTAAAGCAGACTCCACGCTGCTTCATGCCTCAGCACAGCGTTGTCTGGCCCCACAGCACAGGCAGGGATGGTGACAAAAACAAGCTCCCACACAGCTCACTTCCCACATCTGGGAACAGCTGCTGCCCTGGTACCCACATTACTGCATCCCTGAGCAATGACCTCCGGGGTTTTGTATCTGTTGAGGCACTCTATTGAAATGTGAGGTGTCAATTTGATGCCTTAGGATATATAAGCTTTTATATTATATTTTATATTTTATAATATAAAAGCTTTTATATTTCCATATATTTGTAATCCTGCAAGTCTTTAGTGTGTAACTCTGAGCTCCATATAGAGTGTTAGCTACTGCTTTTCCCATTTTTGTCAGACACAACAATTCCTCTCTAGGCCTGAGAATCAAGGACACCTCACTGTTTCAGGCCCCGACAAATATAAACAAGTGAGTTGAGGGGGAGCAATCTAAGAGAATGGGACTCCACTGCCTGAAGCGGTAATTGGACAATGAACCTCTGATATGCAAATGGACAAAACGTATATCTGTCCGAAAAACGTGTGACTGTGTCCCTCTTGGGTGTATTCTCTGCGAGACCCCTGCACTGCCCAAGGTGTACCCTGTGAAGGCTTTCAATAAATCCCTACCCTTTATCCTTTCACTCTGTCCAGCCTCTGTTCCAGGTCAGCCCCTACAAGGCATCACATTGAAATGAGCCACTTTATCTTAGTCTGCTCTGAAGCAGAGGAGCTGTGTGTTCTAATGTGAGTGTGCCTTTTGGTCACCCTTCCCCGGTGTCTTTCCTGAAGTGGCACCGAGGTTCCGAAGGAACATTTGTTCCCTGGTCATTTGAATAACTCCGTGTCTTGGCCCAAGGTATGGAATTGCTGTCATGCTCACTCTGCTTTGTGTTCAGGTGCTTTGCCTGGCAGCCCAAATGACTGTGAAACACCCTGCTCTGAGGAGGTTTGCAGATCATGTGTTTCACTTTTGGATGTCAGAAGAGATGAGTTACCACCACGAGCAGGGATCTACTGATGCAATAGGGCAGGAAAAATGTTACCAAAAAGAAAAAAAGGATGATATTGAACAAGGAGTGAAGTCAGGTCATTCCTGTAAGATGTTGCTCACTAGGTCTTAGACAATAATGCCTTTGGATGAATTAGAGCACATTTACAAAAATACTTCCTCATACCTATTTTTGGTCCAAACTCACAGTAAGAAGGCTGATCCTTTCATAGAATTGCAATGCTGAGATGCACAGAGAAGCCTGGTTTAGCAAAGCTTACTTATATGGGAAAGCTATATGATTTTACAGTGCTTTGATAACCATCATGGAGATTTTTCTCTAAGAGAGGTAAAGATCTGGTCTTGGGAAGCAAAGGTGTTTGGCACAAGAGCACGCTTTGGCAAGTTTTTTTTTTCCTGGAGAAAGTAGTTCCTTCAAGTACTTTAAGCAATGCAGAATAAAATATTTTTTTACATCAAAATTCTCTGGAGTCTTGAAACAGGAAAAATGTGAATCTGATTTTCATGCTAGTTATTGGGCTGAAAATCTGCACAGGAAGCCATTGAGAACCATTTGAAGAAACATTTTCAGCTTAAACTGAACAAAAAGAAAATGGCTTTGTTTCTTGAGGAAGGATGAATTTAGTAGTTGTCTCTTAACTCTAACACTGCAGAGATGTGCTCTGGGACAGAAGAATCACTCTACTGCAAGAACACCTACCAGGCTACTCAAAGGCCCACAGAACTATCTTTAAAATTTTAAAAGATATTTTTTAAAAGATACTTTAAAGTCCAAGCTTTTTGGTGTTTGGACAAAGAAGTCTGCAAGTGTGTCAAATTAATTGATGTCTGTTAATTTAGATGCCCCCACTACCGTACAGACATATTTGTTCCCACTCTAGCTCCTGGATATTCTCCCTACCAATGCTTAAGGCACATCTTATTATTGAATTGAAAGCTGAAAAGAAGCTTCGGTTCTATCTTACAAATTAAAAACCAATATGTAACCAGGAGGTACCTCAATTTATCCACATTTCACGTTCTGTTGCAAGCAAGTCTTAATTAAACAGCCATCTTAATTCAGATGGCTTTAGAAAAATGATTTAGAAAAAAATCATTTAGATGATTTAGAACAAAGAAGCTTGCCTAATTCAAGAAGTTGATATAGAAACTCTAATAAATGAACTAATAAAAAAAATCACGCCCACTACCTTGAACGTAAGATTGTTTTTTCCTCTGTATTAGCATTGCTGTACTAAGCTGGATGTCCTTTCCAGAGAGGTGGAGCCATAGGAGGTTGTCATTAATTAATAGCTTAAATAGATTTTAAATTGAAGATTCAGAATTAAAAAATATCCATAATCTATTCAAAATACAGCTGGAGCATACAGACCCGTGAAGCAGCTACGCTAAAAATGCCAGAGTTACAAAGCCAAAGGTGAACCTTCAGTGTTCCACGCTGCTGTAGGGTGGCAAAGTCTCTACAGTGACCATGGCAAAAAAGGGCTGATTAACTGCAAGAGCTGTGGTTTTCCTGCAAGGTTCAGACGACAGCTCCACACACTGCTCCTGTGCTGGAAGCAGCAAAGTGTGACAGTCTGCGTTTGATGTGCGTGTGTGGTCCCCTTCTCAACAAATTAACAGAAAAACATGTGCTGAACCAATTTAAGAGGAATCTGCTCTTCAGTGAAAAATTCATTCAAATAACGGAGAGTTCAACATAAGCAAAGTAGAAACATGGAGAATTTTTTTTTCCGTTTTCATGACCACACGTCATAAACAGTTCATATGATTAATAGCAGTGTAGAAGAAACTTGTTTCTATGATGCTTTACTAGTATTCAACCACTACAATTTTATATTTAACAATAATTCCTAAGCCTACTCGTCTACTTGTGAATGCACAGTAAGTCTCTTCTTGTAGCTCTGGTAACCTTTTCTAGATCCATTAACTTTGCCCGCTTTTCTATCACTTCTCCCCAAGTCCTTTGCCTCTGATGCAAATAATTCCCAGTGGAAGATGCTCTATGTGCAAAGCTGGCTTTTAATCCCTGAATAAGGGCCCATGCAAATGAGATGCTCAGCTAAATAAATCCAACCAGTAAAATAATGTCGTGGAAACAGACCCCCATAACCTGCCTTTGCTTTTACCCACCACTTGTCAGACATGATCACAACAATAGCAAATTAACTTTAGGGGAAAAAAAAAAACCCTGACAGGGCAAAGATACTTGGGCAATATTCAAATGAACCACTTAACCTTTTGGAACTAAAAGCTTCCTGCAATAATGACACATTAGTCATTAACTCAATATGTGCTTTGTTAAATATTAGACAAGAGCTCACATTCAATTTAGCTCTCACATATACTCAGCGACAAAGAGCCATCTGTGTCGACTACAATCTCCAGGATGGGAAGTGTGCTGTGAATGGCACTCCAGCCTAGTAAAACTCTGGTGTACCGGGGAAAAGAACACAGCAGCCAGTATAGCAGGGGAAAAGGTGATCCAGAAAGGACAACAATCCTCTTTATGAGGGTATTCACCCTCCTCAGTGCTACCGATCCAGTGCCGGTGCAAAGGAGAACTGAAATGAAGGAGCTGCATGGAGCTCCTGGGCAAGCAAGGAAAGCTCTGCCCAAAGCAGGGCATTGCCCATGCTGCCCCCAGGGCTTCACCAACAGGCTGCATCATCTCGCTCCTTGAACTGGCAGCTGCCATTCACCAGGTCACTGGATGGCACAAGCATCATACCAGAGGCAGTGCTTGCATGTGCCCCTATAGCACTGACTTCCCCTGAAGCCGGGGAAAAAACAGGGAAGAGAATGATGGCTTTAAAATATTTGCCCAGTTAAGTACGTGGACACAAAGGCTGCATAAATGGGACCTATATATAAAGTGTTTTGAGTTCCTCCCCAAGTAAAGGAAAAAAGGAAGACTAGATTTACTGTCTGTCAGAAATTAATTTTTGTCTTCTTGTGTTCAGTGCAGAAAATTGCTGTACCCCCCTTACACTCCGGCTTTCACTAGCCCTTCCTGGCTCCCCAGTCACCTTGACTGACATGCAGCTGCCAGTTGGTAGATAATGTCAGCTGGGCTCCATATCTTCTCCTATGCGTGATATGAAGTAAAAAACATCCTGACAGACCTCTCCTGGTCACCTGATGTTAGCCCAAAGCACATTAGTAGGTCCTCAAACAAGAGTCCTTCAAAATACCTAGGTCTGAATTTCATTTTCTGTACGATAAAAAAATTTCAGTAAGAGCTTCTGGGCTGTAAAACACTCCATTTCTTTGTCTTAAACACGTGTATTAATACATATATATTATATTATTCTAATAATAATAACAACTTGTGTTAAAATTAGAAATATTACTTGTCTGTCATTGCATGTGTTTCAACTGCTTGAAATTTTTCTTCTTGTTCCACAAGAACTCGGAAAGTGCTTTAGACAGCTCCTGACCAAGACACAGTACAAGTGTCATCTTGTTTAGCTTTAATGATATTGCTCTGGGCAAGGTCAGATATTTCATATTGTTCTGTCAAGAAAAGAAAACATATAAGCAATAAGATCTGAAAGGTTCCAGGCCTCCTGGGAATCCTCCCTGTAAGGATCACTACATCAGAGTCTCACCAGGAACAGCAACAAAAATATGTGGCAAGAGAAACAAGGTTCTACAGCATGAATTTATATTTTCAATTATTTCCAAGACTTTAGAGTCAGAGAAATGTTTTTACCATTTCTACTGATCCCTCTATAGAAGGCTTCTCACCAGCACTTCAAAATTCAGAGGATTCTTCAAATTTCCGAGTTCCTTATTTGTGACATATATCCAAACCCATAACAAAGTAATTCTTATTCAAACAACTCAGTTAAATTTCTGGAAGCGAACTAAGTTTTACAACTAAATTCCTCTATTGTAAGCCACGATTTCTGTATATTTAGGGTTTTTGTGTGAGTTAGTTCCCTTCTTTCCAAGGACAGAAAGAAGCTCTCCTGAATCTTAGAAAGTCTACAGAAACTTTGCAGTTGCAAGCCATAGAAGTTTTCAGCTGGAGTCTTGTTCCTCTGCTGGAAGATGTCAGACTGAAACATGCACGTTAAAAACAATTGAAAAACAGCAAGAGATCTGCTACAATTTGTCCTGTATTTGTTACTACAAAGATTTTTCTCAATTACTTCTCTGTAATATCTTGCCAGACATAGTGAAAAATTGAGAATACGTTGAATGCCAAAACATAAAGCCGAACATTTCTTGTCACAGTACATTATGATATGATGATAGTGCTTTTTCTGAATTGTTCCATTAGAAAAGTTATTCTAAGGGGAAAAAATCCGTGGTTAGCAGTCCAAATATTAGGAAGAATTCTTAGTAAATGACACCTTTAAAAGTCTGCTAGAATAGCTATGGAGATTGCACATATATGGAATGAAAAAAAAACCAAACCCAAAACCAAACAGTACCTGGGTTTAACTGAAAGACTCAATCTACTTTAGTACTGTATAGGCAAACAGGAAAAGATACAATTTTTAGAAATATTTATGCATTTTGACAATAATATATAGGGTTAAAGGTAACTAATAAAATGAATCTGTAACTGAGGATACATGCTTATACTGAGAAACATGAGCAGGTCCCAGCCTGATAATGAGAAGCTGTGGAAACATCAATCCAGCTTCAGTCATAGGCATTGCGTGGTCTGGAAACAGGACCTGAGACAAATGTTTTACTCTAGGTTTCAAATGAGCACAGTGAATTTTAAAAACTCACACCGCCTCATGCCCATGAGGGGTTATCTGGGTTATGGTGACTGGTTTTACAGATGCACAAGTCTCTGCTCCCTATTTTACCATAGCCGCTGGCACTGAATTCAGAATCACAAATACTGAAGTTTAATAGCAAAGAAAAATCAGATCTCAACAGATTTCTCTACTACCTGCAGGTATCCTCTCCTTTCTGGAAAAAGAAAAGCAAAGCTGTGCTGTCAGAGCCAGCACAAGATGGTTCTTGCTTGGAGAGGTGCTGCAGGGTCAGATGCTAGGGAACCTACAGACACCATCCTTCTGCATCATTAATCCCTTGCAAGCTCTCATGGAGGCACTGCCAGGCTCAAGGTTAAGGTCTGGTCAGGAGCTTCAAGGGCATGAAACACTTGAGACTTGGAAACTGAGCACGGCACTATCATGGGAGAGCACTGTGCCACCGCTGTGGGATGCTCCTGGTCAGCCAGAGTGGCTGGTGCCCTACCATCGACCCTCTTCCTTCAGGGTATTTCAGGTGAGGGGAATGAATCAGAATTCTAGTTATTACTTAGGGTTTGGGTACTTTCCCCATTTAACAAACCAACACCCCATGTATGTGTGACTTGATTATGGTATAAATGTTACTATCTCAAATCTATAGTTAAGCCATTGCTATATTTGTAGTAAGCTGTATTGAGTCGCTTTGTAAATGTTGAAGTACTCAATGATTAAGTGCTGCTAACCCCTTTTGCAACCTTACCTTTGTGTCCGTATCCTTGGCACTCTTACCCCTTCAGCATTCCTAGCTTCCATGTAAATAATTCCAAATTGCTTTAACTTTATCATCCTATCAGTGCTTTAATTTGTTTAGTAAGTAATAGAGTGAACCTTGCAATCGAACTCTGTAAGTCATATTTTCATAAATTCGTACTAAACCCTGTTTTTGCCAATACTTTTGACAGTGTTTCTTTAAGTGGCCAGATCACTCATTCACGACAAAAGGTCACCGCAGTAAACTCAAACAGGCCCAGAGGAGGATTCCAAGCAAGTTTTCTCACAGCTTTGCAATGAGTTTGTTGCTCATTTCTGCGCTGCTCACAGGTGGTAACCAGCACCAGCCGCTCCAATGGGGACCTGCCTCCCTTCCCTGCACTGGCACTTTCAGGAAAGCTGGCCATGCCCACACCCAGGGAGCACTGCTGGCCAGCTGCGGGGCCCTGCGGCTTGGTGGGGGACTCCCATAAGGCTCCACTGCAGGAAAGCAAGCTTGTCTGTGCATATAACTGCATATAGCTGCACGGGACATTTGGACAGGGCTTTCATCTACCTTGGGACATTCCTGCTAGTCCTCAAATCTTAAAAAGCTGGGTTTCGACTCTGGCTTAAATACGCACTATGTATTTTATCAATGCATGTACAACACATACATATGATTTTGTATTTGCTGTTATATGTATATATACATATGCACCTATATGTAACTATGGAATTGTCATTACTAATGACTGATTCCTACAGAGAAGCAAAATAGGCATCACGTGGATGTCTCATATAATTGTAACAAAGTTTTTCCAGATTTGGGGAGGGGGGAAAGGGGAAGACGAGAGGGAAGGAAGAGAGAAACTGCATGTGAACATTTTTGTTTGGGGGGATTGAAGGCATTTAAGGGACCTTTACAAAAATCACATTTAAGAGACCTCTCGTTCATCTTGCAAATAGTACAAGAGCTTGCAGGAAATGATAATTATCTCCTACTACCACTTGCTGGTACACTATAAAATATTCTTTTAAAATATCTAATGCGTTGAGGTGTGTCAAGTAGCTTTTTCACCACATGATGTGTGATAAACAGGATATCTCTCGTAATCAGAAATCTAAAGCACGCGGGATGTAAAGTTTAAAAGAGCAGTGTTTTTCCTTAAATGAATGTAATCAATGTGCTTATTAGTTTGCTGCGGCAGAAGGAGGGAGTGGGTGGGTGTTTCAGAGTTGGCACATGTCTATTTGGCAACAGTGAATAGCCTGAGTGTTTATAGAGAGAGCTCTGTGGAATCCCTAGATTCTGCAGATTTTCTTACCAATTTTGTCTCAGATAATTAAGGATTTTAAATAATAAAAGAAAAAGTTAAAGAGGAAGTATGAGCTCCAGCTGGATCAAATAAAAAATAATAAAAAAGAAAGAAGGGTGTTTAAATTCTCAATATTGCCTTAAAACTAAAAATCAGCACTAAGGCACAATTTGGCTCTTAGAAGTAACTATGGAAAACTGGCACCTGCTTCCTCAACAGATCTCCTCCCTGGGTGTATCCAGAGATATATCTTCTTAAACTAGTGATTTTAAAAAGTTTCTACAGCTGTTGGACCTGCAAGACACAACCCATAAACGGGACAGGACTGAGCTAGAGATTTCCTGGTCCATAGGTGGCTGAACTTCATCACTTCACTGACACTGCAAGCAACAACCCCAATGTCTTGAAATCCCACCCTCTCCTGCAAGCAAGGATAAAACGTTATAGCAGCCCTAAAATGAAAAACATATACAAGTTTGCACAAATGCAGCCAAGTTGCTCTCTGGTCATGCCTGGGAATAACTGTGGCAGATCTCCAGCTGGACAAAGCTTCTCCTTTCTGCCTGAGAAGCAGGACACCTGAGGCTGAGGCACAGCATCACCTGTGGGAGGAAACTTCTCTGTGCAACAAACTGGCCATGGTGTTAGTGCCTCTCATGCACACGAGAGCCAGCTCAGGCACCAGGGCTGACATCAAGGAGGAGGTGAAGACACAGAGAAAGGACAGAACTCAGTTTTGAGGAATGATACACTGCCACCCCAAAACAGTGGTCATTCATGGCGTCTCCACCATTGCTAACAGCAGCAGAAACAAAAGGTCTGACCTGCCCTCCTGCCCCACCTTTCCTCCTTTCTGTAACTCAGTGTCTCCTCCTAGAAACAAAATTCTCTTCCATCTACAGTTCCAAAAAGCCATAGGCCAGTTTTGAGCACCAGCTAAAAGCTGTGTAGCCATATTAGGTTCAATAAGTCCCAAAAGCCAGTTGAACGGGGGCCTCAGGGGTCTTGCAGCAGTGATGCCTTAGGATTTCAGCTTTTATATTTTCATATATTTGTAATCTTGCAATTCTTTAGTGTATAGCTCTGAGCTCCATGTAGAGTGTTAGCTACTGCTTTTCCCATTTTGGTCAGACACAACAATTCCTCTCAAGGCCTGAGAATCAAGCACACCTGACTGGTTCAGGCCCCGAGAAATGGAAACAAAAGTGAGTTGGGGGGAAGCAAACTAAGAGAATGGGACTCCAATGCCTGAAGCTGTAATTGGACGATTAACCTCTGATATGCAAATGGACAAAACTTATATCCGTCCGAAAAACGTGCGACCGTGTCCATCTTGGGTGTAGTCTCTGCGAGACTCCTGCACTGCCCAAGGTGTACCCTGTGAAGGCCTTTCAATAAATCCCTCCCCTTTATCCTTTCACTCTGTCTGGCCTCTGTTCCAGGTCAGCCTCTACAAGGCATCAGCAGACTGGAGCAGGCAAGGCGGTAGCGCTGCTTTTCTCTGAGAGCAGCATCTCTGGTGCCATCACACACAAGGACTTAGCTCAGGACACGGCACGAGGGCTGCAGCAGAAGCTGCAGGCTGCCTGAGAGCAGCCAGGAGGATGGACAGACAGGGCCAGGGTGACTGACATTAGCATGCTCATGTCTGGATTCTCTTCTAAAAGCTTGGACACTGTAATGAGCTAAATAGATCTCCTGTGCCATTGCCTCTGCTCAGGTGTCACCAGATTCCTGCAGCTCATGGTCAGGCAGTAAGCAATTTCTCCACAGTCACATATAAGCTCTGGAAACAAGTAAGAGCTGAACTATGTGCTCACCCAGCATCATGACAGCTTCCTAACCGCAACTTTACTCTGAATTGTTCCAGTCCTTATAGCTAAGTCATAACTATAGCACAGTTATCAAATTAGCTCAAGGAATAACTTATTTATTTAAATTAGAAAGAATTACATATCTTCTCTAGTTCTAACACAAGTAAGTGTGTAATACCCGGATGCAAATGTGTTTGTGTATACATGCATATAATGCGCTGATCAAACATTACTTTATTATTAGGTGTTAACATCTGGTTGACCACAATCTGTTTCCTGCTTTTACAGTGAGTAAAAGAGATTGGTACTCTCGGGCAATATATTATATTGCCAGTTATATCAAATTAAAAGCTAAGTAACACCAGCAGCAACTCAAAATGGGGAAAAATCTGTATATTGTAAAGATGTTATATCTCATTTTGTCCAGTCAGTGACTAAATGAATTAGATTATACTCAAAAAACCAAAATATATTTCTTAAAATGCATACCTTCTAGGTGCACTTTGCCCTTTTTTCTTTTTAAAATTTAATTTTCAAATGTTATACTGAGCCACTAAACCATATAACACCATGGCTATGTGTAATCTTAATTCACACATCACAGGTCTCTGCCAGACCCCCACTAAGCAGGCTCTTTCTCCCATGAAGGCAGTTCCTTCTCAAACACCGGCATCCTCCTCCTTCCCACAAAAAAGAAAGGTCATGTGCTTTTATACTCTCTGCAAGAGCCACATTCACGCAATGGTATCAGACCCAATGTCCAATGCCAGTTTAAAGTAGTCTTTGCTATAAAGCCATTGCACTGAGGCCTCCCTGCCTTAGAGGCATCCTCCCACCTGGGCAAACACCACCAGAGATCCAGCAAGGGACCCCAAAAGACACAGCAAGGCTTGCAGCTCTCTCAAGGCGTTCAGCCCTTAATGCCACGTTGAAATGGGCGGCCACGGCTTCAGAGGCTTTGCCAGCTTTCGGAGCCTCGCCAGACCTCTGATCAACAGCTGCAGAGCATGGAGGAGCCTTTTGGCTCAAGACATTTCTATCTGATGGGATGCAGAGGGTGAAGGGACAAACCTCCACCTCACTGACTCTCCAGTGAACTGGAAAATCTGAAGGAGTGCAACCTATAAACCACACTGTGCCATAGGCATTGATAGGAGTTCACCAGAGGGATCTTAAATCCTTAAAAACGTAAGGACCTGATGTAAAGGTTTCCACGGACCTCAGATCAGGTCCTGACTGTAGGACACAGTGGGATATTATCCTTAGGCAAGTCCACATCAACTGTCATCTGGAAGAGTCAGGCTGAGGAAAGAGGTGTTGCTCATCCTGAGCTGTGGGGTACATCCAAAGCCCCATCCCACATCCTTTCTCAGCACACATAGCATCTGGATTGAACATTTTAAATTTTATCCTTCAAAGCACTTTCCCAACTATTCAGCTTTGGCAGTGACCATTTTCTCATGAGATGTTGATTACACCTACCATTTCCATGACCATCTATTATAAATAATGGCCATGCACAGAACTGTGTAGGTGAAGCACATTAATTCTGATACTGCTCTGTGATGGGGGCATGCGAAGCTGCTTCTTTGGGAAGGTCCCTCCTCCCCTCCTATTTTGATTTTTCTGCTTCTATACTTGATGACTAGCAATAAAAATGGGTAAACAGAGATCCAAGGGAAATGAAACTACATCTGCGGAACATTCAGAGCCAAAATACACAAGGTGGATAATTTGCATGCTGTATGTAAAAAGTAGTTATGCAGCTTTCTTCCTACTCTTTACATCTCCATAAAACATAATAATAGATTTCTAATTATACATCCAAATAATAGGCAAGCTGCAAGATGCTGGGAGAAAATTAGAAAGGGGGAAAGAAACTAACCAAAGGTACAGATGTAAAGAGGGTAGTGACATTTCTATAAAGACGCTTTAATGGTTGTTAAGTAGTCATTTTGAAACAGAAATTTTTTAAGTGTCCTAATAGGAGTTTTCATTTTCAAACGATTTGCTGTGCAGTTAAGTGATGTCAGACTACAAGCTGCAATCTACTACAATGACCAAAGAAGAGCTGTTTTCACACCCACCACAATATATAATTGATTCCTAAATTGGCTTTCTACAAAAGAAACCAATCAGATTTATGCCAAATTCAGGCAGTGGATGAAGTCTTGACTTTTGATGTTAAACATCTGATAAACTTTATGCTAACATAACATGCTATATTAAAGGATAAGTTCCTTAACACAAAAATAAGCTCACAGTGGATCGTGAAACACAGCCAGTGTTCCCTTTTTATTGGCAAAAAAAAATCAGCTGCATTGCTGTAGGGAAGGGGTACGTCCTCTGCCCATGCACAGTGTGAGTTCCAGGCAGCAGTTCCTCCTTCCCGCGGTGAAACCCTCCCAGACTTTGTCCTGCCAACCTGAGAGCAGCCCAGCTGCCAGGCGGGGGAGATCTGGAACCCCATCCTTCATGAATGAAGGGTGATACCCCAAATTGTTGAAGCACTAGACACCATCACTGCATCAGTCAGTGCCACAGCTTCCACACTGAATAGCAATTCACCACCTGAGGTGGCTTCTCTCCTGAGGTGGCTCCTCTCCTAGGGCTTCCCCAAACTTCAGCAGCTGGCAGGCTTGGCCTGGTGCTCTTGGAAATTCAGTTGCCTCTGACTCTCTGCAGCTGCTCTGAGCTGTTCTGCCTCCTGCCCAGTTTTTGTTTCATACTTTGGAGTTTCTTCATGGGGCACCTGTTTTGCACATTCCTGGTCTGAGGCACGAGTCTTCCAGAGGGTAATGTGTATGCTTTGCACACTCAGCCCATCAGTATCAGCTCCATCAGCATACAGGATACAACCAGCTATCCCTGATGAAATAAGGCAGATATCACCCAGAAATCTGGCTGCTAGAGAAACAAAGCAGCAAAGGTTTTTCTAATGAAATTTTCTAAATATCATTTTCCTTTCTCATTTTGCCTTAGTCAAATAAAATCATTAAGGGATCTTCACAACTTGAGTACAAACCAGTCTTTCAGCCTTGGAAGCATGACTTAGAGAAGAAAATGATCTGCCTGTTTGCTTAAACTCTGAAATTAAACAGAGTTCAGAGGTAATACAGGGGGAGGAATCAGAATAGATCTCAGTGACTTCTCACAGGGAAGGAAACTCTCTGAGGGAAGCTGACTGTTAAACCTGTGTGTCATCAGCTCTCCTAGCAGAAGCAATAGCTACCAGAGATCCTGTTGTGGTGAATGAACCAACCACAAGAATGAAAAGGGGGCCACAGAGCCCAGAAAAAGAGGTTTGGTGGGCTGGTTCCAAAGAGTAAAACCCCCCTCTGTGAGGATGGCTTCTCCCATTGAATTCCTGTGACCTGATGTAGGCTTGGTCTGCCTGACGGACAGTGGACAGACACCCCTTGTATCTCCTAAGGAAAGGTAACCAGACCTGTCCCACCCTTCCCTCTTCCTATAGGTCCCTGCTGTGTCATCCCCGCCCCCTTCCCTGTATCCCTTTAAAGCCCCTCAGTCTCTTATCTTGTCGTCTTCGTTTCTGCTCCCCTTCGAGGGAGCTTCTGCAATAAACCCTTGGAATACCGGCCAAAGGGCCACCTCTGCTCATTTGTTTCTGGTCACGCAGGGGCTATCCATAAGCCCCAGACACGCGAGGCTTCGTGCCCTCCACCGCACGGGCTGGGAGGCTGGCAAGCGAGGCACCGAGGTGCCACAGGGTGTTCTCCCTTTGTGTTGGACACTCCTGGACAAGCTGCTGCCATCTCAGCCCGGCCAGCGTGCCGGCGTACTAATATAAGATACCTCGGGTAAAAGATGCAGGAGGGACTCCTGGGGCTTTGGCTCAAAAACATCCAAGACATGCCGGCATGCATGTCAAGGTTTCACTAAAGAACACGCTTTTTAATTCCTAAGAATTTAACTACAGCTGAGCCAGGAGAAAAGCCAATTCCTCACTACCGTGCAGGTGATGTAATCTGTGGGTGAACTTTTACTAAATAACAGATCCTAGATGTCTGTTACATGAGCAGAGGCAGCCCTTCCTTCAGCATTGCTGGGGTCCCTCCCCACCAGAACACTCCGTGAGATCTCTCAGAGCCTCACTTCCCTCTCAGAGCAAACCCAGACAGCAAACACACCAACAGCGTGCCTGAACTGCAACACACACTGCAGCAGCTGCCTGGGGCTTTCCTCAGCTCTCCCCAAGGTTTATTATGAGATGGGGGTGTCCAGCTTGGGTGGAGCATGACAGATGACACGTAGCAGAAAGGTGTAAGATCCTGACAGCCCAGCTGCCCTATGATTTTATTCGTGAGCTGAGCAAGGAGGATATTTTGCAACCATGTGCTTGCGTTCTCCTTTTGCAATGAAGTTGAAGGAAGCAGATGTTCTGTCTCACACAGCACTGTCAGTATTCATGTCACAGCCTTCTCGGGCATTGTTGTTCCTGCTAAAGAGCCCTCAGTAAGGATTTTGCTGGCTCACCTCACACTTGCAGAGATGGGCATACTGTGATCAGACCAAGTGTGAAAAGAGTTTTATAAGACAGAGACACAAAGTCCTTTACAAAGCAACAACCTCTTCTTTCTCTGTTATGCAGTCTGTAACAATATTCTTACGATTTTATTGTTGAGAATGGACAATCTATACTCATTCTTGCTTGGTCAAATATTTTCCTCTAAAACCCCAGTTAATGTTATATGAATACAAGTTTAAACAAACAAAAATATCCCGTTCATATCTGCACCAGCACAAAAGAATTACAGCTGCCACTGCCCATATGCAAGCCAGCACTCCAGGAATTAGGTATATGGCCACAATTTTAGTGGTGCCACCAATCCAAATCCTGCAGGGCTGCTCTGGGACTTGAACTAAGGGCTGTACCAAGACATCCTGTAATTTTTTAAAAAATTTCTGCCCTGGTGCTGTTAGTGCAAGCAGTTTTTTCTTAGCATTATGTCAGTTACAACAGTTACTAAGGTAAAGTGTAACTGGCAGAGCAGCAAAGTGCCACGACTGGTTCTGGAACCAAGAACTGTCCACTTTTGTTGACCTCAGAGGCAAATCAGCACTTTCAGAAAGATTTAACCATCTTGTATATCCTGCTAATTATCTCTCAGTCTGAAATTGCTTCTGTAATGTGTTAGTCTGCTCAGGACACGCGACAAGCACGCACTACTCTGCTTGCATTGTTTATTATGTCACTATCATCAGCATCTGAATATGACATTTATTGAAATGATGAAGAAATAGTCAGGACACACCTTGAAGGCCTCAAAGATTTAGTGTATTGAAATCCACTGTGCTGGGAGTGGAGCACTGAAGGTTTCCTTCCTTCAAACTGAGCAAGTCCCCAGCAGTGCAGCAGAGCATCCATCACAGCGGATGTGGCTGGTAACTAGGAGAGAAATGGCAGGTGGACTGGAACTGCCCACCAGAAACACTTCAACATTCGGGTATTTAATACTGAGAACTAACAGTGAAGGTGATTTCTGACACTGTGGCTGAGGGCAGATGCTAAGCACCATGAAGTCTAAACCCATTACTGACCATTTGTTTGCTTGTTTTGTTCTGCTCCCACACTGTTTATATGGGCAGGTGCATGGGCAGTGATTTATGTTACATGTTTGTCTGGACATTTAGTAAGATACCACAACCTATACCCTCTGTGTGCTAGCACAGCATAAAAAATACATCTGCTTCCAATTCCAGCCCATGAAATTTTAGCCATATAAAATATCACAGAGTACTGGGAAAACTAATTTCAGTGTTTACAAGGATTTTATGAAACTGTACAGATAAAATGGAGTTTCAATAATAAATCTCCCTCCCCTTAGCCAAAACTGATTTCTGGCATTTAAATAGTTATATTTATTATGTTATGTATAGGTTTGGCATGAGATTTCTAAGGATAAGTTTAGGTTGGACACAAGGCAGAAATTCTTTACAATGAGGGTGGTGAGATACTGGAACAGGTTGCTCCAAAAGGCTATGGCTGCCCATCCCTGGCAGTGTTCAAGGCTGGGTTAGATGGGGCTTCCAGCAACTTGGTCTAGTGGAAGGTGTCCCTGCCTACGGCAGGGAGAGTGGAACTTGATCTTTGAAGGTCCCTTCAACCCAAATCATTCCGTAATTTTTTGATGACTGGCACAATGTTACAGTACCATTTCCAAGCTTCAAAGAGCATCTGGCATTTCTTAGCATAATGTACTATTAATTTGAAGGTATTACTGAAATTAGATTGCTGAAAACTAGTATTAACTGACATTTATTATTTCTCACTAACACCTTTTCTCTTGTCATGAGAAAAAAAGAAGTCCTGGAAAGACAATTCGATTATACTCTCTTGAAACCAAAGACATTTATTCCCATATTAACCCGTTGTTACCGAAGCGCTGATTATGAGGAAGATTCCTCCTTCCTTTCCCAAGTATCCGCATCCCACTCCTGGCAACGGCATTCGGTTGCGAACTGCGCCACCTCGTGGCACCAGGGCGGCATTGCCCACGGCGGGGACACCCCGAGCTTCCCTGCGGACCGAGGGGACGGGACAAGCACCAGAAAGCGGTGGCACAGACACCTTCCATGGGTCTTACAGGCAGCTGCCGTGTCTTAAAGCAAAAACACCAATTTGGTCGAGAGGAATGGAAAAAAAAATTTAAAAAAAATTAAAATAAAAAAAAAAAGAGCCTGAATGAATCACAACATACATTGCCCAGAAAGCAGGGAGGGCTTACTTCTTTTTGCCCACATTCAGAAAATATTTTAATGTTTAGTGTGTAAGCACCTGTTACAAGACACTAAATTATGAAATCCTGTTGGCAAGATAAGTTGGTCCACACTGCAAGTGTTCAGAACTGAAACCTAAGAAGCCTGGCTTGAACACAGAAGCCATGTACTGAGAGCTGCTTCTCTCAATAACCTTGGAAATGCAATGGAATAAGAGGCGCTGGAAGTTAAAACAGATTATTCAAACTGATGAACTGATTCTATTACTGTGCTGCTGTCACAAATGACAATTAAGAACGCTGATAAATTTCCTTGTTTGGTTCTCCCACGATAGTTGTTCTGATGTCTGCAAAAATGAGTGGAAAAAAATGGTAGTTTCACCTTTTCATCAGCTTTAACACTACAGACATAGTCTTTCTTAATACAACTATTTAACTTCTAACTCCTAAATGTTGACACGTATTGCAGATGATTGAGAGGAACTTCAGACAAACAAAAAAAAGGAAAAAAACAAACTGTACCAAACCAATTCTGAGTTGTTTTTTTTTTTTTTGTCTTTTAAAAATGTTTTTCTCCTTTGGCTCTCTTTCAGATTTAGTTGTAAGCCTGAGCCAGTGGCTATTAAGCAAGTGACCTGGCTGCATAGCACTAACTAGTATTTCTAGAGACTTTCCTAAACAGTTGTAGTAAATTCTGAAAATTTATCTCATTTCTCATTTTTTTTGCTCAGTTCAAACATCAAAGGCCATGGCTATACTTTTTTGGAAGGGAAAACACTAATAATTCCTTTAAAGCGTGATAAAAGACTCTGCATGTTGTAAATGCTGATAGGCTGTTGCACTTGTAGCTTCTTGCCTAATAATGAGGCAAGTAATGTGGCCAAACGGATCAATTCTCACTTGAGAAGGTACTAAGATAAAAATTCTATTTAATCTTCTCCACAATCTTCTTCAGTTGGCACCTTCAAGACCATGTGATTATGTTCATTTCATTATGTGAGCACGGCAAAAGGATCCTTAGGTACCTGTCCCAGCATGGATGGATGTTTATATTACAAATCACAACTTCTACTGATACCTGAGAGTTATTTTGCTACAATCAAGCAATTCAGATTTAAATTAAAAGAAATGCTAGTTGAGCATTTCTATATTTGCCTTAGGGTAAAATAGCTCTGTAAAACTCCCATTTGTTTTTCAAAGGTACAGGTGAATTGCCTCAGCTGTTGAATTCAATTTAACCAGCCACAGAATTTTCTGCGTTGGAAGAGACCTCTAAATTCAGAGTGTGACCATTTATCCTGCCGTGCCAAGTCCCCCACTAAACCATGTCCCCAAGTGCCACATCTACACACCTTATCAATACCTTCAGAGATGGAGACTCCACCACTTCCCTGGACAGCCTGATCCAGTGCTAGACAATCCTTTAGGTGATAAAAGTTTTCCTTAATATCCAATCTAAACCCCTCCAGCACAACTTTAGGCGATTTCCTCTCATTCTATCACTTGCTACTTTGGAAAAGAGGCCAACGCCCACGTTACTACAACATCCTTTCAGGTAATTTTAGAGTCATGTATTCTGATTGAGATGAACTACTGTAGCAATGACGAATCTTGTCCAAGTTTACAAAGTATTCTCATGGAATAAAAGTTAAAAAGAAAGAAGCACAGGCTTGGGGAGAGGAATCACAAACCTGTCAGTCAAGGATGCCTACCCTGTTTCTGACCACCTCTGTTTTGCTCAGCTGATGAGGTCTGTTTACTTGTTGCCCCCCTAAAAGCTGCTTGAGAAAATGACCTGTACACATCACTTACAGCTGCTTATCACCTGCAGTGACCTGCTGGCACCTTTTGTGACCTCTGAGGTGTAGTTTTTGGGATGATCTACAGCAAGTAAGAAGCAGAGCAGGTACTCTAGCGCTTAAAAAAATCTGTCTGGGAAAAAGAATTCCAAGTACTGAAGTGTTCTAAATTAAAAGAAAGCTGGAAAGTGCCCTGTTGTTAAAACTACTGAGTTTTATTTTTCTGCTTTTCCTGGTGAGATGAACTTTATCTTCTTTTTTGCTGTGGCACACTTTCTACAGGACAGATGAAGGATATGCTCTTCCTTGAAAGTATTTGACCTCTGTCCCAGGAAGGAAATTGGCAATAAACCAAAACCTTAAGCTTTTGGGTGAGTGCTATAACCACTATCTATTTTGGAAGGCTACAGTTATAGACAGGAGGTGGGCAGCACTGTCATCACCTCCTGCTTCTGATTTTAAAACAGAAAAGTTATGACTGTATTTGGCAAAGAGTCCAATGCTATCTTTGTGCATTAGCCATATTCGGAACACGCCTCCTTGAACAGGCCCCTTGAGATTTAAGGGGTGGAGAAGAGTGTTCTAAAAGACAACTTCAACTTAATCCCTCCAGCTCTTTCTGCATTTGGGGGAAGAACAGAAAAACTGACTCCTCCAGAGGATGATTCAGAGAACCTAAATTTAGGTACTTGCTCTGAATCACTCCCTACTTAACCTGGGGAAGCATCCTGGAGACAACTGATTCCACAGGCAAAGGTTATCCTCTGTGACAGTTCCTCTTTCAACATCCCCTCAATTGTCAATACTATTCTCACTGGCTTCTCAACTCCACCACAGTTTAGGTAGGAAGTGGTTGCTTATCCTCAGATACCTGCGAGGCAGAAAGGGAGGCACGTCGAAGGTGTCCAAATACCTGGTTAGGAGCTGCCTAATTTCAGAATTTAAACTGCCAAAGCATTAAACAATAAGACTGATTTTTAGAAGTTATAATCCACCTAGAGTTTGATAAATTGAAATTACTGATTTCAATGGAGTTAAGATGCAAAGCTGGCACTGGGGCAACTATTTTAGATTTAGCATTCTGTCAAATTGCACCATGATTTTCCACAATTTTAAATAAATTTAGGGTTGTTCGTTGCTTTTTAAACAGAAGACATAATTATAAAGGGAAAAAAAGAAGTCTTTATTACTAAATATATTAATAGAACAATTTTAAATCACAAATCAGTAGGTCTTGAAGTTTTGGTAGCACGTTGTTGCTCTTTAAGTACTCAAGACTTATCGCTTTTTCCAGGTGAATTTCCGTCTGGGTCCCTCTTGACCAGGCTTTTTTCGTTCCTTCACACGTGGGTCAACTGTTAGTAATCCAGCTACAAAACACAGAAAAGCACCCGTTTATTTACTGCTGCTAGTTAATATTACAGGTATACTACCTGTGAGCCAGTAACTTTGACTTTCACTAACAATATGATTTAGAGGGCTAAGGGTTCAGAACCACAAAACACCGAAAGGAGTCTCATCAATCCTCTAACATTTTAACTTCTCTTTAGTAACTTGAACTTCACCGATATTTTCCTTTATAAAGCACTAAAAAAAACACCCATCGTTTTTATCTGCCCATATTGCTTAAGCCCTTAGAGCAGTGGTTTCCAAACCTTTTTGATCCTGCAGTCCTAACAGTATTTTTGAGCATGTACTCTCAAATATATGTATTTATTAATTTGCAAATTATATACAGCACATTCTTAGTGAATCCCAATGGATCAGTTGCACATTCCCCACTCTGGAGAGCACTGCTTTGTGGTATATTTATATATAAGTACAAATATATTTTGTACTTATATATCAATATAAGTACTTATATATAAGTACTTACTTATAACTCTAAGTATTGTACTTATATATAAATATAAGTAAAGCATTAAAAGTATATTTAAAAGTGTATTTGGCAATGTCCCAAACATGTTCAGAATTATGCTGATCTCAGTACAGATATCAAACTCATTACAATGTCTATTTACAGGGGTCTTCCTAGCAAGCCATACTTGCCAGTGCTGAAAAGGTACAGTCAAAGAAACTTGTTGCAAAGCATGAAGACAGCTTTGGTTTCATGGCTGGCAGCAGAGTGAAGAAAATCAGCTGTTCTGCCACCAATACAGGCAGGTATTCCTGCTACTAGTCCAGGAAGAACATAGTTAAAAGCTCACTGTTCATAACTCTGCATTTGCTGAAACAGTGTGGGCATGTCATCACTGAGAAGCACCAAATCCTGCAGTCATCTAAATAAATTCCATCTTATCCTAGGTAACTTGTAAACACTAAATAATGCAAGAGAGGAAAGAAGCTCCCTCAGTTTGGCTAGTTGCATGCAGTACGTTAATGCTCATTACTCTCTCTTCAAAGCCAACCCTCCAGCACTTAATGCTCAAGAAGAAAACTTTTTAAAACATGAACAAGATGCGACCAGCCAAGTAAAACAAACCACAATCTCGGTACCTTACAGCTCACTGATGTCTGATCCAGATTTATTTACTAGTGAATACACATTCATGTTTTGTGATTCTATGTTGAGGCAATATAAGCTGGTTAATAGACCTAAAAGAGGTCATGAACAGATGGAAAAATGCTTGAGAAGTCATCCAAAATGTACACAAAGGATGCTAGGAAACAAATGAAAACAATCTATAAATAAATGCAGATCCCTTTCACACAATATACAAGGTTTCACTGGGATTATTTACTCAAATCTGATCCTTAATGATCCTTGTATTAATTCTGTTAATTACCAGAAACACATTAAGAAACATTGAAATAATTTCAATTCCTACCTTGCCTCATGAATTCCACCTCCTTTTCTGTCACAAAACTCCTTAAGGCTTTTGCAGAGGCTAAACGTATTGCTCCAGCCTGTGCAGATCTTCCTCCACCAGAGACCGTGCAAACCATATCATGTTTTCCAATTCTGCCAAGAAACTGGAAAGGGAACAACAACTGTTCCCTAAGGGGGAAAAAAAAAAAAAAAAAAAAAAAGAAGAAAAATTAAAAAGATTCATGTGCATAAAGTTCCATGCTATGCACATTTCTTATCATTGTAAATACAAAAACATAGTTAACTTTTGGGCAGAGATCCAGAAAGGCATTCATATCTCATTCAAATCAATAGGAAATTAGCAGCTAGGAGCATATTCCAACTGCCAATGGTAAGTACTTTAAGTTCAGTTTTACAACTATTATTCCACTACTTCTCTAAGGAAGTCAAGATCCATGAGCACTGGATATTGAAACTGAGCAACTTCTCCCTCTATTCTTGAGCTTAAAAATCCTAATATAAAATAAAAATCATGTTAGGAATAGAAACTTTATGTTGACCTTATGAGAAGTCACCTCTACATCAGACTGTGCACATTCTCCAAAATCTGAAGCTTTACATGAAGTGCTTCACCTTGTTTGCTTCCGCTATGTTACTGTATGCCAGAGTAACTACACATGTATGCAATTTGCAAATTTCTTGAGAAACACTTGAAGATAATGTTTATTATTTATTTTAAAAATAAATTTTAAGCCCTTTCTAAGGGGACTAAAATTTGAACTATTCAAACAGTCTGAGCTCTTGGTTTTTGCATCTCTTCAGAAAAGGTGAGGCAAGAAGCACAGAGCAAGGCTTGCCTATCAGTAAACTTCTGAACATTAGGAGGAAATGCAAGACACATTTTTATAAAACAGTTAAGTTCTACAGAGACAAGAACATAGAATCAACAGTGTGGAACACAGCACCAACATATAACTGTATGGCATTACTTTTGCTGGAATAATTTAAGTACAGTAAAAGTACAGCATTTCATAGTGCTCTCACCTGTCCTGCAGCACTGGGAAGTAATGTAAAATGTCTATTCCATTCACTGTAATTTTTCCAGTCCCATTGTCATAAACTACTGCAGTAGCACTTGCAGTTTTTCTTTTACCTTAAAGGAATTAAACCGAATCTTTTATGAGGCTTCAATATTCTACCGAAGTTCAAGTGCCCAAGCAGTTAAACAAATCTCAACACATTCATACAGTGCCAGCTGTCTGGTTTTACAGGCTGAGGTCACCAAAAAAAAAAGCAAACAAAGAACAACTATCTTTCAATATATTTTAATCAATGTCTATTAAGTAGGGGAGAAGTGTGTGTTGGGAGACCAATCTCCTTCACCACAAAGGAAGCAATCATTCTGATAAAGGAATTATGAAACAAATAAGACATTCTTCTTCATTTTGGGGGTGATGGGGCACAAACAAGACTGGTTTTGAACTTATTAAACCTGGTGGCTTTTCTTAAATCACACGGGTTGCATGCTCATCAAACTTCATTAACTACTGTTCTGAAGATACTACTGAAAACCAGCGCAAATTAAATCACGGTTTGGTGCTCTCACATCTCTCTGTTGTCATGTAATCTTGAAGATAATCCACGTAAAGCAGAGCTCTCTAGCCATTTTGCCCCTCAAATTCTCTTTAACCTTTGTTCTTATTATCATCTGCTGCCTGCTGCCTAATACCCATGATCTCTATGAGTCCTCTTAAATGTACAGCATGAAGTGTATATGCATACATGCCTTGTCCAGAACATCATCAGTCTCTCCTATACATGTTGTTGCCACACTATTTTTTCTATGCAGTCACTCACGTATCATATTATTTTTCAACTATGTGTCCCTCCAATGAAAATGTAACAGCTTGTGTTTAGAAGATACAGAGATCTTCATGGCTTTTCTCTAACATCCCCTGCATATTGGTATGAATGATCACTATCCCATTATCCATCTTTGTCCCATAATATTTAGAAATTTCCTATTCCCATTTTCCTAGGCTGTCTGTAAATATCCAAATGCCTTGCTATTTCTTCTTTGCATCTTCAAAGTTCCCCTTTGCTGGACTGCCTACAAAAATCATGACAAAGGTTACTCGCTAGTCTAAGCATGCCATTTTTATACTAAGCAACAACACTGTTATATCCACGGAATTATTCATATGTGTTCATGCTCCTGCAGTCCTCTACTCTTTGTGTTCAGCAGTCAGCTCTGGCCAAAAATGAAAGTCCTTTTGTAGCCTATTATTTGTAACACAATGGAGCTCCTCTCTACAGAGGTACCACTGCAGAGAAATACATATAAAAACAGCTGATAGGAGTCTGGGCCAAAAATCTGTACTTTTTGACCAGACCATGTCTTAACTTGGTGTTCCATAACATCACTAACGGCTATGCATGCAGTACACATATATATGAGCATAAAAAATGAACTAGTGACACGTTCAGCAGTGTTGTACATACTAGAAAGCAAGCAGTGTGAAGAGGAAAAAAGTCTGCATCGTTACCAATCAACTTGAAATCATTACCTTCCCCGGTGCTGAAGGCCACTCCTCGCTCGTCATACTGCAAGGGCTCAATAACCACCTTCTGCAACTGCACAGGAACTTCTTTGGAAAACTTCTGTATATACGTCTCCTCGATGTCAGCACATGGCAATGCTGCCAATTTTTGTAAGAGTTGAATAAATCTCGAATACTGTAAGACAACAAGACTTCATTAAAGTATGCAAGCGTAATCGCATTTGCGAAAACTTTCTATTTTTATTTAATGGATCTTTCCTACTTCACTTTTATTGATGATTTCTGACAAGATGACACTTTTGCACCTACATGCTGATTTAAGAACAGCATGCAGTTGCATCATTTTCTGTGTGACTAAAGACATCTAGTTCTTTCTTCAGAAAACAGTGAAACTTTACTTCAAAGCATAACCAACCCCTTTTTAATGAAGGATTATTGTATTAGAGTGAAGTTCATCTCACTTTTAAAAAGAAAACACTGGGGAGATGTCTTAATTATTTTATTATTGTTTTATTAAAATAGGAAAACGAAAAGATTTTCAACTGCTTTTTAGTAAGTCAGCATATTCACTGATTTGGAAATAATTTTATTTCACTGAACTGAATCTCATAAATGATTATATTTCATAACGTATACAAAAAATGCCTATCTATCTTTGGCTGCTCGAGCTGAGTTACTTCAATGTTTATGATTTCCTTTAAAACTGAACAATCAACGTATTTAAAAATTCAAGAGATACTTGACTTAAAGGGCAACCTCTTGAAATAAATTATCCTTCGCTACTGTGTGGTTCTCCTTCCCCCTTATACCTCCCTCCAAAGTTCTTCAACATGTGATTAAAGAGTACACACCACTGTGTTAACCCATTTGTGCCAAAAGCTGGGATGTCCTGTTACCAAGTGTTACTGGCAGGAGCACTAGACAGCTGTCTCTAGACATAAAGATATCATACCATCAAAAATGGATTTTTCATATAAATATCAACCTAATTTTTGAAGGTTTTTTTACTTACAAGCGGTTATTGCAAGTATTTGTTCTTCTCTCTGTTGCCAGAGTCTTCTCTAGCACAAAATTACTACTTTTCTTGTAACTTAATAATAGTCCCTGGAACTATGACATCACTTGAAAGCTACTTCTACTTAACAATACAACACAGACTTGTGGTAAAGCCTTTGAAGAGCAAAAATACGAAAATACAAAAATGTAGAAATTATAGAGACTATAGAAGTTAAAAGCTTCCAACAGTTTTCACTTGGACAGTGCAAAGGGGAAAAAAATCAAGAGCTCTGATTTTGTTTAAGAATGAAAATTTTGTTGCAGTGGCAAAAGGTAAGAATTTGAGCAGGTAAGACTGGCAGCTTATAGTGAGACATTTCAAATATATATAAACAATGTTTTTTACTAGGCGGAGGCTTTGTGGTCTTACATGGGAGAAGCCAGTATGTAGAAGGTTTGGTGTACGTTTTTGGTTGGTTGGGGTTAAGTTTATTGCAACGTACTTTTACAGATGTAGAATGTACTAAAACCAAGCAGTGAAGAACACCAAACTGTTTGGTTGTTCAAGTAGACCTGGCACTCGGAGAGGAAAAATGGTCATTCCAAATGCAGGAGCTACTGAAAACACTGAAGTCTTAATGGCTTCTACTGTGAGCAAGATAGAGAAAGTCTCCTGGGTATTACCAGCATGGAGAATTTACAACAACTACTTCTAACTTATGCTTACGGACCACAATCTGCTGGAGACCTTTCACATCCCCCACAGTCAAGAAAGCCATTACATGCCACTGTTCCAGATGACAACTGAGCAAAGGGCATGTTTGCTGCTGTTATGCTATTTTTGCAAAGCTGTTGACCACAAGACAGACAAGATCGATGAACACTGCTTCTAGGTGAGAAAACACTTGGGATGTTCAGACAAATAAGAGTTACATTCTCTGGTACTGTCATATTCAAGCTTCCAAAAGCTGGCCACATAGACTGAACTTGCTGTTACAAAATCTAATGCTCTTCAGGGGACTGTAGGGAAAAGCTCTGAGTTGAGAAAGAAGTGTATGACTACTAGGATGAATAGTCTTATCCCCAGAGACAGATGTAAAGGACGTCTCCAAACCTACAGAGTGATACAGTTTGCAGACACTGAAGAAATTGCAAAACCCTCCTCTCTCCCACCAGATTCATACCAAGGAAATATAACAGGAGATACCTGTATCAAACCACAGGTCTACACGGCTTTGTGCCTTGTTTCTGATATTTAATTCTGTAGCCAATCACTAAGAAAAAGGACTCCTTATTTCTAATAAGCACTCTGTGATTTTTCTATCATTACTAAGTCATCCTTAAGATTAAATAACTTAACTTTGTGCAGGTTTACTATTGTACAAATGCATCACGTTTCCCCATCTTGAATATTTACCCCTTCTCTACAATTAGTAACAGAGGTTCTAGCCCTGTTCATTTTTCATCTGTAACTACAATAAATGACTATTTCTTTCTATAATAAGTTGTTATCATACCCCATTCCTGACCACATAATTAGATAACAAGGAACAAGTGCTCTAGGTCTCACAATGTTACCAGGAGAAAAACTAAATTGTTAGCAACAGTGGAAAGTTTTTAAGAGTTCTGTATTGTGCTAGATAAAAAATACCAACACAAGTCACTTCAAAACAACATGAATGTGACAGTGCTGTGAACATATATAGACTTCATCAGAAAACAGAAAATGCTTTTGAAGAGCACCTGCTTCTGCAGAATACCTTTCCAGTATCCAAAAATGTACCTAGAGTCCATATTTTTAAGACACAAGCCTTCTTAAGATTCGGAAGATTAATTACTTACCTCATCATCTGACAGTTTTTCTAACAACATTTCTTCCAATTCAATCTTAGTCAGCCATCTGCTGCCAGCCAGGTTTCTGTTTAAAATATCACATATATTCTTCCTTTAATTAACCATGCAATTAGAGTTACATCACAAAAGACCACACATACAGTCAGTCTTCGTTCAGAAATACATTTTCCATTACAAATGAATGCAGATCACATTCTTACAGTAAACATGTGAAGGCCTACATTGATTTTAAAAGATCTGCCTTCTGAAAGGTATGGTAACTTCATGTATTGAATTAATCACATGAACATTATAAGTATCAGCTATGCATTATTCATATTATTGAAGTCTGAGATTGAATTAGAGTAACAGTGTAATAGGAAGTGATCTTCCCCTCAACTTAGGACTTACTTTTAAAAGCCTGCTGCCAGGAAAAATTTGGTTTACTAGCAGCAAAGAGCAAAATCAAAGGCAGAATGTTAAAATCAAATTCTTTTGCCACTGGTCTTTACTTTTCTGATCAATATAAAGAACTGCACTAGCAGTAAGCATAGTCAAAGTACTAATGTAGCAGTGACACCCTGTATTCTATCTGCTATGTAATCTTGAGCTGCTCAGCACAGAAACTGCACCGATGATAGCAAAAGCAGAAATTTCTAAGAAAACAGCCTCATACAGAGATGCTAACACAAAGAAAAACCAATGCTTGAAATAAATCTTTGAAATATATATGATATGAAGTGACCAACTAAACAGAATGCCACCATAAATACACATACCGACACTATCAGGTAAATTTAAGGCAAAGATGTAACTAGCTTCTTAACTCTTCAGGTTTTTTACAAACAGTGTTTACAGAAGCATTAAGGAAGCTGTGATTCAGTAAAACACTCCTGACAGTGTTTTTAAGGAGTACTACTTCTCAAGCATGTATTTTAATGCTTTTGTGAGTCAGGACACGAGAAATGATTATTTAGAAAAAATGCAGATTTTAACAATGATTTAAAAAGCTTCCAATCCTGACAGACTCAAGTACATACTTATATTTGCATATTGTTACTTGCTACTTCCAGTGAAGGTGGATAAAATTTCTTACATGTGAAAACCTATAAACTTGAAGTAGTTCAGATCAGGTCCGAACCCTACAGTTAATATTACAGAATGCATTCACAACAGATTATTTTCTGGGGAAAAAACCCAAACCAAACCCCAGCAAATCCCATGCCCCTCCCACCAAAAAACCAGCCCTTCCCACCGACTCTGTACCTACACTTCAGAGATAATTTATCCTATCCAGACTAATTTCAGAGGAAGTACTATATCCAGTGTGGAAAGTAAGTCTCAAAAATCCTTTATATTCTCTGAGCTTTACAAACCTAACAGGGAAAAAACCTTTCATCTCTGACTAGCTTTAGGTCGTTTTTTGCATCAGTAAAGCCACTGGCTGAGCTCTGTAAGGAGTCAGGTTATTTTTCAGCAGCATAC
Organism: Callaeas wilsoni; assembly: GCA_013398955.1. NCBI lineage: Eukaryota > Metazoa > Chordata > Aves > Passeriformes > Callaeidae > Callaeas > Callaeas wilsoni. The sequence goes on along the minus strand of VWPU01017647.1, from coordinate 25,970 downwards.
ACCAAGAAACTAAATTTACTTGTTCTCTTGTCTGCTCAGAACCTAACACAAATCTATAATAAAACATTCAGTGGGTCACAGGATGCTATTGATATCACAAAGAAACATGAAGTTCTTTTATTTAAGAAATTGAAATAATCTCAGCAAATTAATCCTTTCTCTTCCTAACATAAATAACAAATAGCTGAAATGAAGAAGTGACAAACCAACACGATGTGCTCCTGGAGTAACGCATAAATCTGGCTAGAAAATACACAGCAAGAACAAAGATAAAAACAACTTGAGACTGGGGAAAACTTAACTCTACAGAAAAGCAGTAAATGCCAAAACCAAAACTTCCTAGCTGTATCCATTTCTTGCTTAACTTAATTTTCTAATATAAAATCCTTGCAAGAAATCTCAAAATAAAAAAGTCAAGAGTACAGTCTAGGAGGAGCAAACAGCACTTAAAAGCATATCCTGACTGTGTGCACTAAGAAACCAACAACTGTAGATCTCCCACAGCTTCTGGTTGACATGGATCTTTTCTGTCCAGTGGCTAACTAGCTGAAGAGCTGTGCTGTGCAAGCAAGTTTTTAAACAGGAAAAAAAGAGAAACTAAATTCAATTACTAATAGCAGTGATAATTAAAGAAATCCAGCCAAATGAGCTCTTCTAAAATTACTAGGTTTTGACGATTTCTGTTCAAAGCCATTAGAAGAAAAACAGTGAAATTAAGTATTTTGAGACTCTTCAATTTAAATATTGTTAATTTAAAATATTCAAGAACTGTAATTAAAGACTATTAAAGAGCTCAGCCGTAGGTCTTAATATTTTTTCAGCAGAAACAATGTAGCTGGTACTTTAAAAGCCCTTGTTTTCTTATAAAAAGTTTACCATATTTTTTCAAAATGCTTTAATAAAAGACATAATTAGAAAAATTCATACAGAATATAATTTTTTATATATATATAACGTTCATATATATGAATATATATATGTTTCATACATAAACATAGAATTTTGGATATATTCTGCTTATTTTCAAATCACACTTCAGAAGTTTTATAAAGCAAAGAATATTGCAAAGAGCAGAGCAAGGTTAAAGACCAAGAGGAATAGATGAGGTTTCCCTACTCTAGCAATGAGAAGTGAGTGCTCCACACATATCTGGTAAAACTTTTCAACATGAAATTACCATACAAATATTACACAAGGAATAGAGCAAAAGTCTATGAATATGTGTTTGTGGAATAGAAGGCAGGTAGAGTGGGGAACTACCAGAAGTTCCAAAACAGGATATGAGAGCACATTAAGAAAACTACTACCAATATTCATTCGAATTGGAAGGTTACCTTTTTTCCTTCTGAAGAGGAAGGTCTTGAGCTATCAGTTGGTCTTGATGTTTCTGAACATTCAGCAATTTTTCATATGTTTCCTTAAATGTATATGGAAGAAGTATTTAAATGGATTTTTTTCATTTAATATTTAAATTTTGCTGCTTAAAACACGTTTATGTGGTTTTACTCTTCCAACACTTAAAATACAGAGGTCAGAAAACAAGCAGAGCTCTGACAAAAAAAAATTCATGTGCAGTTCAAAATAATTGATTTTTAATTCTGAAGCAGTGTCTTTTGCCTTCTTACATATGCTCTCAACTGTATACAGAAAGACAACTACATTTGTATAATGAATGCAAGTCCAAAACATACTGCACAATAATTTCATCAGTGCATTCACATTTTGGTTTGCCTTCCTCAAATTACTGACAAAGTTTAAGACTTATTTAATTTCATTTAGTTGAGATTCTTGTACAAGTGTCAGATTTACTGGTGGTCTGTATCAGTCAGAGCTTCTTACCTTCACATGTCCACATGGACACAAAGTTGCACATTTACCATAGTCAGAATTTCTGTTCTTTCAACTGTACAGACATTCTTTGAACTTTCAGTATTTTTAAATAGTTTTCTCAAAATTCTTAGCTATGTTATTATTTTCAAACAATGGTGTGACAGTGATTTATTACTTCAGAAAAAAAAAACAGAAGGAGAAAATATTCAAAGAAGTCACAGTAAAAATGTTACAGAAGAAACACATTTTAAATAAAGTATTTTTCGTGGGTTTTTTTTTTCAGTTCAGAAACTTACTGAGACTACTTGTTCTAAAATATAACATCTAATACTCTGAATTACAAGAGTGATTCAAATGCAAAGCTAAATAGCAGTATTTGGAAAAATAACAAGACAGTTGTACCACAACCAAGTACTTGTATGCCAAATAATTTACTTCCATTCATGAGTGAAATAGAAAGCTTATAGTCACTTTCCTATCCTGTACTAATACGAGTTTTAGCAAATACTAGAGAGAAACAACAGTGCAATAATTAGTGGGGACAAGAAACAATGGTTTGGTTTTTTAAAATTTGTGTTACTTACAAAAAAACAGTAAAGGAAGAAATGTGAGACAGCTCTGTATTGTCAGATATTAACTAATGAAATACTAGTTCTTAACACAAAACTGTGATTTATAACAGGATGCAGTGAAAATTCTGCAACAGCTTAAAAATAACCCCAAAATAGAAGCCTCTTGCTTAGTTATAAACACCTACTGTTCAAGCTGACTTTTTCACTAATATAAAATACACCTGCACATACACTAAAAATATTTGTACTTAAAATGTATGAACAAAGAACAGATTGTTATCTGAGCTGCACTCAAAGCATTTAAATAGGGACAATTCACTGAAGTCTCTGACGCAGGTCACTGACGACATTTTTAATGGCACGGTGGAATGAAGTATTTTTAAAATAATTCCACTTAAAATCATGAAGCACAAAATCATTCACTTTTGAAACAGCATGAGAATTTATATATTATAGCAGTAAGCCTTTCAGAAATATTTTTCATGAGAAGATTGTATCAGACAGGAACTAGGAAAAATTTTCAACTTAAAAAAAGTTTATTTATCCTCAAACACAGGCAACATTACATAAAAGAGTAGAAATTCTAGTTTCAAGTATTTTCAAACCTCACAATTATAACCAGAATCCTTTAAGAAAACAAGATACGGTATCACTACTGTGGGCAAGATTTATGTCACATCACTCTAGTAATCTTAACTCCATTCAGAGCTGACTATTAGGCTTCAAAAATTATCGCCTATACATTAAAAGCACAGACACAGTTTGGGTTACAGAGCATGAAGTCTGCCTGCACCAAGCAATTTTTAGGGATCTGTAGTTAAGACATGGAAAAGAATGAGTATGGAAGCTTCTGCTTGGGACTGCAGAGTGAGGGAAGAGAAGAGAAGAGGAAGGAAGGCTGTGGCTGTCCCTCAGCAAGCTAGGGAGAGCTCAGCCGGAACAGCCTTGGAGATTGATTCTGATGAGCTCTGTGAGTTTCTGCATTTGGAAGAAGTCAAACCAGGCAGGAAGATGATATTTTGGTGTCAGATGATCAGAAGAGGTACTGGTATACTAGGTCTTATAAATGTCTACGGAGGCTTTTCACCTTACTGCTACTCTTGGCTTACCTCTTGCCTTCAAAAGCAGAGGGTGCCACCATCCTACATGCAAAGGAAGTCTCCTGTCTGCCTGCTCACAAACACCCATCCTTCCCCAACATTCAGGCATACATATTTATTTATTGGTATGGTCAGCAAAAACACATGAACAGGAGCTCAACAAAGCTCCTTAAAAAAGGACGCAGGGAGGTAATCACAGCTGTTACCTTAAGACAGGCTGACTACAGTCAGAATTGCTTCTAAACACCAAACTGAAGTATCTTCAGGTAACATGACACAAGTTAAAAGACTTAAGGATTTTGTCATATTTGGAAATTATTGATAAACACAGGCAAATAAAACACAATATGTGTTACCATCCACTACTTTTTAGCCTCAGAAATTGTCAGTTACAATGACAAAAAGCTTTATAACAGCTGCAACAATAAGATTTTCCTGAAGTCCCTCCCAAGGTAATCCCAAAGAATACCAACACTCCACAGCCCGTTTAAGTTCTAAGAACGTGCACTTTTAAGAATTAAAATGATCTCTTTAAACTGTTCTGATTAAATTATGGCAATCATGTCTATTCAGACAAAGAATGCTTTACACAGGAGATGAAGTCAAACAACATTGAAAAGCAGCATTTTAAAGTAATTCCAAGTGTAAGAGAAATGTTAAATATAATTTCCTACGTATTTCTGGCAATGAAAGTGGACTTGCAACTCTTATAAAATTTTGGTCTGAAGTAGTACCAAAAAAAAAAAAATTGATGCATGTATCTAATCTCTGTATAGAGAAGGAGCCAACAGACTGAAAGAACCACTCACGTGTGAAGTAAAGTATGTGGATGAGCCTTTGCAAAATCAGGAATCACATGTAATGCCCAATAATTTATCTGACAAATCTTCACTCCCCAACGGCTAAAGAAAGCTTCTGAAGACACACTTGCTTTTTCAAAGCTGGCAGGTGAAGATTTTACTAATCACTTGAGGATTCAATAGTCCAATTCATGACTGTACACATCTGTGTGTCTTGTAAACTCAGCTATTACACAATCAAAATAGCTGATTTTACAAGATTGACTATGTACTGAAACGCTTCCATTTCTAATAGAGAGATCAAATTTCAAATCTCTGCAAGGACACTTAAAATAATAAATTATTTTACTCTGCATTAAAAAAAAATAGGGAAGAAATCAGCAAATGAAACCCTGGAAGATTTTTATGGGGAAAAAATTCTATTAACATTATAGTTAAGATATGCTGCAGAGCCCACATTTTACCTCAATTTGCACTTTATTTTGTTTCTCGTGTTTTGAGTTCAGCATACACTTTGAAGGGTTTTAAGTTTTGGAATATTTTTGAGAGTTAAAATGCTCAGTTGTTAGAGCATTTACCTCAATCCGCAAGCCCTGATATTTCTAAAAAACGTACAAGAAGCATGATTAGATGGAATTACTATTTTCCTATACACAATGGTATGAAGACACCATTTTGTCTTGCTCTGCACATTACAAAAATGATATTATTCTAAAAAATTTTTAAGCTAAACGATGATCAAATGTACTATCAAACATTTGTGAAATGGTGTTTCATGCAACAAGCATTCTTTTGTGTATCAGAAGAAAAATAAATTGTCCCTTTCCCTACAGCTAAACTTTATTCAACAAGCAAAACAAAGACAATAATGCATGTAAGAAATATCTTGTATGATTGGCTTTCAATATGAAACGAACTAGCATGTATATTGGCAATTATAAGACACACAAAGATAGTTTATTTTCAGTAAGTGGATAATATTATTTATTAGCACTTACTAAACAATAAAGCTATGCTCAGTTATATAACTAACAAGTAATAAAATTCAAGTTCCACATGAGCCTATGTAGTAATTAATGGCATACAAGTTTAAGCTAAATAATATGTTTATCCTGTTTATTAGATTTAATGTAGCAATTTAAAAGACATCCTCAAATGGGATTGATTACTTACACTAGACTGTATTAACATGCAACTCTTTTCTGGACAAATTAATTAGCTTTGAGACTTAAGACCACATTTTGTTAAATACACATTAGTTTAATAAGTGGTTAAAACAATGTTGGGAATTTCATGCAGATTTTGGCTTTCATTTGGCTGACTTAAAAAAAACTTGTTAAATCTCACTTAATGGATTTACATTTATAGAAGCCTATTTAATGAAAATATTCAGAAACAGTTGAAGAACACTCAAGTATCCTATACTAATGAAAAACGCATTTGTCAAGGCCATTTGTTTGAAGGTGGTTGTCACACTCTTGGAAACAAAACGCGCACTATACTTTCAGAGATTTCCAAGGCAAGCTTGCATACCCTAACTGCTAGGAAGAGCTAAAAATAAACTTGTGCTCCTTGTAAAATTTGTAATTTCTTCATTATGATGGAATGCAACAAAACATCTTGCCCTTGGGTTGCTCTGTTTCAGCCAAAACAAATGCAAATGGCTTGTCAGATGACAGCTGTTTGATAAGGCTCCTCTACAAGACCTGCATGCTTTACTTTTTTCCGTGAAACTTGGGATGAAAGGCAGAAGGCAGGAAGAGAATTAATGTAGCATACAGTCTAAAGGCAATGCTACAACCGTGATTAAGTAGAAAAGTTAAAAGGCACAGATTTTCCACAGCCTTGCTGCGTGCAACCCATCCGTGTAACAAGTTGACAGGCCTAGCGCGTCAGCTCCATCATCCTCTCCGACAGCTAAAACGCAGCATTGCATCCCTTTTCAGAGAAAATTTGCGTCTGCACCATGAAGCGTTGTACATTATTTCTTAGCACTGCAGGGGGCTCAAGTCCATATGGAACCTTCACAAATATTACCACAGATCAAACCAGCGGCGTTTCGAGGCAGATTTGACATACCTATTTAAATGAACAGCAGGGGTCCTCGGGCTGCCTCGGGCTGTGCAGGAGAAAACCTCTGTGGAAAGCCTATGCTGCAGCTCCATTACTCAGCAAAGACACTCTCTACATTTATCATTCATTTCATTTCTGCCAGGGCAAGAAGCTCATTTGCCCAAGGTCAACAACAAAAAAAGAAGAAAAAAAAGAAAAAAGAAAAAAAAAAGTGGGGGTGTTTTTTTTCCTCCCAAAGAAATAAATGTACCTGACAAGAGGGGATTTTGTCCTTTGGGTACACAGAACCCAAATAAATATCAGATCATTCTAATAAAAACACTATCCTCAGTAAAGCTGTGCACTGAATTTGTGACCATAAAGTTTGTTTTTCTGACAACTGAAAAACCACAGAACTAACTTCTTAAGACTATCTAATGAGGAAACAAATCTGACATGAATATCCAATTAAATATTTCTGCATTATTACATTATACATTATTAATGCTTTTGTCTTCTGTAAGTACATGGAAGAAACATGAATGTCTTTCCATAGCCTCTTGTAAAGATGGAGATAATGCTTGTGCTACTGATGGTCACAGATATGAAAGGTCTGTTCATAACCCATGTCAAGACTCAGGGTCTAGTGGTGTTCTATTAGATACAGCTTTTTTCATAAAGGTAAAAGATGCAGATCCTTTACTCCTGGAACCATATTAATCAGAAAAAGCCTTAAGTTTGCAGGAATGGAACCATCTTAGAAAAATCAATTAAGCAGTTTAAATGCAAATTTTCTTCACACTAAATGTCAGCACAAATAACATTTCCTATAGCTTTGCCCTTCACAGAGGAAAAAAAAAAACAAAACTATTTTTTATTCCACAATGAACTTTGCTAGAACTAGCCATTTTTGTTGTATGTGCATTCTGCACTACTTATCTTTTGCTAGATACAGCCTACAGGAAAGTGTTCAGACTATTCAAAACCAGTGCATAGCCAAAACTGTAAAATGAACCAAAAATTAAAGGAAGAACTATTATGTAGTGTGTTCTCTTAAACGTGACATAAAAATGCTCATAATAACGTATATTGTGACACAAAAATATACATTGCACGTAGCTTCAGTGGTGATATTATGGCCTGCTGTGAAAACATAACTGAACTCAGGAGCTCCTGAGTGGCACCTCAAGAATAACATGCGCTTGACTGGGAGCTGACATTATTTATTACAGATAACATACTTACATGCATTAATGAATAATATGACTGCTTGCCAGTATAAAAGAGGAAGTGAAATGGTCGGCCATCTTCTCCCCACTGGATTTCTAATGGAAGGCAAGATTAGACAAGAAAGCAATATAGAATCACTAAAAAAAAAAATCCCTTTTATTTAACTGCAGTTTTAAACCTCTTCCATAATACTGATTGTCTTTTTAAATATCAGAGAACAAAGACATTTTACAGGTGTTCAATCTGCCTGGAAATCTCATAGTTTAGACATTCTTTTTTAAAGCTAATCTCCCTCTGCAATTATAATAAAATATTTAACATTTTAGTTGTAAGTATCGTTTTACATAAGGAAATCCCTTGTGTACAACTCTAAAAGACTGTATAGGTGGTATTACAAATAGAAGTATACATTTTAGAGTAAAAAGAAGTACAAAGTAACAGACAACTGAAATCTACATTGAAAAGTGAAAGATGAAAGATTAACAGCTCTGGAAAAACCAGTCATAAAACAAAGAAGGTTTTTATCAGCATAATACATCTAAGCTAAACTAAGTATGTGTACAATTGTCTTTTGTGGGCAACAGCCATATTCAGAACTTGGGTAATTTTAGAACTCATTTGTGTTATTACATTTGGGATATTTAAATACAAAGACCTATCCTATAGTTTACATAATTAGTTCAGCAAGAAAACAAATGTTCCATATTAATTCAGCACATCCAGTGTATTTTATTCATCACAAAATGTTATTTAAAGACAAATAAATTTCAACTTCGGAGAAAAAAAGAAAGACAAACTTAGATAACATAACAAAGGTCTCTTTCAAATAAAGAAAAATTACAAAAATAAAAACCTGAGAGCTTTTTACAAATTGAACTCTAGAGAAAGTCCCAGCCATTTTATCCAGTTAAGTTAATTAAAGCTACCTATGAACTAAAGGCAAAGATAAGACTCCAAAAACCTGTCTGATAAGCACAACATATATATTGGATTGGAACATCAAGATATAATACAGCAGAATGTAAAGACGCAAAACTTAGCAGAAAAGAAAGAATACAGGGGACTTTTACCCACATATACTACTAGTGGACTGTGATTTTCCCTGTATGTGGTTGTGAAAGCATATTTTGTTGAAAAAACTGTTCTGGAAACCTTCTAAAGTATAAAATTAAGTTTTTGTACTTCAAAGTTATCAACGACGCAATACACAGACAAGACAAAGCTGCCTTAAGAGATACTTATTGTAAGTGTTATTTTTAGATGTAAATACAAAACTACACACTTATACTAATTTGTTCTTACAGTCCTCAGGATATAGCTAGCATTTCAAAGAATTCTTTAGTACTGAAAGCATATAGAATAGTAGCTTAGTTCTTCCATAAAACAGCCCTTGGATTTTAAAATTGCTTAATAATTAACTCTTTCCTACCCTTTCACTTTCTACTTTTTAACTTCACAATACAGGGAAGTTAAAAAATAAGGCGTGATATCATTTGAAAGCTGAAATTCCAAAATTTCACATAGTTTAGACAGCTTTCCAAAGACACAAAATCCCCCAAAAAACAATTATCAATTATTCCAGCAGCAGGAAAAAGGAAGGAAAATTGTACAATTTTAATGATAATCAGAAGTGCTCATGTGGGACTGGATAGCTCAGTGAACGTAAAATTTCACACCCATGCTACTAGTTCATAACAAATGCTAGCTAAAAACAGGTTTTGACCTTATCTTTTAAAGGTTCTAAATAAAATTAAATTGTCGATTTTAATGAACTGACCAACATACTGGCCTATCACTGACATCTGGGACTTTATATGGTGTCTCAGGAGCAAGACCGAAGACAGTATGGAGAGACATGCAGAGTTAGGACTTTAAGGTCAAAGAACTGATCAGGAGAGTTTCCACTCTGCCTATTATTTCAACAAATTCAAAACTGTAATTTCTAATCTTCCAGAGCAACAAAGTTACAAGGAAAACTTTTGGTTTAATATCGTATTAATGACTATTTTATGGAGGTGATAGACAGCTCTGACAAAAAGCTACTGAACTTAACAAAAGGTTTCCCCACGACTTCAAGAGATTCTAAACACCATTTTACTTATTGCTCATTTTTAAACAATGAAAAACATTTCTCTTAGTCAGTTAATGCAATTTCTGAGAAGATCAGTGGTATTCTGGAATAGACCAATAATTTTTATCCTAAAACACAGAATATCAGAATAGACTTTTACCGCTCATGTCTTAGTGGTCATTAGGAACATAGGGAACAGAGCCAATCGATAAAAATCAGAAATTCTACATATACAAGAGTTCTAATACTTAGAAATAATAAAATAAATATCTAAGAACACTTACTTCTCTGCTCTGGAAATACTTCAGTAGGATGCTGTAAATAAATAAACAAATATCAACAAAAGGAAAAAGTTACTGAAAATACCATGCTACAGTTATTCAGAAATGTAACAAGAAATCCTACCTTCATCATAGGTCTGGCTTGTTTGTCGAATAAGCCAGAAGGAAAGAGATAGGCAATAGCTCTCTGAAAACAAGAAGAAAGATCTTGTTTGTGACTTTTTTCCCACAAAAGCATAATCAAAACATTTCTTACGTACTTTCTTATGAACAAAAAATAGCGTAACTTTTGTGCAGTAGGCAACCAAATCAGTAAGAAAATATGACACATATATGTGTTGAAAAGAAAAGCAGATAATTTCCTCCGGAATCCTCAGGAGAAGTAAAACCTCATTCTGAAGGCTGTACTCTACTGCATCAGAATGAGTGAACTTTCTTCTGCCAAATTTAGTTTTTATAGAATGCATTTATCATAACTTACCAGAACTACTCAAGTGCAAAACCCACCTTTATACACAGTGATTTTCCAGTAAAATTTCAAGTGCTGTGACTTCTAGAGGAAAACACACTTATCTATTTATCTCTCTGAAAATATCAGTGCTTGCTAACAGTGCCTACTGACAGACTAAGCATAGAAATTTTATTTAAGGCAATAGGAAAAAGCCAAATTTTAAACATTTGGAATCCCACTTTCTATGATTTCCAGACATAGTTTCCTCAAGTCTAAAAAGCCACGTTTGTTGTGGCAGTAATAGGTATTTTACATAGCCTAAATAAGCATTTCATTGATTACTGCATTTGGAAACAACTGTGAATTACTAAAATCTTTGCTGAACTTGAACTAACTATTCAGAGAAGAAAGACTCAAGTGACATCTATTTTTTTCCTTAGATACCTGAAGGTTTGCTAAAACACTTTAGAAAAATGTATGACATTCATTACACACTCATTGTTTATTGTTTTCACTAAGTATTAGGTATATACTTTACCTTTACTTAACCAATATTTACCAGTATTTATGTGATATATAAAACGAGCATTATTTGCCTCCAACAAATGAAGTTAGTGTATCAATATTCCAAATCATTCTGGCAAAATGTAAGGCAAAGCACCTTACAAAGCTAAGCCCTATGACACACATTTCTGTTCAACATCATCTTACTCTCCCTCTTCAATGTAACTAAACCATAATTTAATAATGCAAAAACATGCATTTGTCAAAGCTATTTATTTTCATTTGTTTTTAAAAACAAACCAGAAAAAGCTAGCCACCAAAAGCTCCCAGATGTAGGTGTCTGGCAAGTGTAGCCAACTTCAGACAGTGGGTAGTAGAGCTTCAGACAGAAATATTGTGCTTGTACAGTAAAATGGACCAACCAAATAAACCCTTCTGGCAGTGGTCTCATTTATATTTCCATTAGACAGTACAGAAAAGTAGAATTACAATAAAATCTGAGTTTAAAATCTTCTCTCAAGAAGAATGGTTCTTTGTTAGTTAGGCTACCTTAGGGCTATTACTCGCTGATAATTTTTTCCATAGACTTGGAGTGGTTTGTCAGTGCTTCAATGGATTTAATATGCATGGAGTGTAAAAAGACCTAACCTATTACTTTCATTAATCCCCTACTGGCATTCTGAACAGAAATTTTCAGAATTCTGAAGCAAACAAAAGGCTTAACTTGATTTTATAAAACGGTAATTTTGTTTCTCTTAGTGACTACTGTATTCCCATTTGTTAGTCAATGGGCATTTTATGCACACACACAGTAGGTGAACACCTATTTATGAACAAATGGGGATTAATTATGATGACAAGAGAGAAATCTGCTGTGAGCCAAATGATGTTAAACCAACACCTTATACAATATATTAAAAGAAATTATTACAGGATCCTGAGATTGACTGTGTGTGTACTTAAGACATAATCTTTATACAATCATTTCCAGAACCTCAGCCAAAACAGTTACTGTAAGTAACTATGACACCTTACTAAATGCCAAATATAACAATTTAACATTTACAATGAAAAAAGTAGCTGCCATCTGAGACCTTCTATTTCTTGGAAAGCTTATTTTATTGTTAATTGTATACTCATGTCTTTCACACTACAGCAAGAATACATCCTGTATTAAGAAATCCTAACATCTACTCGCAATCTCCACACAATATTAACCAAAGAAGAATGGCTCATTTTATACACTTATTTTCTGTTGTTACAAAACTGAAAGAAATAGTCTTCCCGACTTCTCTCTTTTCATGGAAATGTAATCAAGGATGAACTATCCTGGAATGCAATAGACTCTAGTTCCAACTTTATTCAGAAGTTTCTTCCTAATTTTGCATAGCTAGGTCCTCAGGCTGTACTTTTACCAACTACATAGAACATCGGACTGCCTCTTGGGAACTTCATCTACAGAAGCTGATTTTGTCTATGCAAATATTTCATTTTTGTAGAAAAGAGGTATTTTTAAAAAACCCTGTACTAGCAATATAAAAAGATGGTGGATCAATCTGAGGAATTACATCAGAATTAGTCTCTCCAAACTGCAGCTGAAGCACATAACCATGAAATTATTTTCCTGAAATCTTTTCAAAATGTCTTCAGATACGGAACACAGGTTTCCTTTCAGGAATCTCCAGGTCTCAAACCAAAATTCCATAGAGAATTAACTGCATGTGTTGCATTTTCCTGAACAGAAAAAACAGGTGAATGCCCCTCTTAAAACTTTATAATTAAGGTGTAAATGCTAGCAGTAAAGTTCCCAAGAAACCTTTCAGATTTAACTGCAGTTTCCCATTCCAGAAGTGGTTTTCACCTCAAGGGTCCTGGCCCATACCCCCTTTTTTTAGTGCTTATTTGGACTTGAACTCCAGAGTAAAGAAAGTGTTGTGCTGAATATGAAGAACTACTTTCTCAATGTCATTATGTCAGCTATCTAAGATACAGTCACCCCACTCTAGACTCCATAGGTTCTGGGCTGCTATTTCACATTCTATTTGTTAAATCGCACTGTTGCCATTGCCTTTGGAAATAAACCACAACTTTCCAAAAATGAATCATTCATAATTATTTCCAGCAGAATCACAATTAAAAATCATAGTACCTAATAAAATAACATTTGCAAAAATAATTACATAAATTACTTGAAAAAGGTGGAATGGGTACAGTCTGCTTCTGCTACGAGTTACTTAAAAAATTTAGTCATGTCTTTTAAGGATTTGAAAGTCTTTGTTTTTAAATTTTACTGTTAATCCACACAGAGAAAAAGAAAATACCCAGTAGTCACACCTTTCAAAACAGCACTTAGTAACAAGGTAATTTATATCTGACATTTCTTAAACTGCACAGCTGGTAAACTTAACTTTCCTGTACCAAACTAAAAGCAATCCTGTCACATCATCACTTGTTGAGGGACCAGAAGAGTCAATATACTTCCCACAAGACCAAAACGTCTTTTACTTGCAGCTTTAAGTCTGAATTCAAGCCAGTTGGAATAATGGATACAACCTTCCATCCCTATTAAGAATAAAAACAAAACCAGAGAAAGCCAAAAAAAATCTATCTGGTAGTCCTTCAAACATGCAAACCGATTAATTAAATAATCTGTCCAGCACTGTGTGTGGAATGCTATGCAAATTCCGTGTACCTGCCACACCCTCACCTTTCCTCTTCCCTGTGGATGTTGTACATCCTGACGTCTGATCTTCCTTCCCTTCCTACCCTCTCCCTACAAGCCAGGAAGTTTTGTTTGCTCACTTTCTCACACATCAGAGACTAACTCTGAATCAAACAAGTTCAACTGGGTCAGTAAGAGTTACTTTTTCTTCTGCTTTTTTTCCTTAATGTCTTGAGAAACTTAAGAATTCAATACTTTAATTCAAATATGACTGAGTCATACTGGGATAGGAGACTTCAACAGTTTGGTTCTTCAATTGATCTCGCCCAAGTGTCTTTCCACATTTTTACTGAAGCTCAAACACAAAACATTCCACTAATTCCCATTGCTCAAAACATGTGCAAAGATAGTTATCTAAGTAAAATTCAGTGAGGAAAGGTATTTTAGGCAGAAGGAAAAAAAAAAAAAAAAGAAAATTAAAAAACACCAAAACAACACCACCTCTACCCTGGGGCTCCTTTGCAGCAGCGCCCTTTTTGGCAGCGGGCTCAAGAATCCAGCTCATTCCTTTTTAAATATATACGAAATTTTAATCATCAAAACACTGAAGTGAGAAGTGACACTTTATGCCATAACATTTTAATGAAACACCTGAGCAAAAGCTGTTTCAGCTTCTACTCCTCAACTTGATCACACGAGAGCCACTTCCCTTCTTAAACTGTGCCTCTTGAATCACATCATTTAGTCACTGTACTTCAACACCTCTCAGACCGAGATGTTTTCTGGAACAGCTGTTTCCTTCCAACCACACTAGCACTATTCTTTAACAGTTTTCAGCATCCAAAATCCAGAATATCTGGGGTAAAACCCAGGAATGAAGGAAACAAAAATGGGACACAAAATGTTAACTCTGAAATACCTTTTTTTATTTAACAAGACAGAAAAGGTTAAGAACAAAACAAACCACACCCCCCCTCAAAAAGTGACACAATTAAGTTTCTATTGCAAAACAAACCCCTCCTCTAACAACTAACTATTAAAATTTATTGAAACCACTCCCATCACTGTTCATCTAAAGCTGAATTCTAGCTTGTACAGAAAGTTTCAAGTCCAAAGTGACATACCATTTTAACTCCATCTCTTGAAAAAAACCCAAAACAAGCAAAACAATCCACTGTCATTATATTAAAAACTCCACCTTCTTTTAAGATTATTTTTATACTATGCATTTTCAAAATGAAAATTAATGTCTTGTCACAAGCTTCCACAGGGAAAAAAACCCCCCAAAAATCTGTTGAAAGAAGGAGTCTTTATTTCTATCTTCATTTCATTTTTTCAAAATATGGAACGGTATTAGAAAGAGTAAAAAAAAAAAAAAATACAGCAGTCATTAGCTCAGATTGATGCAGAAGTAAAAAAATACTAATGCAGAATTTGCTTCCACTGGGAAAAAAATTAAAAAGAGTTGAAAAAAGCATTCTAGCTTCAACTATTTAAATAAATCCAAAATCCATTATTTCTTGTAAGGACAATGCTGGACAAGACACTGTTCTTGCAGACAACAAGCAGCTCAAAACCACATTTTGTTCTGAATAACATTTCTGACATTTCACATTTGCCAATATTCACTCATTTCTAATACTCTGTGTTGCTAAAATTTGAACATTATTTAGAAATGAGATGTGGCGAGTCACTTTTTAAAGCACCTGAATACAAGCAATTTTTCATTAAAGAAGCCTTAATTTTTTGAAAGAAATCTTATGAGGAATTAAGTTTTTCAACATTTAACATTTTCACAGTTAACCATCTTGCTGGTACTTTTCCAACACTACACATGCTAGTAGAGGAAACCATACATTTTATATTCAAATTATTCCATCTGCTGACAACAATCTATCAGGTCATAAGACAGAAAACAAGCAAAAATGAACGCAGATCTTTAGCTTTTAAGTTTTACTAACTCTTACGGGGAAAGAGCATTGCTTTATGATGAGCTCGTATCTGGGAGAGCATTTAGTGACTGCATAAAAATGAATAATAAAAATACTGGCATATAAATAGGTCATGAAGCTTAAGACACTCTTCTTGTATTAATCTTACTTAGATTTCTGGGCTTCAAAGTGGAATATCACAGAACTGACAGTGGAAAATGACTGTGGGCTGTTTACTACAACTGTAAGTTAAAAGTTAAATCACAAAATAAAAGGATTACAGACTCGAACGGGGAAAAGCACTAGGTCAGGACTGCAATCTCTATTAATTAGGTATCCCAGCTGGGCAGTGGGTATGCAGCTGTTAACTTGATCAATGACTTACCTAAATGTCATCTCTACTGATTCGCTTATAAATTACCAGCAAGTGAGACTAATGTACAGGTGCTAATTTATTTAAACTGTTCTCTGCAGTTCTACATAGCTTTATAAACTGCATCTGGCACCTAATGTTAGCTGTCAGTTGTACTTAGACATGCCTGTCCTAACGACTCTGTTCATTAGAAATGAGCGCAAATTATGAAATATTGTGAAAAATGATACATCAAATGGAATGGGCAAAGCAAATCAATTAGAAAAACTTCATAGCACATATTCACACAAAGGAGAATAAAACATCCTAGCTTCAGAGTGAGGTCTATAATATCAATTAAAAAGCAATTGGTAGACTTGTACAGAGTTATATATCAATTTGCTGGATTTTTTTTCTCCTCCAGAAATACTGTTGTAATGCTCAGCTTAACTTTTCATTCCTAAATAAAAGCATTGGTAAGAGGCAATTCTGCTTCCACAACATCTGAGGATTAGCAAGTAAGTCAACTTATTTTCTTGTTTTAAAACTTCACAAGGTTTAGCTTTTATTAAACTACCTAAAACTCCAGTGAAGGACAGAATCCTAGGATGTCTACTTTTGAAATACACTGAAAAGACTGATTAACAGCAGAAGACATGGAGGTATATAAGCACTCATCAGAAAGAATTATTGCTGTTCAAAATGTAAAGCTTGGTAATTCTCCTGCCAGTGCTTAAGGAGCTTTTATATTTTTATAACAGAAATTTAATTATGCATAGCAGACACTATTACACACTCTAATTATTTCCCAACACCTGACGGAATGAAGAAATCAAACATGTACCACAGATACTTGGTATCACCAAACAAAGCACTACTCTTCTGGCTCCACTTCGCCATCTTCTCAGAAACAGTCTGCAAAGCAGTCCCATACTTGTCACCTGCACTGCATTTGTAAAAGCTAATTTCCAGAATGAATCTGCTTTTACTAATGGTGTGCAGATGATCGCAGTGCTCTGGATTTATAAAGAAGAAACCACTACATAGATATGGTCATTTTGCATTTCTTCCAGTCTTGCTTTTTAGAAGCCTTCCCCCTAGACCCTATCAAGGGAGGAAGGAAGCCAGACTAGAGATTAATGCATTCTCCTACCATTAACCTTTCAGGCAAACTGAACTATCAGCATCATCATTGTACTGTATTAACATGGGAGGTATTCCAGTGGTAGATTGGTGCATGTTTACAAGAAAATAATTCCAAAAAATAAAGGCCATTAAAGGTAAGAAAAAAACTACCTGAAAAATACACGGAAAGGAAGTTCTACAGTTTGCAGAGAAATAAAATAGCCAATGTAAAGAAACAGCCTGGTATTACTGCTGACCTCAATGAATACTTTTACTGTCGACCTTACCCATTTACACTGAGACTGGCAGAGTCACTCGTTTGCAGAAGGGCAGAGTGACACCTACATCTCTGCATGGAAGCAGACACAGTATCAGTGCATAGCTTGGCACTCACAAAGCTTCATTTCCTATGGATTTGTGACCTGAACTCAAGCTGCCTTTATGGATTTTCTGATACCTGATAAAACTCAAGTCTCATTTCAGCCTTTTTCTCAACAGGCCATTACTCTGGATCTCTTTACCTTGCTGCCTATTTTCAGAACTTAGTTTTGAAGCCTGTCACACATGTTTGAAATGAGCCTGTATCACAACCTACAGATTATTTCTTGGCATAAGCACATTGCCAAGACCTCTCAAATGGACAAAGTCATGCAGATAGAATTTTGCCACTGAGAGAGGCAACAAACAAGTCTCTTCTAAACCATGGACACCTCTTGCTTTGCACTTACCACATCATCACTACCTCTATCCTAAGGGCCCTGCTGGCACACTGGGCTGCCTTGGCTACAGCAGTAGTGTTGCTGCTGTGCAAAGAAAACTTCAACCAGGAGACTTCACACAGCTTCACCTAAGAGTGAACGTCACCAAATGACATTTCTCCTTCTTACCTCTGATGTACAATAAAATAAGACAGAAATGACAGAAGTGAAGGCGAGGTGAGACATTAAAAAAGAAAGGAAAAAAAGAAAAATCCATGCAACAAAACATTTTTCTGAGTGAAAGGGAGTTTATCTTTACATGAGCCTAAATGACAGAGAGAAAGAGGAGGCCACCCATCTGCCAGTCACAAGAGGAACGACAATATAACAGTATGTTTGTAGATACTGATACGAGCTTAAATTCACATCTACATTAAAATCCTCAGGCTAAACCAGTGCATTGGTTATAAAATATCCTATAAAATTTAATATACATTACCAGCAACCATGGTATCACACATGAAAACCCTAAATATACACAGCAGGTCAAATTGTGAGTAAATGTTTTGAAATGCTACATAAATCTTTACAGTGCCTCTTACAACCTCAGATCAAGGGGATTATCCATTAGTACTTTTTAAAAGAACCTACTGTGCTTTAGCAAGATATAGTATACAGCTCGATACTGTGATGTCTGACCTCATAGGGTAGCAGAGGTAGAATGTCTTTTCACAGTCACAGTTGCAATGTTTGCAATGTATAGTAGCATTCTTGCTTATTCTGACAGTTTGATTAAAATTCACAGAGAGCTGAGGGGCTCATGCTGAAGTAAAGTGCTTTCAATATCTGAAACTCTACAGTAAATTACTTCTCCAACAGAGCAACTGTACTTACATCAATATCCTCTTGGGTAAAAGTTTCTGGATCTTCTCCCATCATGTTGGCTAAATGTCTCTTTCCTAGGTTGAACTCTTCAATCTGTTTTTTAATAAATGCCTCCGTGTATTTTTCAGGTCCTGAGGCTCCTACATTTTTCCTCTGCACTGCTGTAGTGGTACAGACCAGCCTTAATGTCTAACAAAAAAAAAAAAAAAGAAAAAAAAGAAAAAAGTGAATACATGAATACTATAGCAAGCTGTTCATATCTATAACAAGATTCAACACACTACAAGAATAAGTTAGGAAAAGCATTACTACTCATTAAACCGTTTTCTTCCAATGGTTTAACGTCCATGAACAGATAAACACATTCTAAAAGCTTCACATTTTCACACATTACAATTAACTTACAAGACTTTTTTGATGGAAAGAAACATAGTATATCCTATGTCAGGAACATCCAGCAAAAGCAAGGAACAGCACTGATCAACAGACCCCATCATAAAAGAAAACAAAAATCCATCAGCAAAAGGTTTTGCCTTCACTCAAAGGCATCCCACAACAAAATATGATGAGAACGTGCAGGGCAGCTCCCTAGTGGCTTTTCAGAAGCCACTGACCAAATACTGCTGAAGGCTCTGGAAAGGCCGTGGAGTGCTCCTTCCTTGTTCGCTGTGCCAGAACCATTCTTCAGCTACTTCACTGTCTCAAGTAGACCAATCAGAAAACTAGTAGGGTAGTCCAGCAGCAAATACTACTGAGCACTGTACCAGCTCCGGTCATAACTCAGAAAACAGTTACCTTCTGATCTTTGTGGCACAGAAGTTTGGTCTTTCTTCTACCAAGACAATCAGTTGTTAACATGACTAATTTCACTGATGCTCTCTGCCAGACAAACAGGACCTTCACTGACAGAGCTGCAATGTCTCAGTTCTGGCCTAGTGTCAATAATATGCACTATTTTGGCTCTCCGACATTAGTATTAAAGTTCTCTGCAGCTTAATTATTCTACAAATTGAATGAGAACTGATTATTTGTGTGGTCTTCTGTGGCTGGGGGAGGGAAGGAATCACAAGAAAGAAAGCAATGTGACACAGAAAGACAGAAAAAGAATCACTTCTGATTCAGAAAAATGCCAAGTTTTATTCATCACATAGTACCCTGAAAGACTTCATCCCCATCCCTTCCACATGCCACGGCTAGGCTTTGTGAGCAAACAGTGCAGCCTCACAAGGCAGAGAGCACCCATGTCACAGTGTGCCCCTGCCAGCATTCTCTCCTCCACTCCCTTTACTCGCCCTGTGCCAGCTCTGGCACAGGACTCCTCGGCAAGCCAACTCAGCTCCCTATATGTGGCAGAACACTAACTTCTGCTTCATCCCAATGATGCCTTAGGATTTTAGCTTTATATTTTCATATGTTTATAATCCTGCAGTTCTTTAGTGTGTAACTCTGAGCTCCATATAGAGTGTTAGCAACTGCTTTTCCCATTTTGGTCAGACACAACAATTCCTCTCTAGGTCTGAGAATCAAGGACACCTCACTGTCTCAGGCCCCGAGAAATGTAAACAAAAGTGAAATGGGGAGGAGCAAACAGAGAGAATGGGACTCCACTACCTGAAGCGGTAATTGGACAATGAACCTCTGATATGCAGATAGACAAAACTTTTATCTGTCCAAAAAACGTGTGACTGTGTCCATCCTGGGTGCAGTCTCTGCGAGACTCCTGCACTGCCCAAGGTGTACCCTGTGAAGGCCTTTCAATAAATCCCTACCCTTTATCCTTTCACTCTGTCTAGCCTCTGCTCCAGGTCAGCCTCTACAAGGCATCACCAACAAGCAGGTAATTCTCAGCCAAGCTTGTAAGTCTCAGGAGTTCAGAGATCACTCTGAGAAATGCCAAAGCTGGAACAAGAAGGTGGCTGAAACACACAACAGGGAGGAAGAAAGTAGAAGAGAAGTCCTTTCTTTACCTTCATTTCCTTGAGCAAATTATTAAATTGCCCCTGCTGCTCCGGGAGCTGCAGCCTCAGTCTACCTTTAACAAAACATTAAAAACCAAACACATGCTGCAACGTGAACTAGTTAAGGTTCTGATTACAAGGAACTGAACAAAGGTAGTATTCTAAATTATTCAATGTTATCCAAGTCATGAGAATTGTCTTCTTCAAAACACAATTTAGATATGCTGAGAATTTTGACAGATTTCACCCTTGAGTTCAGCTAATATAAATAAAATAAAGCACTTGCCACCTTCCTGTAACTAACACAAATACAACAGTAATCTCAAAACCCAGTTATAACCACATCAACACATATGTCTCATCAAAACAAGACTACATAAATGTATTTGCAAGGGAAACACAAAAGCAGATCAAACTTGTACCTTCTGTTAGTAAAGTCAGTTAGCCTACAAGAACTTTCCCTGTGACAAGAAGCTTTTGGTGTTCTGCAGCACATGGTCAAGTCCTACATTAACAGGAAACACAGCTTTTCTTTGTACTTTCACAGAGCCTGGTTGCTATTTTGGACATCTGGCAGTCCTGGGTGGACTGATCCAACTCATCTAATTTGCTGCACATATGTAAAGCTATTCATGACCAATTTACCCATCCATGCCGGGATCAGTCTTCAATATACAAAATGTAACAATCCCACTTGAAATTTCAATTTGAAATGAAGACTACAATATGATGCCTTAAACCTGTATATAGCCCATGCCTGGGTTGCAAGATAGGTCCTGTGAATTCAATCAGGTTTGATATAGAAGGTAAAGTAATCTTTGAATAAGATCACATGACTCAGAAAGGACTGACCCTCTATGCTTTTACCGGAGAGACAAAGATTTGCCCCTCAGGGTATGTACCTCAGGAGAGTAACATATACCTCTGCTAGAAAAGATTTAAAAACAGGTCTAAGGTAGAATTTGGTGCTGAAGAGCCTGTTGCTGCTTCATTTTCTCCACAGCTTATATATATTGCATGCAGCGCTAATCCTGGTTTGTCTCTTCCTTTTCCTTTTCTTTTTAATATTCATGTTTCCTGTGAGGAAACATTGACATATGCAGAATTAAAAGAAAAATAATCAAAATTTTAAATGTACACATTTTCCACAGGCAAGGCTCTGGTGATTTCCTTATAAAGCAGTGAGGAAAGCAAAGGTATCTCCACGTATTCCCTATTCTTCTCTCCTAGTCACTCCTCAGGAAAGAATTCAATTCATCTTCTGCCTAACTTGTCTTAATAGTAACTAATTATTTGTAATTCTTGTTAATGAATATATGATTCCTTATTACTTGGCCCAAAATAGTTTTCTCTCCGGTATGCTTTAAACAGAATACTTTAAAAAAGATTGCCTTCATCTTATTCCTGTCAATTTCTATTGTAATTTTCTCATTTTTGTCCTTCTTCCCTCAAGCTATTCGTATTCTTCCCTAGTTTCAATTCGTCACTAATCAAAAGTCCCTGGACACACAAACTGTTCATAATTAGAAAACAGCCTCTTATGCAAATTAATATCTATTGTATTGGGTACCTCTTCTGGGATAAGAGCACTATTTCATGGGTGGCACAGGCAGAAACTGCAAAGCACAGCTAAATGCTTCTGGCGTTTCAGTCCAACAAGAAAGTATGCTCCTCTACTTTGTAGAGGAAACCACAGAGGTTTGCATTCACTTCTCACACATTTCATAAAGCATTACTGAAGACAGCAGTCTCACCATTTTTTAAATAATAGTAATGCTTATTAATATTATTAACAATGCTCATGAAATAATATGCTCTTCCACCAGAACTTGGGAGAAGGGAAAGCCTTTACTTCTGGACACAACTCACTGTGATTAACCCTTCCTTCCCAACTTCTTTCTGAGCAACCTAGAATTAAAACTGTTTGGCAAATCCTGATTTTACAGGGAGACCATAAACTTTTAGAAAATCAGCTTATGTTAAATTTGCCATAGAAAAAAAATTAGCATTTTCAGACAACTTCAACTTCTCTGGCCTATTTTCTTCCAAGAAGAGAAGTAACTGGGACTGTCTGTTTACTCATCCTGTTCATTTTGCTTCACTGGAGTTACATGGATATAAACTAAACCAACTAACAGAGAAGTCAAGTTTCCTGTACTTTTGGAATGGGAGGAAACATGGATTGGAGTCAGGAGATTTAAATACAAGCCCGAAAGTTGTCTGTTTTACAACAAGACACAAAGACAGAAGATGACACCAAATGACATGGCACACATACTGCTGCACCATTTTCATGATTCTTCCATGCTCCAAGCTGGCAGACTTCAACCACCTCCTTTTCAAAAACCACGCATTGCACAAACAAATTTGTATGAAGAAGTTATCTCTAGGATAGGACTTCACTAAGAGATGTGGAACTGGAGCTGTATCACCACATCAGTACGCAGGACTAAAGCTGCCCAGTGTCCAATACTCCAGCTACTGGTACAACTGCTGCTACTGAACCCAGTAGACATGCAAGACACTCCTCTGTTTACCTGTTGCACAAGGAAAAAAACCATTTTTTACATAGCATTTATACAGAATATAAATGCTCAGAGGCATCCTAATTTCTAAAGAATTGCTTTTTGCTCAGTAAATGAATTTTGGATTTCTACTGTGCTGTTTCACAAAAATCTGTTTCAATTAATTTACTTAAAACAACATTCTTAGATTTCAGTAGGCCTACAAACTAATTATGTGAACCAGTATCAGACTTGTGTCTCAGAAGCATTTTGCAAAACACATTGGAAAGTATCACAAGATGTCAGCAAATATGCGTAAGTGATTTGATGTTATTTTTTATACCTGCTTTCACAAAGTATTTCATCAGAAAAAAGGTTTTTTTCAAAATTAAGTCCCTGAGCAGGCAACCATAGAACTCTATCTCACCTGCTCAGAAAACCTACTTTGTGTGCATGTTTGACCAAATCTGCACATTAAGTTTTGCTAAACACTGGGGAAATAAAAGATAGCTCTAAATGTATCGATACATGGCAAAAATCAGATGTGTGTAACAGGGAACAGAATTCAGATCCAGTTGCTTTTATGCTCAAGTTTTTGGGTACTAAGAGGCTTTTCAATTGCAGTAAAACTGCAAAAAAGGCTTCTCTTACATTTCAAGTGTGTAGTTCTGAAAGACTGTCACCAAAGTCCTATAATCTCTTTCTGATATTGGTACATATAACATCCACAGTGATTTAGATAAAGTACTCAACCCAATCAAATTAAACAGGAACTCTGAACTCTTCTGCCAAGAACAGCTATTCAATTACATCAGAGTGAATGATAGATAGTAACTAAGCTAGATCCTTTTTTCTTTATAAATAGCACTAAATTCTGCCATTTGCTTACTGGAAGAATAGGGAACTACACCTGTTGCTCAGTCAATGCTAATACAAAGTTCCTCCCCCATTTTAAAGTCTCTCGATGCAAGAAACTTTAAAGTTAAGAAATTGAACTTTTCACCCCACTAAGACAGACAAGAAGTAATGAACTGAACTACTGTAAGGGATTTTTAGGACAAGCATCATAAAAAAATTTCCGAACAGTCAGGACAGGTGTCTGACGTAAGAAATTGTTATAGCAGGTCAGAACACGGATACATCAACTAAACCCTGTTCTCAAACACAGCCTGTATCAGAGGCACAAGGACAGGACAAACAGGTAGTGATAATTTTCCCAGGGCACTTGCCTGGTTTCCAGTAATCTGCAGTTTAGACATGCTGGTATCTTGTTTTTAATGGTCCTCAGTGGAATTTTCTTCCAAGTTTCTCAACTTGCTTTTTGTATTCACATAAATGCTTACCATCCTGAATATTCTGACCAAACAGTTCCATAAGTTAACTACACCTAATGGAAAGAAGAGTGTCTAAGGTTTCTGGGCCCTGTCTCCCATTAGTTCTCTTAATCTCTTTTGGTTCACAGATAGCTAGACAATTTGCATACAGTTACTGGCTTAGGTACTGAGCCCATCTCTGGGGGCGAGAGGAATAGATGATCCCTCAAGGCCCCTTCCAGTCCTACCTTCCTCTTGACTCGTCCTTTGAGAACATTCCTGCATTTACAAATCACTTGCAGCTAAAACTCAAGGATGTGCCTCGCCAGGAAAACCAAGTTACAGTTATAATCATACCTTTGACACAAGATAACCAAAACAACACAAACTATTCCAACTGAGAATGACATCAAGTATTAGAGTATTTTCAGCCTTATCCTGTATCATTCCTTGCACACCTTAAGAGCACGTATTCCTGACTGCTGCATAAAGAACTACTCACATGGGAACCAGGTCTTTATCTCTAACAGGTAAAGTTAATCTAGATGTAACCAATATAAATAGCTCAAATTGCTCCTTCCGGTATTATATTTCATTTCCTTACTGCATCTTTCTTCTGTTACCCCATGGTTTGGTTTAGTTCAGTCACCAGCAGCTCTTCAGCCTTTATTATCCTAAATTACTTTGTAACTTGAAAGCATTACCAGCAGGCCTTTTTATCCACACGCTGGTCACTGATTAAATATATATACAGGTTATCAAATACCACAGCATAAACAATACTGACGACAGCTAAGCTTTTTAATTAAATGGCAATCAGCTGAACACCCCTACTGCCCAAAAGAAGATTATTCTGTTTAATCAGATGCTACCTTACTTGTGGAGCACATTTCTCTCTCCACTGTAGGCATTCAGAGACTTGCCCTGAGCAAGCTTCTCTAGTGGGACGTGCCCCCGCCCATGGCAGGGGGGCTGGAACTAGATGGTCTTTAAGCTCCTTTCCAACTCAAATCTGTGATTCTATGCTTCATGATCTACTCACCTGCTGACCGAACACCACTCACAGAATCACAGCATTGACAGGGTTGGAAGAGACCTCTGGAGATCACCCCGTACAACCCCCCTGCCAAGGCAAGGCCACCTAGCGCGAGTAACACAGGAACGCGTCCAGGTGGGTTTGGAAGGTCTCCGGGGAGGCAGACTCCAGTCCCTGCCAACATCGATGTAAAGAAGTTCTTCATGTTGAGCTGCAACTTCTTGTGTTCTAAGCGTATCATTCAAAATTACCAACCTAAAAACTGCCATCTTTTGCGCTGGCTTTGCTCTATATATCGCTCTGTTATTTCTAGGCTTAACCAAGCTTCTTCTGCTTCGCATCAAGGGAAACAAACGCAGCTCACGGAAAGGACGACTTGAACGCGGCGCCAGCCCTCGAAACTCCTACATCAGCCCCGCCGGCCCAGGAGCAGGGGCAGCACCCCACCGGGGCCTCCCAGGCAATGTCCCCCCTTGGGGATTCCCGGCAGGGACATTCCCGGCAGGGACATTCCCGGCGGGACGCGAACCCCGGCCCCGCCAACGCCCGCCCGGCTCTCACCTGCGCGCGCGGCCCCGCGCCCCACCGGCGGCCCAGCCGCAGCACGCGCCCCAC
>VWPU01017646.1:0-76729 GCA_013398955.1 Callaeas wilsoni | reverse complement strand
GATGGATGGATGGATGGACGGGACACACTCACAGCTCTGCTTGCTAAGTTGGAAGGAAAGACAAAAATCTAAGCAACAAAAACTCAACCAAGAGAAAGTAATTCCCATTTTCCCATTTTTCTCCAGACCTGCACACAATCCCGACCCAGCAATGACGGTCTGATGTTAAAAACCAAGCTGGCACGGAACAGGAGGCACAAAGAGAGGATGGTGGTCAGTAGCTGCCTCTGGGGCTACTTATCTGTATTTTCCTGGCCCCCTCAAGTGCCTCCATCACCATAAAGAAGTCAGAAATGCCCCTCTGCCCTCACCCCAACCTCTAGCAATAAATCCAGGGAAATGCAGTGTAGAGCACAGCGAGGGCCTGTGCCAGAAGTGTCTCTGGAGCAGCACAGCCGGGCCGGCAGTACCAGGAGAACATAAATTTCAGCCTGTTCTGCCTTATACCACGAAGGCTGAGGGAGAGAAATGTAATACAAGCCTCTCTCAGGCCATTCCCGTGCCAAACAGCAGCCTCTCTATCATTTGGTGGTTTATTATAAACAGGCTCCCACTGCAGTTTTGAAGCAGAAATTTTTTATGAATAAACCTGAGGCTTTTTTTTTCCTCCCTTCCCCCTGCAAAGCCGTTGCTTGAAACCTTCACGTGTCACTGTGAGCGCCCCTGCAAACCTTGGATGTTTGACTTCTGGAGGGTTATTTTGGGGTTACTCCTGGAAATCCCGCTCTGAGATTGTCATCATTTGCCTTTCCCAGAGCTGCCTGTGCCGAGAATGTTCCTTCCAGGAATGATCAGCGGCAGTTTTTGTGTTCGGCCCCAGATTCCCTGTTTACTACTTATGCAAAGGGGCTTTTTTTTGCCCTCAGTGTAAACACAGTTGATCACTTTATATCCTCTGTATATTGTTTCTTAATATGAATGAAGTGAGGCAGCCTCGCAGCCGTCATCCAGCTCAGGGCCTAAAATAAACTTACAGCAACTTGGGGAGTGTTTGGCTTTGCAAACTGTGAAAACGGCTTCAACTCTGCAACAAGAACATGGGCATATTTTTAGCACTTAGCATTTGGTATTTTGTAAAAAACTATGGCAGGGATATCGCAAATTCGATCTGTTTACCTTGCTTTTTGGTTTTTGGTTCTTTTTAAACAACTCTCACTGGACAAATGTTTTATCTGCTACTGCATAATCCAAGACAAACAAACCTGCTGGGAGTGCATTAAAAGAAGTAGGTCCTCACATTCAAATGAGGTAAAGAGAAAGAAATATTTGACCTTTTTGCCAAAAATATTATGGCTTACATTTGTTTTATATTTTCCTTTTATTAAATCACTCTTCTAAACCACTCCGAAGTCTCAGTTCATTCGGTGACAATTCGTTTATGGTGTTTCTGAAGTGGATTTAGATTGGAGTGATAAAATTACAGGCCAAAATTACAACCATCATGGAAAATACTGGTTCATGTTTGGCTTTGCATACCACAACTGAAAGATTACCAGGCACTGCCAATAAGCAGGAGGAAGTCAAGATAATAATATATGCATTTATAGACATGAGCTGGATTCCAGGACAGGCCACAATAGATTTGTGGAAGGTGAACTGGAATATTTAACTGTGTCTCATTAATGGGGGAAGAATCTGGCAGGTTGTAAAGAGGTAACTATAGTTCAGACACTGGATTTGTGGGATCCTTCCAGGAAAAATGCAGGTCTCACAAACCCTCAAATTAAAAAGCTTTCTGAATTGCAGTTAAGCTGGTGACATCATGGAGTAATTCCCTCTTTCCTTTGTGTTTTCACAAAAAACTCTGAGGTGGTTGGGATGTTTTCTTGGGATGGATTTTGTTTTTCAGGGGAATGCTTAAAAAATGTTTTGCTTTACGTGATCACGTGGAAGTGCGGAGCCAGGAAAAGAAGGGAAAACCCCAAATCAGAATATTAATCCTCTACAGGTAGCCATGAGAACACAGCCTTAAAATCCTGAGCTTTCCAGTATCACGGAATCATTTAGGCTGGAAAAGACCTCCAAGATCATCAGCTCTTGACCAGTCACCACCCTGTCAACCAGACCAGAGCCCTGAGTGCCACGTTAGGTAATTCCTTGGACATCTCCAGGGATGAGGACTCCACCACCTCCCTGGGCAGCCCCTTCCAATGCTTAACAGTTTAACCTTGAATAAATTGGGTGCTCACAGGTCATTGTCTGGGTCTGAAACTTCCTGAATTTTGTTTACTCAAAGTACATCCACGATGAAATTGAGCCCAGCTGAGCTCTTCAGTTTTCCAAGAGTTTCCGAAGTTGTTGTAACACAGGAATTATTACACGGAGCTCAATGATCTTATGGGTCTTTTCCAGCCTAAATGATTGTACAATTTCTAGGAATTAACAGACCCCTCAGGCAAAAGCAAAGGCAAAAGAAAAGTTACTCAGGCCATGAGAAAGCTCTGGGGAAGAAATTCAGATTTAATGGTCCCAGGTAAGTATGCCTTGATGGATGCAGATGGCTCAGAGTCCGTGCAGCATCCAATTAGCTCTGGGAAGGGGGTTTTATCTGATTATCCATGTGAAATCATTGCTGCTGCCATCAGCACTGGCTAAAACCTGTTCTTGGAGAACTTCGAGGATGGTTTTTCTAAAAAAAAAAAAAAAAAAAATCAGTCCATGCTGTTGAGAAACTGCAAACATTAGTGGTCTGAAAGAGTGTCATTATTTCTGCTGTAAAAATGTACGGGGTAGTTTGGCATCTCTGGCTGACATCTGCTCCTCATTGTCTTGTGCCAATGCAAACTCATCAAGTCAGAGAAGATGAAATATTCCCCTCTGCTCCCAAACCCACCTCTCCTCTGGCTTGCTCTGCAGCTGTCAGCAGCTCGGCCACCTTGGTTTCATTACGGAGCCGTTCCCCCCTGGGCAGCCACTTCTGCCGCTGACAGTTCTGCTCAGAGTCCCGCTGAGCCTCCTTAAGATGCCGTTTCCCCACATCTCCTTCCCTTCCAGCTGAGTTCGTGTGGGACAAACCTCCTGAGAAGCCCCTTGTCTTCATGTAAACCCGTGCTGGGGAAAGTTTGAAGTTGAGAATTTGGAATCTCCTTCACTGGGGAAAACTAAGAAATGTCAAACATAAAATATGCCCAGAAAGATGGACAGCGTAGAAATCTAGCCGTGAAAGAAAGTCAGAGAATCCAAAGTCTAAAGGAGAAGGAAAAAAAGCAAATTTTGCAAATTAAAATTCATTTGAGCCTCTGAGATTTGACACAGCCCATTCTCGTAGTTTTGCTTGAGAGAGTGTTTCGTTGCCAACTGAATTAACAATCTTGCAGTGATCAAAAGGGGAAAAGGTTGGGAGGGGGAGGGAGGTCCTCAGGAGAGGATGGAGGGTTGTCTAGAAATCCTAAAGCAACAGGAGTTGCCAGGAGAAGAGTCTGGAGGAAGCAGGCGAGCTCAGGAAGCCAATTTGTGCTGAAGAGCCTGGCTGTGTTTTCAAATCCAATATAAACTCGCTTTAAAACAACCCGAAGGCCCAGTGGATGCAGGCTTCTGGATACAGCATTTGAAAATGCTGGCCCCGAGCGACGCCCGAATGTGCTGTAAATCCCTGGGATTGCACACACACAGCCATGCTCACCCTCACGGGGAGGCCCATAAAACCCAGCTTTGTGGGAGCTGAGCCCGAGCTCAGGAGCTGAAGGAAGCCGGAGTCTCTCTGGGCCCATCTGCACGGCCCAGCCGGCTGCTGCCGCTGCACCAGCGAAATGCAGCTGCAGAGCAGCTGTGCTGAGCCCAGCCTGGGGTGTCTGCAGGGAATTTGGGATACCTGCTGGGGTGGGAACTGCAGCAGCCGTGCTGAAACCCCATTAATACAGGAGCTCTTCACCCCCCAAGTGCCGCGGAGGCACCCGAGTCCAGCACCTGAGCCCAACCATTCTCCTGAGGAGCTCAGGGCTCTCAGCAGCTGGTGGCTCCTTCTACCCATCAGAGAGGTGACCCAAACTTGTCATTGCTGCGTTCCTGGGGTCTGTTTTTATTAGCTCAGCCCTGAGTGCCCTTACTCACCTTGCCCTGGCCACCGCTGCTGCCTCTGGGAATGGACACTGGGGTGGTGCCCTGCTGCACTGGCACTGCTGGTTCCTCACCTGGGCTGGGCTCCTGGCTCTGCTTCCAGTCCAAGTCGTGGATGAGTAACACCTTTGATTACTTCAATTCTTCATTTTTGTTATCTCTGCTCTTGGCACCTGGATTTAAACATGGCTTGGTCTGCTGAGCTTGGCTCTTCTTGTCTTGGTCGAGATCCTCCCGTGGGCTCTGTTCCCAGAGTGCTCTGACAGATGTGCTGGGCATGCCCAGGACGTGGAAATCTGTTCCCAAAAGGTGAGCCTGGCCTTGAGTGTGGGTTCATGCCGCAGTTAAGGGCTCAGCAGGGCATGCAGAGCTTTGTTCAGGAGCTCTTTGGGATCACTGCCCCACTGGGTATTTGTTTTGGATGGAAGGAAGCTTTGCTTGAGGCGCCTCTACCAGGGTCAATCCGACTTTTTTTGCGCACCCTGGCCACGTGTGCACGCAGCAGCCTGGGGTTAGGAATGCGCAGCCATGGAGCTCTGAGATGTATTTTAAGACCTGAGCTTTGGGGAGCCAAACTATTGAGCTCCTCTCTTGGCAGAGAGCTCTTTAATTTCAGATTTTTGACAGCTGCGAGCATCTACCCTGATTTGGACTTTTCCATGTTCTTATTTCCAATGGTTGGTACCATTTCTGAATTGCAGCTGAGAAGTGCAGTCTTCCCCTGAGATCTGCAAGCAAACCAGCAAAGTGTCTCTTACTCCTAACTGGAATATGTCCCAAACCTTTCAGCACTCAGCGCAGGGTATTGACAGCTCCAAGTGTTTTCTCTAAATTGTTGATGTTGTTGGGATGGTTGTGATATTTTCTCCTCAGTCTCGAACTGTCGTGCTTCATTTCTTTGTTTACACAAAACCTCACAGTGTCCTTTAGGAAAGCGTGGGCTGGAAAAAATGTCTTGTGCCTAAAGCAGTTTGCTGGGGGAAGGAGAAGCAAATGGAAGGCTCTGCAGCGGTGGACCTGTAGGGTGATTTGTCCCACACCAGTCTTTTGGGATGCTGGTGGAAGGATAGGTTCAAAGTCAGTGCTGGCTTAGAGGGGGCACAGCTCTCCTTCCCCTGGTAGCGCGGAGGGAGAAGATCTCCAGCACCTGGAAGTGGGCTGCACTGGTAGGGCTGATGAGTGGAAATCCTGGAAGCTTTGCAGTGACTCTGAGTGTGTCCAGATCCAGGCTTCTGCCTGCGTGTGAAGGCTGATCCCGTGGTCTGTGTTTGTTGCGTGTCCCTGCATCATGGAGTCTATACAGGAGGACTGGACAGAGATCCCAAATGAAGCTCTCTCAGCTCTCAGCAGTCCTAAAGCCCCTCTGGAACTGTTTTCCAGGTCTGGGCTTGCAGGTGGCTCCCTGATGTTGGGCAGACAAACCAAGTGCCTGGCTGCCTCAAGGGCTGATGAAGTGGAGGGGCAATGTCCAAGCTGATGCTCACCTGAATCCATCCATGGAGGTGGGAAAAGAGGAATTGTGCCTTGTAGATGTTCCTGGAGCAACCATGGGAGGGACACCAGATCTAAACCCCTTTTCCAGGCTTTCACGTGGCAGAGTTTACCGATAACCCTGTAAAGGCTCTGATGTTTTCAGAGACTTTTGTGTGTCTAAGCCAGCGCTGAGCTGAGTATTTCCTTTCTGCTCACAAGGGCTGCTTCTGTCAGCCGAATTATCTCCGGAGGGGTTAAGTTCCCTGTGGGAGATGCTGATTTCATTACAACCCCGGGCTATAAACACTGCGTGCTGCGGCACTGACGAATTGCTGGGTGTTATTGGCAGATGGAAAAGCGTGCGTGGGCCAGGAGATCAATTCAGCCCCTCGCTCCCTGCCAGCAAGTGAGTTATCTCCAGCTCAAGTGATTTTTATTTCGCTCCTTAATCTCATTTGTAACTGCGATCCCTGATGACACACGTCTGAAACCTTGGCTTGCAGCACAACGTTGCTGAGATGGAGCTGGAAGGAGCTCCAAAACCCATAAGCTGTTTTAAACATGGACTTAAAATCTGCCTTTGTTTTCTCCTCGTTTGGACTTATTTGGGCTAAGTAGGTGAATGGAAAGGGGGGATGTTACTTTGGGATTTAAAGGGGTTGGGGAAGAGAGGAATGTGCCCGGTGCCTGGATGAGGAACCAGAATCCTGGTGGGAGCTGATTTCTTCTCCCAGCTCCGTTGTTTTCCCAAGTGCAACTGAGTAGGTGACTCCTCACCTGTCAAAGATCTGCCCATGAGAAATTGCAAGGGTGATGGAGAGAATTATTTTAGCTAAAAACTGTTCAAACTCTTGTTCAGCTTGGTACCGATAAATACCCTGCTGTAGTTTGGGGTAATTATCTAGGGAGGAATGATTCTGTGGAGCCTGGGCGTTCCTTAGCTTCATGCAAGCATGTGTTTAATTACAGAAGCTTATCTCTAATTCTGCATGGGTAAATGGATATTGAAAGTGCTACTTCCATCTTCAAAGATGTTCAAGTAATGCTTTGGTCCCAGAGGGAGCTATGAACACAGATCTAGTCTGGATCAAGTATGATTTCACCTCACGTGCAGCCCTGTGGTTGTCTTCGCTCAAGTGAGTAATTTTATTAAAATCAGAGGAGTGGTTCTGTGTCAGTTCAGGGGGTTTTGGTCTGAAGATGCTGCTGTTGGACACCCAGACTAAATGACAGCCATGGAATCCTCAGAGAACCCCAGAATGGTTTGGATTGGAGGGATGATAA
Source organism: Callaeas wilsoni (assembly GCA_013398955.1). Lineage (NCBI taxonomy): Eukaryota > Metazoa > Chordata > Aves > Passeriformes > Callaeidae > Callaeas > Callaeas wilsoni. The sequence continues at coordinate 69,916 of VWPU01017646.1, read as the reverse complement.
AAATCATCCTGTTCCAACCCCTGCCATGGGCAGGGACACCTTCCACTAGCCCAGGTTGCTCTGAACACCATCCAGCCTGGCCTTGAACACTTCCAGGGATGCACCCATGGGTGCACGGAGACAGAAGAGCTGTGTGCAGCCCTATGTGGGATCTGCTCTGAGGTCTGTTGGGAACGGTGTGCAGAGAGGATCCTGCCTTGCCTCAAGGAAGAGGGACTGGGGACAGGATTGCAATTTCCTGGGAAATCCCTCCCAGCCTGTCTCTGAATTCATGTCCAGATAGGGCTGGGAGATAACTTCCTCCACCATCCAGCAGCTAGGATTTCCTCAGAGCATGAGAAACAGCCTCTGTATCCCTCTGACCTTGCTCTAAATTTGTTTCCTTTTAAGCTGCTATTTAAAGGGAGGGGGTGCAAGAGCAAGAAGGAAAGTTTGATTTCTTTAATGTTCATGGAAGCAGGCGATTGATAACACTTGCAAGGGCCAGGCAGAGAGCCAGAGGGATCCTGCTTAAGGCAGCTCTGCCAGCAAAGCTCAGCCTTGCTGGCTGGGGATGCAAAGCTCTGCTTGTTTACGGCTCCAGGCCACCCTTCGAGATGCTCTTGCCAATCCCTTCAGGCTGGAGGGGGTGCTGTGCACTGAGCTGGATGATCTGAACAAACGCTCACCAGGGACCGGGCAGGACCACCAGCCTCAGGGTCCTTTCCAAAGGCTGCAGGCAGATGCTTTCCCTGCTGGGAGGCACAAGGATTAACTCCTTCCACCGTGCCTGCTGCTCTCATGACAGCTCTGGCTCCAGGCGAAGTGCTGGGGTTCGGCTTTTTCTTTTAAAGAAAAGAGGAGAAATGCATGGGAAAAAAAAGAAAAATCAGTGTTGTGTTTTTATTTGTGAGTAGAAAATAGTTCTTATCACAGCTCTGGGAAACTATTGTTCTGATTTTTATAAATATGCTTGTATTCCCCTTGACTTTTTTCCTCTCCCTTCCCACTTGCTATCTTCTCTGCTGTGTGCCCTTGGCTGCTTCCCAGACACTTCTTGATGCAAAAGGAGATAAGCTCCTACAAGTTATAAACCTCAGAGGTGCTGCACATCTCACACTCCCCTAAATCAAATCCTTGCCTGGATACTCCCACAGGTTCAGAGCAAAGCCCCGTGATTCCCACTGGGACATAAATGATCCCAGCAGTCTTCTCTCCTGGGTGGAGAGCTGTGGATGAACCTGGAGTTGGGAATCTCGTGTTCCCTGCCAGTGAACAAAGGCTGGGTATCCTTCCTGACATCTGCTCTTGGCCAGGTGCCCTTTCCAACAGCCTTCATTGTGCTGGGCAAGGCCTGGAGGTTAAAGGGGAGCAGGGACCAAAAGCCCCCAGGAATAACAAGATTTTTAACAGTGATAAGAAATTTGGGGGGAGCAGGTAGATTTCCAGTAGTTTGGCAAGTGAAAACCCTTCATGGTGTTTCAAAGGAACTTTTTCTGTAATGCTATGGACCAGTGATAGGGGAAGGGGGAGAAACTTCAAGGGTGTCTGAAAAACAGGAGAGAAAAATCCCTGGCCATGCTGTTTTCAGGCATTGGCCCCAAGGATTCTATTTTATTCTTCCGGTGACTCACAGCATGACATTGGCTCTGCTCTCCTTCCTTGGAAAGGAAGTAAGGAAGGCTAGCAATCCATCTTAAATATGTTTTAACATCACATATCGTGTTCCCTTCTGCAAAGTGGAAGAGCTGCTCGGGATGGAAGGTGCTGTGCACAAGCCAAGCGGATTCAGGGGGTGTAAATCTCTGCGATGGGAGGAGGTTTCTAAGAATCCCTCGATCCTCCCCGTCCCGTGGTTCCCTTTGCAGCGCATCAGCCTGGTGCAAGCCTTGATCCAGCTACTCTTTGTCATCCTTATGAGCTAAGGGAAGCTGGGAAGCACCTTCAGGGCAGCTTTGGGGGACTCCGCAGGCAGTGGAAGCATTTGGGCCCCCAGAAAATCTCGTGCTCAGTTCGCAGCAGGCGGAGAGTCCCAGGAGCGGGGGAAAGAGGCAGAGCGGGCAGGGATGGGGTGGAAGGGATGGGCAGGGGGTGTTTGGTCCCTTCCCGTGCAAACCCAGCTGCGGGGATGAGCAAGGGAGAGAGGAGGAGGAGGAGGAGGAGGGCTGTCACCCCGCCGTGCCTGCTCTGTGTTAAGGGAGGCGAGGAGCGCTCCCGTCGCTGCTCAGCTCTCCAGCAGGGCTCTGCCTTGCCTTAAAAGAGGCACAAATCTAAATCCCTGCGTAACTTCAAAGTAACTCAGGGAAGATTAGGCTCTCCCAGAGTCAGGCAGCAGATGAGCGAGAGAGAGGAGGGATTTTGAGGTTCAAATGCTGCAGAGGACCCTTAAGCTCGCTCTCTCTGGGGAGAAGGGGGGAGCTTGACCCCTCTGCTTTGGAGATGCTCTTAGCAGATCAGGACCTTGTTATTCCCTGTTTCGATTTCCCAAGCTGCTGGCTCTTATTTCCTTTCTAGCTGCTCCCTGCTCCTCTTCATTAGCAGCTCTCAGCAGTGCAAAGGAACCGTACTCAGAAGTATGAGTTCATCTCCTAAAACTTTGTACTGGTGCCAGCGGGTCAGTCACTTTGCAAAAAGAAACTTCCCTTGGAGAAACTCTATCCCTTTGGAGAAAAGGCCAACAAGCCAGAAAAACAAACTCTCAAAAACTCTGCCTTCAAAAACACTCCTTAATTTGAATCTTTTTCTGGTATCATCCAGTGGGATGGGTGTTGGGAAAAGCAGAACGTCCTGTGCTCTCACAGCTCTGCCGGTGACCTACAGACCTGCTTCTGGTGGGTGACTGAACCTGGCCACCCCTACAAAGGATGGGCAGAGGTTTCTGGGAGAGGTAAACTAAAATTTTAGTTTACCCCTTTCCCCATCCCCACCCTGATGAGGTCGATGCTGGCCTTAGCTGGGGCTGTAGAGCACAGGAGGAGATGTTGGTTTATGTAATGACAGCCTCTCCATGGTCAAAACTCCTTGGAGCAGCAAGGACTGGGCCCAAGATGGAAATCAGGAATTTTGAACGTTGGAAGTTAAGAACAACGGGAGGATATTGTGGATCCCATCACTCTCATCCAGCAGTGGGCATAAGCACCCACTTTGGGTTGATACCAAGAACTGAGAGCAAATAATCCTGCTTAGGTTAGGCTGCACCTCAGGCTTTGCTCTAAAATGACCTGGCAGAAGTGTAAGTGTTGTTTTCCCATGAAAACTTGTACCAGTACCTCCAGCCCTACTGGGCCTGTGTCTCGGGACCTGCACTGACACCTGAAACCACAGTGAAAAACCTTCAATCTGCCCTGTTAGAGACTGTCCTGGGTTGCAGTGTGTTCTATTACCATCTTCATGAGCTGTCGAAGCCAGGTGGGGCTGTGTCCCTTGCCCCCTCTCTCTGGACTGTCTTCTGTTAATAGGCCAGCTGTCCAAACCAGGTGGGGCAGGGTTCTTCATCTCTCCCATGACCCATCCTCCCTCTGGGGGGATATCTCCCATTAATGGGCCATCTAGTCTCACCACATGGCTGATAAAATTACATCCTCCCATGGTGAGATGCTCTGCCCAGAGGGAGGAACCAAGCATCCCATCCTGGATATAAGCTCAGATTTCCAACACCAGAGCCAGCCCTTACCTACCGGCTTCCCAGAGGACAAGAGCTACCACTGGACCTTCAGGTGAAGACCAGACCTTTTCTACAGGACCACTGCTTCAGCAGAACCATCACTCTGGAGGACTGCAGCCACCATTTTATTGGACTGCTCCCAACACCCTGACTGACAGGGTGTCAGCTTGTATCCTGACTCTGTCAGTGCTTTCTTTTTCCACTGTTGCATTTATTTTAGTTTTTCCTATCAAATTGTACTTCTGACTTGGCGCTTCTCACTGGCTTTGCTTTCAAACCAGCACAGAGACGCACAAGTGCTGTGTAAGATATTGATCTCCTCTATCCATGTCTCAGCTCCTCTTGGCTTTGGGCTGAGGGCTGGCTGGAGAGGCTGGTGGCTACCACAGGATTACTCCCACTCGGAGGGGTTCTGTAGAGTTCTGGCCATGGCCCTTCTTTCCAGGGCCAGGATACCCCAGGCCATGGAAGTGGCACCAGATCTGCCTGACACCGAACACACCCATGTCTCCCAGCAGTTCCAGGTGGAGCTTTCGAGATTTCCCTTGGATCATGCCATGGTGATGCTCAGAGCCAGAGCCTCCTTGGAAGGAGTTGTGTTGTCAGCTTGCTCCTCTTGCAGTCGCTGAAGCCTCTGAGGAACAGCACAGCCTGGCTAACACTGAGTTTAAAATGTTATCCAGCACCTCCATGCCTCAAACCACCCGGATCCCAAATCCTAGTTTCTTCTAGTGTATGTCACTTTATTTCCTCACAAAGTCCTCTTTCTGCTGGAAAATATTTTTCCCACTGAGCAGCAGCGAAGGCAGCTGAAATGTGTTATTCCTGTAGTGAAATAATGTTTTCCTAATCTCAACATCTTTTTTTTTAAAGCGTGTCCACATGCAGTGCACTTCCAGAGCAATTCAAGTTCCAGGCACAGCTGCAGAGAGCACTGGGAAAGGTTTAACTCCATGATCTTGGAGGTCTTTTCCAACCTTAATGATTCTCTAACAGCTGGCACGCTCCAGTCCTGCTCCTCTCTGTGCTGGACACTGTAAGAAACTACACCAACTCGCCTGTCCTGGTGCTCCAGTGGTTTTTATTTGTGGGGGTTTTTTTGGTTACTTCCTGCTTGTTTTCCTGACCGTAAGCTGAAGTGGGAAGAAGGAGGGACAAAATCTAAAGGACGTGTCATTAGAATGGCAGCACTTTCCCTTGGATTGATCATTCCGGCTGCATCAGAAAACCCCTGGCTCGGAAGCGTAGGAGATCGGAGCAGCTGCAGGTCAGGGGGACTCAGACATTGAGATGCCCCTTGGATTTCCAACTGCTGCATGAGGATTTGGGCAAAAGTGGAGATGCACTTTCTGCTTGCTTTTAAGGCCGGTGACCTTCAGCCAAGTCTCCTTTGAGTTTCCCCCTCAGTCCTTTCTCTCCTCCAAACACTCTCGTCTGAGTCACACCAACAGCATGGATTGAGGTTCTTATGTGGGCAACAAGCAAGGGTCTCCTGATTTTGGGCTTGGGACCAGAGCCTGTCAGTAGCCAAGGTGGAAATCCAGGCTTCAGGAGTTCGGTCAATCATTGTCTGCATCCCTGCTGATGCTCTTTCCTTGTTTTCCGTGCTTCCTTTGGTGGGTGACTTAGAGATAACCCTCTGTGGAATCTGAAATGGTCCCCGAATTTCATCCCTAATAAAATCTGGCCATTGTCATGGCAAAGGGCTGGGACATGAGGCCACGTAATTGGGCTGCTGTAATTATTAGATGGTCGCTCTACTAATGACAAATTCAATTAAGTACCAACAGATTTGTCTGATGTATTCCCAGTAAGAAATAACTCCTTTTGATTCCTCAGCTGCTTCTGAACTGGAGAATCATCCTGATGCCACTGCCAGCTGCCTTGGGCTCTGGATGAAGGAGGATAAATCCCCCAACGACTCCAACCTCAAGCTGTGAAAATGAGTCCTTTACTGTGCTCAATACATTAAATAATCCAAAGTTTTTCTTCCAGATAACTACTCTAGATCAGCCTTATCTACTCACTAGTGAATTGTAGCCTGTAAAGCAGCCATAAAAAACAACAGGGAACGCAGATTTGATCCAATGTGTCCATTTATTTTTCCCCACAGGCAGAGATGAAGATGCAGCAATCTGGGAAGTGTGCAGCACATGCTGCTGTTTCGAGCCCAAGCAGACTTTTAGTGTCAGCCCTTATCCCCTGCTCTCTTCAGGCTCTGAGGCTGATGCTGTACATCACAATCACGCTTGAATCTATAGGGTACCACCTCATTTGTCAGCTGCCACAAAGCATTTTTGCTGTTAGCCAGCACGAGGTCCACATTCGAGCCATGATCAAACCTCGGGCAGAGCGTGAGCAACAGCTCCAGTGAATATTCCTGTCAGAACATGGATTAGAATCTTCTCTAAAGCACCTCCTGCCAAGGGTCTGATGTCATCTGTCTTCTCGGAGCAGGGAAATGGTGTGAATTCAATTTTTGTGCTGAACAAATCCCTTTCTGTGAGCACACTCAGGCTTGAGACCAAGAATTCAGCTGATTCCTTTTTTCCCTCCTCCCCTTCCCCCATCCCCACCCTGATGAGGTCGATGCTGGCCTTAGCTGGGGCTGTAGAGCACAGGAGGAGATGTTGGTTTATGTAATGACAGCCTCTCCATGGTCAAAACTCCTTGGAGCAGCAAGGACTGGGCTCAAGATGGAAATCAGGAATTTTGAATGATGGAAGTTAAGAACAACTGGAGGATATTGTGGATCCCATCACTCTCATCCAGCAGTGGGCATAAGCACCCACTTTGGGTTGATACCAAGAACTGAGAGCAAATAATCCTGCTTAGGTTAGGCTGCGCCTCAGGCTTTGCCCTAAAACAACCTGGCAGAATTCTAGGTGTTGTTTTCCCATGAAAACTTGTACCAGTACCTCCAGTCCTACTGGACCTGCACTGACACCTGAAACCACGGTGAAAAACCTTCAATCCCAACCAAAGTTCATTGCTTGGCCTCATGCTGTCAGAACTGTGGACTGAGTTGAAGACAGAATTGAAGATTTAATTTAAATCACAGCCAGCCCTTCATGCCACGGGATGGAAGGTGGAACGTGCAGGTGGAATATGACCTCCCTGAGATCCCACTGCCACTTCTCTGTGTCCCCACATCTTCACACCCCCCGAAAGATTTTCCCAGGAGCTTGGCCATGACTCTCCTGTAAAAGTCTTCAGCTCCATGGGTTTTATTCCTCTTTGGGAAAAACATGTTGAATTAATACATGATTCTTTTACATTGTTCGTCACCTTTTATCTCCTGAGTACTTTACTCTCTTGAATTTTTGGGTGTGAATTAGGCAGAATTTCCAGCCGACACACTTCTCCTGAGCTTTCTTGGGAACGCAGCTCGTGTTGTCCCATCCAGGACAGTTCAAAACCTGTGGCTCCAGCACAGCTGGAGTGTGAGCTCATGTGAGGATGTCCCCAGCTCCTTGGATGGGGTTTGCAGCTCGTTTGTGTTTCTGCACAGAGCTCTCCTGATTGGTGTCCATCCTGGACGTGCTGAGGTGAGCTGCAGCATCAGGAGATGCCCGGTGTTGATGGTGCTTCCAAGGAAAAGCTGGCTCACAGCAGCACAGCCTCGGGCACAGCCTTGCTCAGGTGACAGGCACAGCCTCCCCCAGAGCTCGGGGCTCTAATCCCCAGCTCAAGAGTGGGGTTTGATGACAGCCCTTGAGGATGGATTTAAAATCTCTTCCTCAGGGGTGTTGCCAAGTATTAAGAATCAATTTTCAGGGTTTGGTCCCATCTCCTCACAGAAGAAGTTTAACAAGACCAGGATTGTTGCTGAACTCTCCATGAGAGCTGCTAAAACACAACCAAAAGAACCTTTTCTAAAATAATCCCCCCGTCTTCATTCTGTCACTGCTACCAAGCTGAATGAAGCCAGGAATTTAGGCCTTGATTCAGCAAAGCACTTAAATGAGTGCTCACATTTTAGTGAGCACACTTGCCACGGGCAGAGTCTGCTCCAATGTGGCCTTTCCAAAGGATTATTCAGTATTTTTTTAGGATATACCTTTCAAAAGGAACTCCTCCTCCTCTCACAGTGTTTAGCCATCAATCTGTGCCTTCTGCAACAGAGCGAGGTCCAGAAATGCAATGTAAGAAAAGATAAGTGGATTTTGGGAAAGCCTTTCCTGAAAACGGATTATTTTTTTAATAGGAAACTGAGTATTTTGCTATATAGACCGAAATTTGAGAAATGGTTTGACTACAATAACCAAGATATTTCAGGGAGTTGAAAGCACCTTTGCCAAATTTTCAGCTTGGATAACGTTTATCTAGAAATGGATAAAATGAATTAAATAAGAGTGGAGGAATAGAAATACAAATAAGGAAAAAGAGGCAGTGCCTAAATGAAATATTTTATTTCTTGACTGCCCAACCCTTGACTCTCCAAACCCTCGTCTCAAGTGGTGGCTGCTCCACCAGTCCGGTGCAGTGTGAGGTCTGAGGAAGCAGCTCAGAAGAAACTGCAGAGTGTCTGGGGATGAAGCAATGTTATTTGTCATAATAATTACTAATCCCTTAAGAAAGCAGAACAATGTTTGGGTTGGATGTACGGAAAGATTAAAACTTCAGCCCGCGCTTGAGTTTAATTCTTTTGATTCCGAGTTGTTCGTGTTTAGAAGCCCAGAGGACACCCAAAACTTGTCCTTTAGCAGACCCTTCCCCAGCTGAACACCCACCCAACCCTTGGAGGGAATGCCCTCATCGGAAACAGATAATCCTTCCCCAAACAAACCCTTCCTTTCCTTCTTTTCCTCTTCCCCGGCCTGGCTCTGTGGTATCCTGCCCTATTGTGTTACGTTATCATATCAAGTCGTGGCATGGCATAAAGCAGCTTAATGTGGTGAAGGAATGCAGCTTTCTCTGCATAATCCCTGTCAGCTTTGCTTCCCAGAGCCTCTTCCATGGATTTTGGGAGAGGTGTGATCCATCAAAGCTTCTCATTTTCATATCTATCTGGTGTCACGTTACCTAAACCCGCCGAGAAACCTGTGTGTGCCATATCAAAGAGCAGCCCTGATTCCCAGAAGTGTTTTTCTTGGATCATCAACGCCTGCCTGCAGCCAGAGGAACGGCTTATCCACAATTTTCCCTTTCCAGAGATCTCAAATGTGTCAAAGAGCTGCAGTGCCGGAATCCTCGTCCTGTCCCCACTGTCTCTGACGATGGAAGTGGGATCCTTCACATAAGCCTGGATGGTTTGCAAAAACTTTACCCACATCAGCACAGGGATTTCAGTGCCTATAAAGAGGAGGGAAAGATTCACCCATGAGGTTTTTTTCTTCAGACCAGCTTCTCCCATAAATATTTCTCTTCTACTTTAATCGCACAGGAATTCCAGTGACATCTTTACTTCCCAGTAAAGTGCATGGGGAGGAATTCCTTATGCAACTTCCCTGCCTGAGTTGCATAAAAATTCATCCTGCCAAGAAAGTGAGTGCATTTTGCACGCATTTAGGTCAGTTTATATGGCTTTTATTTCCCTCGCTGGACCTGTTATCACATTTCATCCTCAAAAGTGGTTGGACTTCTCCTTATTTCTCCCCTCAGTGGTCGGGATGGTAACAGGAGAAGGGTACATTCTATTCTGGGTTATTTTTAGGTCTAAAATCAGAACATTTTAAGTCCCAGCCCAAGTGGATTAAACACTTCAGAGTAAAGCAGGTCCCATTTCTGTGTTGTTTGTACAGCATCAGGGTCCTGGCAGATAACTACAAGTGTTGTGTTAATGCAGATGATGTCAAAGGGGCTTGTTCTGCCCACTTTCAAGCATCTCAAAGCTTTGCCAAAATCCCCATTTTGAAGAAAAATGGGATATCAGATTTAAAGCTTCTGGAGGGAGAAAGCTGGGGCTGAAGGAGGTAAATTGAGGTCAGCCTAGAGAAGGAAGAAAACCACGAGCTGCTGAGCTCTGTGTGAACATCCAATCCGAGATTCCCGCCCGGATAATGATCCTGCCCTGGGAAGAGACTTTTCCGAATTAATCCTGCAGGATGCTGTGGATTATTCCCAAGCAATGCCTCATCCCAGAGTGGATCTGTGGATGAAGCCTCCAACCTGTGCTGTCGGAAGAGCAGGAGGTGCTTTCCAGGTGCAGGAAGACTCTCATCTGTCTTTGGCTGTAAATTCAGTTTTTCAGCTGCGGGGAATCATTGATTCACCCACATAAATTCCTGCTTCAGGATGGGTTCTGCAGAGCCATTCCGGTCCTTCCAGTGGGAAGCTGACAAAAGTCTCCCTCTCTGGCTCTGTTTATCCCCAGGATAAATGGGTCCAATGAGCCAAAATGGTGATGGGGACCGGAGGAGAATGGGGTCTGGAAAGCAGTGAGCTCAGATCCCACCTGCTGCACAGCCAGATGGGATTTCCACCTTCTGGAGACAGGCTCAGAGAAAGCCACCTGCAGAAAACCGGGATCTGCTGCTCCCGGGCCCCAGTTCAACAGGGAAACTCCAACAGAATTTCTCTGGTAGCTTTATGGACATTTCTTGGCAACCCCATGACATCAAACACCCAGATTTATTATTTTTTTTCCCCGAAATAATTCCCCCTGGAATAAAGTCAGTCCAAGTCTTTCAAGCCTTCAAGACAATTTAGGTTTCAGTTGCCCACAGAGCAACAAACACTCAGCGCTCTCCTTCCTGCAGCAGCTTTCCCTGGACAGGGAGCGGGGTGAGCCCAATCCCGCGCACGTGGGAACGTGTGCAGGGGACAGAGGTGTGCAGGACTTGGGTGCTGAGGTCCAACAGCTGAAGTCATGCCTGTGGTATCACAAATATGAGAGTCCAAAACTGTTTCAAGGGTTTCCAAGTCAAACACTCGAGCACATTTCGTAGCCTTTGAAATCCATCTGGCCAAAAGCTCCTGACAGTGTGATCTATGAGGCTGTGGAATAGTTTCCCCAGGGAAGTGTTGGAAGGGCTATCATTTGAGTCATTTAGTGCTGAGGGGAATATACCACGGGGAACAATCCCTCATTAGCTGGACTAATGGATCTTTCTGCTTCAAACTCTGGTGTTCCTACAAAAAAAGATCCCTTGACTTCTCCTTGTTCTTCCATATGCTCAAATTGGCAGGGATGTGGGGCCGTTGGCTACATTTTGTAGCTTTTGTTTATAAGGCACATAAATTTATCAGAGGAGGGGGGTTTCATGTGTCAGGCGAAGTGTGGAGTGTCAAGAGCAATCTGAAGGAAAGAGTCCTCGGGATAAATGAAAGGCACATCCGTTATTTGCTAAAAGGCAGGGAGATGTGTGGGTCCCTCCTGATGAGCTCTGAGCAAGTTTCAGGGAATGAAGATGCAGGATCTGAGTGGAACTGAGCCTTGAGTTCACCAGCCACCCATGGATAGCAACTATCTGGGCTTGGCTCGTGGATTTCTGGCACATCTCATCCTCCATTCAGATTTTTCCTGGGATAACACAATTCCAACCTGTCCTTTTCATCACGTGTTGTTTCAGATCTGTCATTTTTATGCTCTGGATGTGGAAGGATCCCAGGCCTGGTTCTCTGGGAACATCAGCACGGTGACTTCGAGGATCAGGCACCTGCTTTTTGGGTGACAACTGCTTCCTTCTCCTGTGGTCTTCCTGTGTAACCTTGGGAATGCCACTTGGATCTTCGGGATCACTTACCCTGAGGTGTAATTTGACATCTCCGATGGGTGAATCACAGTCCCAGCAGGCTGGATCATCACCAGCTTTGCCTTATCTATGGAAAACTGGGAGACACCATCCCAGAATTTGTTACTAAGACCTAGGCTGGGTATTATGGCCTTCCTATGGAATACATAAATTTTCCAAGATCTGGTCACTCCAGAGAGCACCAACTCACTCATTGCTCCCTTGACTTTACCCGTCGGAGGGGCCTCAGTGACACTGTGACCTTTCAGAGGAGAGGAGGTAACACTGACATCACTCTGGGATTTGTAGTTGATTTTTTTGGGCTATTTTTTTGCTTCCCAAAGTCTTGAATATTTTCCAGCAATGATGATTTTCCCTTCTGTGCTTCTTTTTTTAACAGTAGATTTTCCAAGTGGACAATCCCAAAGGTGGCCAGCTTCACGGGCGGGAAAAAGAAAAGAGTCATAGAGATATTTTAAATGCGATGTGAATTTTATGCCAAAAAGTGTCTTTTCCATATTTATAAGCCCCTGTCATCCCCTCTCCCTCCGCCTCCTCCTGCTTAAAAGGAAACTCCATTACAAAGGCAGGAAAGAACATCAAACAAACCTCGCTTGGCAGCCATGTCTATATGTGAAATTACTGTCAGAGTACAAAGGAAGACTCAAGATTTAGAAGGTAACATGTGACAAGAGAATGCCGTCCTTCTCAATGTCTTTACCTTTTGTTGGTGAGAACTGGGAAGGGGTTGGTGGTGGTGCTTTTTTGTTTTGAGAAGGACCGTGCCAATTATAGAAAGACACAAATCACCGCGAAAGCCCCGCGGGCTGGGGGAGATTTGGCTCGCCGGGAGCCCCTGATCCCGGCCGTGACTCCAGCCAGGGGTGTGTAGGCACGTGCTCACCCTCAGCTCCATCCTTCAGGGCCACCCGAGGAGCAGCCGTGGTGTTTGATCCCACAAAGCTTTGATGGAGCCACTTTGGAGCTGCTGGGGGCTCTGGGTGCCCTCAGCTCCCCTTGGTACAAGGCAAAATGTGTTTGGTTGAAGTGACCACATGTGCTTTCTGTGCAGCCTTTAAGCAAATATGTTTTATTTCACTAGGAGAGCAAATTAAGGGCTTGTAGTTATTCCTGCTCTGGAATGGAAGCTATTCCTGCTCTGTGACTGGAAATTAATTAATGGGTCAATGTAGCCACAGTCTTGACGTAGATCTTTGTCTCATCTTTCTCTTCATCTTGGAGAGTGTCTTTATTAGCTCTATTCTTATCCACGCTCTCGCAATCCTACTTTTTCTGCCAAAATAATACTCGTTTTCCACGTTTCCCAAACACTGCAGTAGAGCAGGCAGAGAAAGCAGAGGAGCAGCACAAGCTGCAGGTCCCCAGCCCTGACACATGGGACAGGAGACGCTGAATCTGCTGCCCTCACCAGCCTTGGCTGCCTGGGCTCTGCCCACAAATTCAGGTATTCAGGTGAGAATTAAATATTCAGGTGTTTATAATTAAAAACCCAGGATTTTTATTAAACCCCCCCAGAGTTTATAATTAAAAAAACACCAACTCATGGAGCGGGCTGCCTCGTTTGGGTGTCACCCCGTGGATTGGAGCATCTGCCCTGTTTCTCCGCTACCCCACAGTCTCAAATGAAAGTTAAGCTGAGAACAATTCCCAGGCCCAACCCTAAAGTTGTTTTCCACTTCAGTATTTATATAATGTTTGTATCTTTAATCTGCTTCTTACCCTGTGTGGTACCACGGTCCGTCCCCTCCTGCTCCCCTGTGCCAGGACTTCTGCAGGAGAAGCTGGCTCATACTTGGTGTGGCTTGTTTAGGTGTGAATCTCTCCCCTTTGTTCTTTGAAGGAGTTTTTTTTTTTTAAGCAAGGCTTAATGCAAGAGACACTTTTAATCCCTCTTAGTTTTGAGGGCTATTGAACTTACCCGCTGTAATTCAAACATGAATTTAACTTCGCGAAGAATGGGAGCTTTCTTTCCTGGCTGTTGTTGAACTGTGTGCGCTACAAGGACTTTCCTACTTTATTTTAGGGATGGAGGCATTGTTTGCTTGGTTTTTTTTTAATATAGAGTTGATCATGAGCTGCAAGGGACATTTGTTGACCTCAGGCCAGACATTCAGAAGCATCACACCGTGTCTTGCATCTTTGGGAAGAATCATTCCCCTTCCTCCTCCTTTGAGAACAATAAAATTGAGCCTTTTTCATTTTCCCTCACGGGAAAAAAAAACCCTTTAAAAATCTGTGTGGGGAGGCACGTCTGCAAACCTGCTTTACAGCCCCTTCTCAGTCTCATCTGAAGTTTTTTTGAATGAGGTGCAAAAAGTGGCTGAGAGCAGGGGGAAGGGAGAAAAACTCAGTTCTGTGCACACACACACACACAAGATGGAGACACTGGTTAGCAACATAAACAAAAGGTGGGTGGTAACCCCCGAGCTTTTTTTTTTTGACAGCCAGTGGTGGCAGTGATGAATTTGTGAAGTTATCTAATTTTCCACTGTTTTAATTAGAGGCCTGGGCTATGAGACCTAACAGCTGGGTTCTTTGTACTGCTTTCTGTTGCCTGACAGAGAAAAATTTCTACTGTATCTTCAGCCAAGCTTTCAGTCTGACCTGAGCAAATGAAACTTCTGGGACTCATAAACTGTGGTTTCTGGGCAGATTGTTTTTGAACTGCTCCTTAGCCCTCCTAACATTCGAAGAACACAAAGGCTCACAAAGTGAACTCCCTTTGTACTCCAAAGCTAATGGGGATGCTCATTAAAGAGGTAGGAGGAGAGCGGGAGGGGAGGAGGGACTCTCCCTGGCATATTAGAGGACTTATCAAGTGTAAAGTTTCTCCTGATGGGCCACGGTGGAGTTGGGGCCAGTTGGGAAGCTGTAAAGCTCAAGCCCATGGAAGACAATGGCTTTGGTTGCAAAGCACCACCAGTTGAGCAACTTAATTTATGACTCAGTTCCTGCCAAGTGATTTTTAAAGCTTTACATTAGGCTGGATGTGCATCACAGTTCATCACCCCTCTGCTTCTCGAGGCATGCACTATAACCACTTTCTTTCACTATAATCCAGAAGGAAAAAAAAAATGTCAGAGGAATTTTTAGACCTGAATTCAGCTCAGTCTAAAGTCTTTGCTTAAATCCCATTGGAGTCAAAGGAATTAAGCAAGGCTTTGACTTAAAGCATATACTTAATTGCTTTGCTGAATCAGAGCCCATATTCTGATTTTCTTCCTCAGGAGCTCTTCAGAGTCAGAAATGTGTTTTCATCCTCCAAAGGCCATCACTCCCTCTTTCCCCACCTGCTCAGCTGTGGCAGATTTCCTTGGGGCTGTTTTGCTGCAGGAGTCAAAGGGACTCGGTGATGACAAGGCCACTCAAGCCAATGCAATTTCAATAAACCAGAAAGTCATTTGATTTGCAAGGAACTTGCTGAAAATAGTTTTTCTGTGAAGGCAGCTGAGTAACGACCCATCACTCAAGCAGTCGTGGAAGGAGAGCCCTTTACAACTCGGGGGTGAAGAATGGTGCCTTTAATAGCCACAATTGCAGGCCTGGCTTGGACAAAAATTTAAGGCATGTCCAAGTGCTGCAGCAGATGGATTGTGCAGCACAGGGAGGGCTTTCAGGCTGTCCATCCTCCACGCCAGGGGTAGGACCAGGGTCTGCTGCAGCACTGCATCCCCACCAGCTCCAGGAGCAGGGGAAGGGGACTGAGGGGGCAGCTCTTGCTCAGACCCATGGCCAGAGAGCAGCAAGGCAACCGCCCAAACTTGGGAGCTTGGAGAGATGTTCCTTCTTGGATGGAGTAGTGTCTGGACCTCATCATCCCTTCTCCTTCACCCTAGAGACAGAAAGGACAGTGAACGTGGTCAGAGAGTATGGATGAGCACGGTTTTGGCCATAAACGTCAGTTCAAAATTCCTACCAAAGCCCAGCTACTTCCAATAAAAACCTTTGTTCCATTCTGATAGGAAGTGGGTCTTCGTAGCAACATGGTCGTGCTCTGATGTGATGCTCTCCCAGTGGTTTGCTCCATAAGCTTGGATCTGGTTATATTGGATGAATTCATCACTACAGAAGGGAATTTGGGGCCTGCAGAGGGGACACCACGGTGCTCCTCGGTTGTGTTAAAGCTCCATCCCCCTGATGGGCAGCGACAGCTCCTTGCACACACTGTCTGCTGCTTTCCCTCACACATAGAAACAGAGGACGGGAGAAATCCTCTTGTGGCTTTCCCCATTTATCCTTGGGTGGATTCTTCCATGAAAAAGTGAAAATTTCATCTCCGACAGGTTCAGAAACATCACAACTCCCTCTTTATGGACTCTGGCTCTACTGGGCAAAAGTTCTTGTATTTTGCCCTCGTGGCTCTGGGTTTGTCCCTCATGTGTTGAGTGAGGTCTGGGCACAGCCATGCCCATGTGGAGGCTTTGGGGACAAAGCAGGAACTGTGCCTGTCCTGAGGCTAATTAATGGGACAGTTCTGAGTGCATTTTAATGGAGGCCACTCTGTCGCCCCACATGGAAACATCTGCACTTTTCTCTGGGATGAGGTGACGGCTGACATTAAGCAGTTTGCAAGTCCCAGGTGCCGAAAGTCCAACTAAGATGGGATTTAAGCCAAATTCAGGTTGCATTCCAGGCTGTGATGAAAGGGAATTTTGAAACGTTTGACTTCCCTGCAGAGCAGAAATTCCATTTCCCAATCAGTTCTAAATAATCATTTAAAGATGGACGCTAAATTGAGACTGTTTCAATGTGTCATCTTGGTTTTAATTGCTTCGAGTTCTGAGTAAGTGTTATCAGACCATCAGAGCCTGAGGATGAAGCAAGAGCCGGGTGGTGATTCAGATGGAATCTCCTGTTGCCAAAGAGGAAGTCCTGGAACTGGGATGACTCTATTGCTCGAGCAAAAGACAAGACACTGAACTCTCTGTTTACAGTGGGCCACCGAAAGAATGGGATAATTGCAATTATCCCAGCAAAGCAGCGTTTTAATGACTGTTTCATTTTAAAAATACATATGTAAATCTCCGAGGAGGTGGAGAGGTGCCAATTCGTCCTGGCTGAGCTGGGGACCTTTTATCTCCTTCAAAGAGCTGGCAGCCCAGCCGTGGCAGCAAAGTCCAGCATCGGGGCAGGCTGTGCTTGCTCAGCTCGTGAGTCACAGCGCCAGCGCGCACAGACCACAGCGAGACTCCGCTCAGACACCCGTGGAGCAGCAAAGAGATGAATATTTCTGGCTTTCCTTCTAATAATCTCTGTTGACGGCTCTGGAAATGGAATTTTTTGTGCAATAAGCTGACTTCAGCTGTAGGAGTTTGCTCTGGGGAGGTGGGTGCTTCTCATCCGCTGCAGTGGGTGGGGAATTCTTCTGTTCCTACCCCATTTTTTACCTTCCCCATTTCAGTGGTTTACCTCTCCAGGGTACATGTGATCCATCGTCCCTGGGATGAAGTGATCCCATAATTTATCCTGTCAGTCCAAGATACTCAACTCTGTGCTCTAAAGAATCTCTGTATTTGGAAAGGAAAACTTCACTTATACTTTGTTATAATTCCCCCCTCTCAAAAGCTCCTGATGCTGAGTTTCTGAAGAGGCCCAAGGAACCAGGAGCCAGCACCCTCTGGGTTGGAATTTTTGGACCCTTTAAGGACATTTGAGGGGAATCTTCTTTGTCTAACATGTGGTCGGAGGTATCCTAAGGATCAACAACATATTGAGAAATCAAGATTCTTGAAGGGATAAGACCTCTTCATCCAAATTCTGGCCAAATTCTGCGCTGTGAGTAAGTCAACAGGAGCTGTGCTCTTAATGCTGAATTTATTGGTCTTTGTGCTTCAAGGTCTCCAGTAATTACCATCATGTGACTGGGGTTCATGGACTTGGGAATGTTACACGTCCCACTATCTGCTGTGGGAGTGCTCATACACACAACCTAAAAAGGCGCAGAAACCACAGATTTATGAGATCAGGCTTTTTAAGTGTGCCCCTGTCCAAGGAATAGGAGTTTCTAAATCACTCCTGCGCTCCCTTCTTCCCGACATATTGGATTGGCTTTGCTGAAGCAGGCACTGCTCCACAATATTAATTGCTGGATTTAATAAAATATATTTGGAGAGGGTTGGAGATTTGCCATGTCAGCTTTCTAACTCCTCCTCTCTTCTCCGCTTGTGGAGGGGAGGAAGGGAGCAGCCACCTCTGGATGTTTGCCAGGCCAAGGGGATGGATCAACACATTGGGGAGCATGGAAGCTCTTCCTGAAATACCCTAAAACCACTTAAAATCTCTGGCTGAGCTCTGGCTCACTCATTTCACCCACGGTTAGCATCCCCCTCCCACAATAAATTTTCCCCTCTGATTTCTTAGGCCCTAAAGGTGACCATGGTGTAGTCTGATGGGTCCCAAGGATCAGATCTTCATGGGAATTGGGCATAGATCCTCCAAATTTAACACTGTGAGGAAAAATTCTAGTAAAAATAAAAAAATAAAGCCCATCCACCTAGAGCCTTCCTAATTAGTCCTGTAGCACCTGGGACCCACAAAAAGCTTTGTGTGAGGTGAAACAGCTCTTTTTTGTTGTTCCCCAAATCAACAAACCTGTCCATTATTTGCAAAATCTGCTGAAGAGGGTTCATCCTCTGCATTTTCTTTCAAAACAAGGCTTCCAAATGGGCAGTTTGACAGTGAAGATGAAATAAAAGACGCAAAAAAGATTATCATGGGGCATCCTGGTACCTCTAGTCAAAGTACAAATAGCTACAAAATTTATTGGAAATACTGACTGACCCCAGCCTGTGGGTGCAAATGGGTCTGTTCTGCTGGCAGTTTTGGGTTTAGGGTGCTCGTTTTTAACAGAGGGTTTAAATGCCCCAGGCTATTTGTGTTCCTTGCAGTGATTAAGCAACTGCCTGAGCAGGACACATGGTTAAAGTTAAGTCTGGCTCTCGGTGCTTTGTTTTGTGGAGGTTTGGGGGTGATGCTCGTGTGGATGATGTGTTCAGCTACTCTCTGTCCTCCCCTGGCTTGTGTTATTAATCCGAAATCCTTTCCCAGCCCTCACTGATTCATTCCTTTGCTGTTTCTTCCTTGAGCTTGATCTGTGGAAAATAAACCCCCCAAGTCCTGCTCATCGGATTTTTCCTCCCTTAACTCCTGCAGAGGCTCACCCTTCAGGGAAACATTTGAGTTTCTCCGTAACCTTGGGGTGGCTTGGATGAATTACAGCAAAACCAGGAATTACTTGGCAGCCTCATGTCAAAACACCACGGATACAAGAGTGTGGATTCATCTCCGTCACTGCAATCCTGCCTTTTCCCTCCTCCTGCCGTGGTATTTCCATCCCTTCCCTTCCGCTGGCCCTGGGACTTGTCTGACCTGGCTGAGCCAGAAACTGCTGCAAGAGTTTTGTAGGGCTCATTTTTCTGCTGAATCAATTAATTAGGGAGTCCATTAATCAATTAATTAGGGAGGAATTAATTAGGTGAGCCCGTGAGTCGTTCCTACAGAGGAGTAAAAGGAGCTGTACCCTCGCAGCCCCTGTCGTTACTGGGGTTCAGGTGTTAAACTAAAAAGCCACAGAAGGTTTTTTGGTGAATCTTGTTGTTCCTGAATGGTGCCTTTTTAAAAAATATCCAATGGATTGAGGTTTTCCAACTCTGGTGACCCAACAGGGCAGGGCAATGAGTGACCCTGGGGTTTGGCAGAGGTGGGAGGGAGCAGGGTGGCTCCTGGCAATCAGTTTTAGTGCTAGAGCAGATTCATCCAACTTTTCCTGCTAGAGAAGCTTGCAGAATACTGAACTTTGCACTAAATTGATGTATTTGCTGGTAGCTGAGTGTTTTAAAAGATGAGTGAATCCTGGCTGTCTGTTTGTCTTTTCATTGTGGTTTTTTTTTTTAATTTAGACTTTTAATTTTACAAAACTCCTTCCCAATATTGCCAAACCTCTGTAAAGTTCCATTCAATTTACAATTCCAAAGGTCCTGTTTCACCTGCCACAGCAAATTCACTTCCATTTTTATTGGAGCCTTTCAGTTCTCCATAATTTAATCCCTCCTGGAGTTCTGTGCCTGAATGCATCACCCTGAGCTAAACACAGGAATATTTCTGCTGTGCACCTTCAGCAGAGAAACTGCCATTACTCCTGAGAAGAAACCCAGAACTAATTCCCTCCCTGTCCTTAGCCAAGACACATTTTCTGCCTATGGGACACCTGTCAAAGAGGAACAGACTTTTTAATAAAATAAACAAAAATCATTTGGTGAGAAAACTCAGGGAAGAGAAAGAACCAGCCAAGTCTCGGATATCCTGGACAGCAGTTTTCATGCTTCCTTCAGCTGCCTTGAAGAAAAATGTCATCTCTTTCTGGCCAACTCCAGTTTTATTTTCAGCCTAAGGAATAGCTGGAGAGGATAGATGAAATTTTCTTTCTTGTCTAATGTAATCAAAGGCTTAGTGGACAAGGTAAATGATGGCACGAGCTATAATTAAATGTTCCAGGGCTTGGGGTGTCTGACTGATCTGAATGTCAGAAGTGGGGTGAAAAATGAGCTGGAACGTGTGCCACGGACCTGCACAGAGATGTTCCCTTTCTCCAGGAGGGACCAGGACGAAAAGGTCACATTCCAACCGCCCCAAAACGTGGTGATGCTCGGACTGGGCTTCCAGGGGCTCGGTGAAGTTCGGGAAGGACTTTGGGCTCTGCTGGGACAATGCAGGAGGATGAGCTGAGCTCAGCTTTGTGGGGAGGGAAGTGCTGAGCCCGAGCTGGAGGATCAGCCCATGACCTGTGCTGGGGTTGGGGCTCAGGGAAGTCCTCGGTGTCCCAGGCAGAGTTTTGGCCTCATTCCTTTGTGCCTGCCCGGGTACCCGTTAATGAGCTTTATGAAAAGACCCTGCCAACTTGCCCTGGATCAAAAGCTCGGCTCTCAGGGGCTGGAAATCTCTCTAATTACTTCTGATACTGAGCATGGGCATTCAAAGGCTCATTTGCAGCCTGTTCCAAGGTCCCTGGCCCTGTGTCTCAAACCCGAACACCAAATGAGGCAGAAGATGGATGCAGGCAGGATTAGTCTGGTGTCTGTTGGGCACCCTCTACCCCTGTTTACTTCCTACTTGGCTTTTTCTTCCTGCCTTGACCTCGACGTGCCTCTTTCCCTGCCTGCTGCTCTCTGAATAACACCCTCCCCTAAAACTGCATCTTAAAAAAAAATAAAATAAAAAAATCCCAGATTCCCTGTTCCTAATTCAGAAGCTCAGCTCAAATCAGGCAAAGAAATTGAAACAAAGACCAGAGCAGTTTAGACAAAACTGAATTGCTGCTTATTTTAATTCGCTGCAATTTTCCTGCAAGCGGCTCTGGACGTTTTATTTGTGAAATTTCCAAGTGTGAAATTACCTTAATGCTGGGAGGCAGAGGCCAGCGCTGGAGACTGTTTACCCACAAGTTAAGAAAATGTTTTTGCAGTTGGCTGATGTTCAGTCCCATGAATAATATTTTGCAGAGGAGTTTGCTCCCTGATTAGCACAAAATGCTCTGTGCATGTCCAGGAGCAGCTTTCTGGTTGTTCCGCAGGTTTTCGAAATCCCTCTCGTTCCTCGGAATCTCTGGGTTTGCCTTGGAATCCAGGCAGTGCAGAAAGCAGGGACACCACAGAGGAGGTTGAATGGACAGAGGAGAAGTTGCTTTACCCTGATTATGAGCAGGATGAGATCTCTGAATTAACTCGCTAATTTCTCAGAATAAATGAAAAAATATTTAATTACTCATGGTCGAGTGGAGCCGCTGCTGAGTCTGGCTCTTCTTGAGCTTGAGACCCTTCAATGCTCAGCCTTTCCCCTCCTCTCAGAAAGACTTGTGCTGCCTGAGCCTAATCCTGCTTTTATCTTCAGAGAAATCATCAATCCATCCCTCAGTTCAGTGGCTTTTCCAGTGATTTGTCAGGATTCGAGTTTGGGTGGGAATTTTGCATCTTATTTTTGTCACCATTGGAGAAAGGCTTTAGGCAGCAATTTTAGGATTTTTTACCCTTCTTCGACTCTTCAGAAATGGCTCCTGTACATCCAAGAGCCCTCAGGCCACCAATGAAGGCCAGTCAGGGTAAATGCAGGTTTAGGACCATCATCATATGAGAGGTTCATGGAATCCCAGGCTCATGGAATGGTTTGGGTTGGAAGGGACCTAAAAGCCCATCCCATTCCACCCTTGCCGTGGTTTATACCCATATAAAACCTGCGTCAAGCTGGAGCAATGCATTGATCAGGCTTCTGTTTCTTGCTCTTTCTTTTCATTCGTTGCCCTTGAAGGGTAAAACATTTCACTCTCTCACAAGCAGGGAGCCTGCACCGAAGATATCTCAATTTTATATCCTTCTTGGATAAAAATATTTACTTTTTCTGCTCAGAGATAACAACTTCCTGCACTGTTTTACACTTTTTTCCCTTTTCTCTATATTCTTCCTATCACCCAGTTTACCTCTTAGCTGAGAAAGCTGAGAAATTTATTCTATTGCCATTATTAATCCCTGGGTTTGAATGGAGCTGGTGATAACACAGCTGAGGGAGCTGCACGTGGAATTTTTGTGATGTTCTCATCGAGGGAACCTAAAGAACATTTAGAGATCTCGGGCTGAGAGAGATTTCAAGCTTTCTGACCATCCTCAGTGTTATTGGCAGTGACAGAGGCATTTAATTTGTGGTTTAAGAGAATGGAGGCATTTTTTGGAGTGTGGTCACATAAGAACAGTGAGAAATCAGCAGATCCAACAGCAGTTGGAGTCCAAAGCCAATTAAACATTTATCAATAAAATTCCCTATAGTTCTTTAACTTCCTTTACCTTTATAGAGGGATCCCAATCTTAGGAAAAATGGAATGGCTGAAAAACTTGGAAAAAAGGCACCAGAAGGCACTTGGGGATGCGTTTAATTCTTCAACTTTTCATGAAGAAAAAAAAAGTGATTTCTAAGCGTTTTGACCAGATTTCTTTGAGTTTCACTCTGACTGACCCAAAAAGTGGATTATTGATGTGTTTATCGACGTTATTTGTGATTTTTCTCTTTTACCAGCAGCACGCAGAGCGTTGCTTGGGAAAATCCTTGCAGGAACTTTGGCCAGGGTGTCCTTAGCTGTGCCCTGGGCTTTTCCTGCAGCTGCGTGGGGAACCCGTTCTCCCGAACAATGGGCTCCAGCTCTCAGCCCTCAGCGACCTTTCCACGTTTGGGCTGCCAACCCCTGTGGACAAACACAACGTCGGCTGCGCCTTCTCAGCCCCAATTGTTTGGAGCTGCCCCGAAACTTCCTATGGAGCAAAAGGATTCGAATGCCAGCGGTGGTTTCCCTCCCCCCGCTTTGCTTTGGGGCTACAAAACAACTCGATCAGTACAATTTGGAAAAAAATCTCCACAATGAGGGCACGTTGTTATTTCCTGCTCGCACACCTGATGAGTTTGCGCCCCGAGCTGGCTCTGGGAATTAAATATTTTTGAGTTTATTAAGATGGTGAATTGGGCTGAGCAGAGAAAGGCTTGGGGTGAAAGAGAAGCTTGAAATGGGCATTAAGGGGTGACAGAGAAGCGGGAGGGAGACGTGCTGGTTTGAAAGCAAAACCAGTGAGAAACGCCAAGTCAGAAGTACAATTTAATAGGAAAAACTAAAATAAATGCAATAGTGCAAAAAGAAACCACTGACAGGGTCCAGATACAACCTGACACCCTGTCAGTCAGGGTGTTGGTAGCAGTCCAATAAAATGGTGGCTGCAGCCCTCCAGAGTTCTGCTGAAGATGGTTCTGCTGAAGCAGTGGTCCTGTAGAAAAGGTCTGGTCTTCACCTGAAGGTCCAGTGGTAGCTCTTGTCCTCTGGGAATCCAGTAGGTAAGGGCTGGCTCTGGTGTTGGAAATCTTAGCTTATATCCAGGATGGGATGCGTGGTTCCTCCCTCTGGGCAGAGCATCTCACAATGGGAGGATGTAATTTTGTCAGCCATGTGGTGAGACTGAATGGCCCATTAACAGGAGATAGCCCCCCAGAGGGAGGATGGGTCATGGGAGAGATAAGGAACCCTGCCCCACCTGGTTTGGACAGCTGGCCCATGAACAGAAGATAGTCCAGACAAAGGAGGCGCGGGACACAGCCCCACCTAGTTTTAACAGCTCCTGCAGATGGTAACAGAATACACTGCAACCCAGGACAGGAGGTGATGGGAATGAAAGCAAAGGGATCAAGACAAGCGGGAGGCAGCAGCAGCGCTGGGAATGGGTTGCCTAAGTCTGTCCATGCCATCTTTGGGCTGGGATCACCCTCTGGATGTGTCCATCTTCCCTGGCAGGGAAAGGATCCCGGTAACTTTACTCCCACAGAAAGCCTGGGCTGTGGCATCTGCCTCCTGCTCTTTGCTCCATCCCCTCCCCAGCAGGGCTTCCCGCAGGGAACCTGCTCTTTCCTTCTCCAGAGGTGCAGGGATTGACTGGGAAAAAGGACGATGTGGCACCGTAGCACCACAGAGCCATTCCAGCCCCTGGGGAACACCCTCCTCCTTCCCTGGGAAAGGCACCTGTCTATTAATTGGAGCTCCTGTAAATGAATTAGGGGCTGAGTTTTTTCATGGGGACAAATGGGATTTCAGGGAAATACTAAAGGAAAGTGGTTCTGCCCTGCACGAGCCTTGCTTCTTTGAGGCTGCTCCGTCTCTAAAGCATCCTCAGCTTGTCCCTACCCATCCTGTGCTGAATCCAGGCACTGGTTTCATTTTTGTTTTCCCTCCTGTTGTGAAGGAGCTGCACCGCTCCTTATTTCTGTTTTTTCCTGGCTCGTTTGTGCTCTTTGCAAAGCTTGTAATTAAGATGGCGTTTGATCAACTGGCTGAATGTTTCCTTAAGCAGAAGCAGGTAGAGGTGCTGATATATTTGTACTTTGAACAGTCTGGGCACGGCTGTTTTCTCAAGGCTGGACCTCTCTGACAAACTTTTGGGGTTTGGTCCATGTTTATAATAAATAAACAAATTGGAAAGAAACAAGAGAAGATAAAAAAATACCCTCCAGTCCTCTGTGAAATTGAAAGCAGAAGGTTGGAGCTGTCTATGAAAAACTGGAAGAAAACTTCCTCTGGAAATCCCAGGCAGAGGCACAAAGTGATGCCATCTGCCAGACCCAACTTTTCCAGGAGCAGGTGACCTGCACCTCCTGCTTCCCGTGCCAGCTCCCAGCTGCTGTGGCACTGAGCCATCAGGAGCTGCTGGGTCAGGCCTCTGGGTCACTCCAGGGTCTGTCTGCAAGGTCAGCCTGGCCTAATCCTGGCTGGAGCCCCTGGGAGCTGCTGCAATCCCCCCAGGGCTCCCATCTTCCCGCGTTTTTCCAAAACGGGAATAAAGTCTTGGCCAAATGAAGTTGTTCCTGAGGTCTGCAGCACTGGGCAGGTTGAGTAACCTCCATTCCTGCATTCCCATCTCTCCCTTTCATCCCTTAACACAGGGATCCACCCGCTGTGATTCCCTGTGGATCCTGTCCTACCTGGATCCAACCTTTCTCCTGCCGAACGCTTCGAGCCGGGACCTTTTCTGAAGAATCCTGGGATTATCAAGCTTTGGATTAGCAGGCAATTTCCTGAGTTTCTCAACATCATAAATGAGGTCAAAAAGGTCTTTTTGAATGGAACCCATTAATCTCCTTGTTGTTAGCAAGGAAATGTTGAAAAGTGCAGGTGTTAACAGTCGCTGTGTTATTTTTGGGAGAATGTGAACTGAAACACTCACAGGAAGCGTAGTATTCCCCTGCCAGCATCCTGGAGTATTATTTTAGGCAGCAGAACTGAGGGTTATGTGCAGGATTATGCTTTCATCACACCTTTAGGGCTCGAGCACTTTGTGTGCAAGAATTTTGCCTCGAGCGTTTCTTTGCTCTGTCTCCTCTGTTTTGGAAAATGAAAATAATCCCCGTGGTGGCCGTCAAGCAGCAGCGTCGTGGTGCAGCTCCTGGGTAAAAGTAGGATGGGATTCAGCCACTGGATCACAGGAGGGATCACAGGAGGGATCACAGGAGGGATCACAGGAGGGATCACGGGAGGGATCACAGGAGGGACTTGCTTAAGGGATCATTTCAGCTCACTCTGAAATGCAGCGAGGTGAGGGCATCCATTCCCCCAGCTGCTCTTTGAAAGACTTCTTCAGCAAAGCCATTTTACAAATACACCACTGGAAATGAGCCCAGGTAGGAGCTTCGGGGTCTGGATCCGATATCCAGCCCGTTTGCTGACTTTAGGAGCAGATTCTGGAAGAGGTGGAATAAATGAATGGGAAAGGATCAGGCACGTGTGGGAGTGGAGTGGTGGGATGAGGGTCCGAGAGAAAATGGGAATTAGGGAGAGTTTTTACCACCAGCTTTCTGCTGCCTCGTGCTCCACATTCTTCTCCTAATTGAATTCCCAAGCCTTGTAGCTAAAGTAAGATCCATACCCTTATAACAACAACACAGGCTTGTGTTTCAGGCACACATCTAAATATGTTCACCACTTGAAAGGTTTCCAAAACATGGCAACTTCTCTGTGTGCAGTGGACAGAGCTGTAACACGTTCTGATGGCAAAGAAAATGAGAAAATCGGAAAAAGAAACACAAATTATCATTAAGGGCAATGAGTAATAAATGAAATAACGTGATTGAAGCCTGGTTTTTGCAGGTATTGCTGGTTTGCTGTGGCGTGGCTGGGGAATTGCTTGTTCTTGTGAAGAATGACCTTATGTGGATGGCCAGACAGAGTTAACAAAGCCACATCACAGGGGAAATGTCAGCACTGGTGGCGCAGTGAATGTGCTGGCTGCAGAAACTTTCCCCAGTGACACGGGATGGTTATAAAAAGCAGCATCTCCACAGAGATTCACAGGGAAACCATCCAGGATCCCTGAAGAAATTTATGACCCTCGAAGACAAAGGGTTTGATGTTCTTTTCTGATATGAAGATGCTGAGTGGAGGAGCAGAGTCACCCCAAAGCTTCCTGTGTGTTTGTTTTGATTTCTCCTCCTTTTTAAAGAGTGGTTGCTGGAGCTCTCCAGCCAATGGAACTGATAAGGAAGAGCCACCTGGATCCTGAGGTTTTCCCATCAGCTGGTTGAAAATCCGGAACAATCAAACAGGAATCTCACTGAACACGGAAGAAATTCCCTTCCCATCCCCACCAACCTGTCCTGCACTACTGCTCTGGCAGACCGAGCGATTTTCCTCAGAATATCTGGAATTTGAGATGGGTTACTCATAGCCAGGCACTTGTCCAAGCAGCTCTTTATCAGCTATGAGGGGTTTTTTTTAGGGTTTGTGGAGACTAACAAAGGAGGCAGAGCTTTTAAACTCTGCAGAAACATTCTTGGCTGAGCAGAGTGGGGATGCTCAAGGTCTGCTCCAGTCGTGCCTATGGATTTAAATTGGGAGCTGGGATCTCTGGGTGGTCACTAAAGCTGCAGATAAATGGCTAAAAGAGAGTTGGCCTCACTAATTACCAGATTTGCATCAGCTACTATAATTCTGTGGCTAATCAGGTGTGTAACAGAAGTCCCTTCCTCTTAGTGCTGACCTAGAAATCCCAGAAAAAGGAAGATTTTTGGTAATGTGTTTATCAAACAGGAAAAAGGTCCTAGGGAGCTCCCAAAAATATAATGGTGACGACTGTACAACACAAACCAAATCAAAAGTTTTCCCCTGATAGGGGGTTGGAAATGACTCCAAATTCCCAACCCTATCATTCCACAGTGTTTTAAATGTTGCTTCCCAAGGTGATGGAGATTTAGGCTGAGCAGGATGATAGGAAAGGATCCCAGCCCACCAGCACTGTCCTGCTCCTGATAGGGAACCACGGATTGCTGCCCACTCCAAGGCAAAGGGAGGATAATTTCCCAGGAACCAAAGCCATAAATACTCTCTTTCACTGTAAATGGGATTAATAAAGATACTCCCTTCTCTTAAATGCACTAATTCAAAATAATGCACTCACTCCCCAGCAGTTTTTTTTTTACCTGACATCTGTTCCAACATCTGCTGAGCAGGACAAGAATGAATCATATTACACTGATTATATTTGCTTAATTCTACCATGTAGTCTTTGATCCACATGAGGTGGACATGCTGAGCCAGATACCACGAAACCCAAACTTCAGTCCGGGAGTTATTGCACCAAACAATTACAAGGCCCAGATTTGGATTCTTGGCTGTATGGACAAAGCAAGAAGAAAAGTCATTTCTTGTTCACAGGCTTCCAAATTCACTCTCGTGTGTTGGGGGGAAGATTTTGCCTCTTGTCACTCAAGTTTTTCCCCATAGGGAAGTCTGCAGCAGGCTGGAGATTTCCTCTGAGTGTGGAAAGGTGTTCCCTGCTCCCAGGTTTTGCTGACTCCCCAAAGGACACCCTCGAGCACATTTGTCACCCACACCAGGCTCCCCCAGGGTCGTTCCCTCAGCAGAGGCTCCAAAATCCCCATTAAGGCTTTGGAAGGGGGGAAACCTTCTTTTCCTCATGACATCATTCCAAAAGGGATGCTGCAATGAGAGGAGGATCACAAGCAATTTGATATTTCCTGTGTGTGCCATAACCTTTGGCATTCAGTCTGAACGAGCCCTCCTCCACTTTGTAGGATTTCCAGCAGGTGCCCTTTCCAAAGGGCTGTTTGGAATAATCCCCTGGCTCCAAAGATTTCTTTTGATTAAAAAAGGAGGAGGAAAGAAGAATTAAAAATCACCTCAGCCAAATGATTTTATTCCATGGTTTTAATTAGGCGGTTGGGAAGAGACCAAAATTGAGTTCCAGCACATTTGGAAGCACCTCAGGCAACCGTACAAATTACTGAGTTAAAACTAAATGCTGCAGAAATCCCATGGATTACATGGAGGCCCAAGTAAAGCTTCATGGGACAAGCCAGAAGAGGAAAAGCTGTTTTTATTTACATGTGGTGAAGTGCTCGTCGGGGTAGAACACACAGAGCAGCGAATTAGAATCTGTCTGTAGTTTTTTAAGATGTGTGGACACGGATCTTTTCCCTAAAATGGCATCAAAACTCTCAGAGCCCACACAGAGAACTTCGGAACGGGAAAAGAAAGCTGGAAGGACCAAGGTGAGCTCTCTGTATGCAGAACATCTTGGCTGTTTCCTCCTGGGAAATGCTGTGGCCGACTGGAGATCCTTCCCTAAGGTTGCTTTTACCTTAATTAAGACACAATTTCTTTCCCCACAGGTAGATCGAGGCACAGAGGGGGGAGAAAATGCAAATCATGGGTTAGGGCATCCTTTTCCAGCAGGTATGTCCATAGGCAGGACCTCAAACCCTCTCTGATGTCACCTGATCTCTCTAAGTTTCCTCATTTCCACACACTTTTCCTTATATTCCGTTTCTGTTGCCCGTATTTTGAGAGATGCTTCCACTCTTTCAAAAAAGATCAGCCCAAAACTGGTTGAAATTAAAATTAAAAGAGAGACAAAGCAACAAGAAAGAGAAAAATTGAGTGCAGAAATGATCTTGTCATCCTCTTTTCCTCCACCAGTTAAAGGAGGGAAAAAAGCCTCCATAAAAACCCATGTCCAGGGAGAATAAACTGTCTTTGGTCAAAGTCGTGGTGTCTTGGAAAGAGGAAAATGTGTGTGAAATAATTCCCAGCTAGTTTTATTTGGGATATCACTTATATTCCCTACGGATTTGTGCCAGGGTCACCTGGAGCAGGTGGATGAGGAGCTTTTATGGCACCAGCATAAATCCAAGGAAAATGGCAATGGATGCTGATGACACTTTTTGTTTCCATCCCTGACGTGTGAGGGATCCCAGCGCTGCCCGAGGAGGGATGAGGGATTGGAGGACATTTCTTCATCTTGACGTGTTTGGGTGTTTTTTCCAGCCAAGTTTCCTTGGTTTTGTGCTGCTCCCTCGCTCCTTTCCTGGTACAACTCACACACAAAAATAAAGCTGTTTACAGTGCCTAAGACTCCTCATAAATAAGCCAGGAGGGCTGGAAGAATTTCCTGGAGCCCTCTGGTACCTTCCAGCCTCTTGTGTTTAGACATGGATGCCCTTCAAAGGGATTCTTGGTTCCTTTCAGCCATGGGGGATGTTTGGAAGGACCTTGGAAAAAGTTTGGGACCTGAAGGTGTGGAGCTCCATGCCTCTGGATTTCTGGAGTTCATCTAAGTGGTTCTTCCTGGCCTCCCTCTTCCCACTCTTCTGATTCAAGATTAATTTTAAAATCATTTTTCACAATGTAGAGACTCCCTTTAGGGCTGGAGCATTGGAAATTGGGATTGTTCAGCCTGGAAAAGGGAAAGCTTGGGGGTGACCCAATTTCAGCTTTTCAGGGCCTCAAGGCCTATGAGGAAGAGGGAGAGGGATTGTTTGCAAGAGCCTGGAGTGACAGGACAAGAGGAAGTTGTTTCCCATCGAAGAAGAGTAAGTTTAGATGGGATATTGGGAAGAAATTCCTCCCTGTGAGGGTGGGGAGCCCTGGCACGGGGAGCCCTGGCACAGGGTGCCCAGAGGAGCTGTGGCTGCCCCTGGATCCCTGGAAGTGTCCAAGGCCAGGCTGAATGGGGCTTGAGAAGGAGTCCCTGCCCATGGAGGGGGTGGAATGAGATGAACTCCAAAGTCCTTTCCCACCAAAACCATTCCATGATTCTCTGATTCTACTCCATAAAATCAGAGCCTGCCTTTGGGCTTAGGAATCTTAGGAAGATTGAGACTCCGATGTTAAAACCACGGAATAATTGAGGTTGGAAAGGACTTCCGAAGGTCTCCTGGGCTGTCAGAGTCAGACCAGCTTTGGTGTTGCACCAAAGGTGCACCAAAGGTCCATCCAGCTCCTTGCAGTCAGGCATCATCCTGGAAAACCTCCTGCCGGAGCTGGCAGGGATCAGCTTCTTCCTGGCAGAGAGGTGAGCACTTGAAGCATCCCAGAAAAAGCCAGGTGGTTTCCTCAGCCCTCCCTGGAGCATTCTCCTGGCTGGCTTGGAGGCAGCTCAGCAGAGGGATGAAAATTCCAAAGGGTAACACTCCTAACACCTTGCTCTGCTCGAGAGGAAGAGGAAAAAATTAATTCTTAATGAAAAGCAAAAATCAATTGGCAGTGAAGCCATCCAAAACCAAGGCAGATCCAAAGGGATGACAATTCCCTGTTTGTCTGCCGGCCAGCTCCGACCCTCAGGATTTCAATTGCCAACCTCAGTGCCTGGAGGTGGCAGGGAAGGCTCAAATTGTTCCACGCAGAGCTGCAGATCAGAGGCAAGAAAGGGCATTTATTTTTCCTGACGAGAATGGGGTCACGGTGATTTCTCCTCTCTGGAATCCTCTCCATGGACACGCTACGGGGGGAAATGCGGGTTCTGCTTGGGCTTCCAGAGAATTTGCTTTGAAACCTTTCAAAATGTCTCTGGAAGTAAGAAAAATGTTCCCATTCATTAATGCTCTGGAGTGAGAGGGAGAGAGAGGAGAAGTCCATGGTGAGCTAGAATAAATGCTGCATTGCTGGGATTAAAGGGAGAGGAGAGGCAGGGGGAACCATCATTTTTCATGGCGTAAGAAAAGAACTCAGCTTTCAAAGGAACGGGTTTGCCAGAGCTCAGGGCGGCCTTTTCATTTTTATTATTCTAAGTGGTTTGAGTTAAGAGTGATCTTCTCAGATGTATTCCACTCTGTGGCTTTGGATTCCTGGCTGATAGCTGAGCACCTCTGAAACATGGGAAACACTGGATCGAGCCTCTGTCCATGTGCAGACCAGTTGGTGCAGCTGCTGAAGTGGCTGGAACCCTGAAAAGATGGGAGAAGTGACACCCCCACCCACCTCATCCCATCTCTGTCACCTTTTCCCTGTCCCCTGCCTCTCTAGCCAGGCTTGAGGAATAAATTCCTGTCCTAAAAATATTTTTTTTTTCTATTCAACGAGATCAATGAAATTTTTCTCTCTTTCCTGGACATGTGTGATGGCTCCAGGTAGGTCATGACAGAAAGAAGCCACTGGATTTTTTTAGATTGTGGGTAGGAGGGAATAAACAGCAGGAAAAAGAGTTATAGGGTCAGAGATGGGATATGGGATGGTGCAGCCATGGATGGGTTCTTGCTCATGGATTTCCTCCTTCAGCCTCCTCTGTCCATCCTCATCACCCCGGTGAGGGAATCAGGAGATCAACCAGTCCCAGACCCTGCTTGGAACCAGGCTCAGCCCATCTGCCTGGAAAATGCCAGTGTAAATCAGTTTTCTCCTCTTGCCAGAAAGAGACAAACCATCATCACCCTCTTCACAGCCATAATTAAGGCAAGATTAAAAGGGACAATAAGAAGCTCTTAGTGCTGAAGTTACACAGGGTCTGATTAAATGCCTTTATTAAAATCCCGTTTAACCTGTGCAGACAACAAGAGGAAAACTTCTGTGTGCAGAAATCTGATTTACCTCTCATAAGCTGAGCTTGGCATTGATCTAACTCTCTGAAAGGACCTAATTAAATCTACATATGCATATATTTACATTAAAAAAAAAAATATGCAGAGAAACTTTCTTGTTTTTCTAGGCATTGAAGCTTGCACGAAATGTATCACCACATGAGGATTTTTTTATTATTTAAGACATTTCCAGGTCTGACTTAGACTCCGATGCTGACCTTTACAAACACATTCCCATTTCATTTTAGTCACATTGTTCGATGTTCACTGGTTTTGTTTTTAGCAAGTTTATTAATCATTAAATGAATAAAAGAAGAAATTGTCAATTAAAAATATTAATTTTTCATAATAAACGTATCATTAAGCTGTGCCCTCATAAGGACCAAGGCATCAGAGAGGTTTTTTTTTTAACTTGCCAAGAAAGTGAGGATGGTGGACTCTGAAGAAGTTGGAGAATATTGGTTCTCTAAAAATGTTGGAGAAATTTGTTTCTTCGGAGGAGTTGGAGATGTTGATTGATCCAACACCTGGAATCACCTCCATCCAGCCGAAATTTTGTCAGGAGTGTTTTTGCCATTGGTTTATGTCCTGTAGGGAAAGTTTTCTTGAAAATAAGAATATAGCTCGTGTCTGCACAAATCCCCAGCCGGGATCAGTCACAGCCCTTTGCGTGTGCCATCCCCTGGGATGATTGACACCTGTCACTCAGAAGGGCAGGGGCTCCTTCTTTAGGGATTTGCCCAAGAATTCCCAATGATCCAAGGACAGCTTGGAGGGAAGAGGAGTGGAGCGGGATCCTCTTTCAAATCAGTCTGGCAGAGCCAAGCCAGGTTTATTTGCTGGAATTGGATGGGGTTGGAGAGGGCAACGGAGAGGAGCCGAGGCTTCTCCCCAAGAGGCAGAGCAGGATTTTACACCCCCTGCCACATCCATAAACGTTGTGCAACGAGGAAAAAAATGGGAAAGCGCCATCCACGAGCTCCTCATGGCCCCGACTCCAAGCCAGGAAGCCGAACTTTCCATGGATCTTGGGAAGGCCGGGGGAGGCCCCTTTGGCCGTGCCGTTGTCAGGGAGATGCTCAGGCTCTGCCTTGACCCCGCTGCAATCTTCACACTGGCCGTGCCAACGGGAAGGAAGATTCCCGAGGGGATCCCGAGCGTGTCCGTCGCTGCAGGCTCGCACAGGGATGGGCTCTCCGAAGGGTGGGATGGTCCAACCCCTCCGCGTGGATCTCATCCCGCTGCAGGTCACGCCAGCAGCAGCGAGCACGGGCAGGATTAGCCCTGCATGCACTTTGCAATTTGCTTGTTGCCTGAAAAACCCAACAATTCTGCTTTTTTTGCGAGTTGGAACATTCTGAAAAAAAAAAAAAGAAAAAAAACCCAAACAAACATAAAAGCTCCGAAATCAAAGGTTTCCTGTTATAAATAATCTTGTATCCCTCAGGCAATGGAGGGGAAAATATAGCCAAGATTAGATTAAAAGATTTTGGGGGCTTTCTGTGGTTATTTTTTAATTTAGGAAAAAAAAATTCTAAAAATAACTTTGGTTGGTGGGAGGTTGAGGTAAATGTTTCTTTGCTGTTGTTTTGGAATATGTTTATTAGGATGGAGTGTCAGGTTGTCTTTCTGGCATGGGCATCCCAAATCCGTGTGTCTCCACCTCCAGGGATCCCAAATCTCCTGCTAAAGGGGCTGCTTTTTCCACAGTGAAAATTTCACACTGGCAAACACGCAGCAAAAAGCTGCAGGATTTGATCCCTTGAAAAACCAGTTGCAAACCACGAGGAACTTTAAACCAGTGGAAACAGAGCTGAGAGCCAGAAGTGCTCAAGGGCTTTTAGATATAAATATGCTGATTTTATTCAAAAATTTTAATTCTTTTCCCAGTGGCGGCAGAGAGGGCAGTGGATTTTTAGACCTCTCTGTGCTCTCAGTACCCAAAACAACCTTAGGCCAATATTTTTTTATTGCAATTAGGAAGTGTAAAAATAGATTATTTTTGTTTTAGAACCACAGACTGAACATTTAATTGGAAATTTCCAACTTCTAGGAAATATTGAGTAATTGTTCCTTACAACCCTTATCTGCTAGTCATAATTAAATGTTAATCAAATCTTCTTCTCTTTTTCCAAGCTGTAATTCAGGATTTACTCTAAGTGCAAAAAAAGCTGAGAGACATAGAAAGTTGTCTGTTATTTTCTTTTATTAATACAGTTAGATTTTCCTTTAATCCCCTACAGAAGATACTAGCTCTGGGAATATATTTGCTACCAGGAAAATCATCACCTTGCTAAAGTGTTTTCTTTAATAAATATGAACTTAAAATGTCTGCTGGTTTAAAGAGCATCTCTTTCCCGTCCCTTTACAATCATTCTGTGGATGAAGGCAGGTGCAACCTGAGTTGGGAAAATGTTTTATCCTGGGAAGAGTGGGAGAATGGTTCTGATCCTTCTGCTGATGGCACAGAAGGAAGAATTTGGACAATTAACGAGAAGCTGGGGTGGCGTGGGGAGGTTGGGTTCGTTAAAAGGGCTGATTAAACCTATCTCTGCTATAAACAGGGGCAGAGAGCTTTGTCTTTTCCATCCTGACCACGTGGAGATTCTTGATTCGCGCTCGAGCACCCTCCTGCCTGATCCCTGTGCAGACACCGAGCCAAATATTCCTGACAGACTCAAGAGGAGGAAAAGAGGAGGAAGAACTGGGCTCAGGCCAGTATTTTCCAAACTTTCAGGGTTTTTCGTGGTGATTAAATTCTTGCATCCATTGCCTCTGTGTAAGCTTGCAATTCGAAGGCACAAGAAACTGAGATTTTTGCCATCGAAGAGTGGCTGTGGCTGGCAGGGATTTTCCTTCCCTTGGCTTAATGGAAATTAATCCAGTGGTGCAGACATCAGCAGGAACAAGTGTCCTTAGATTTTTTCCTGGACAGCCTCCAAAATGTTTTGTAGGATTCTGTTTCTGTTTCATTTCCCGGTTTTACAGCGTTGTAGATAATAGAAAGTTAAATAAACTCGACTCGCTCCTTTGCTCTGCGCCTCTTTGTGGCTCCCATTTCCATGAAAATCAGGGCAAAAAACACACATGTAGGGTGAGAGTCTCATTTCATATCAAATTTGCTGGCAGCTAATTGAATTGCAGGGAATGTCTGAGAATTCTGCAAAAGGAATTTCTGGACAGAGTTACCTGAACATGTCTCGAGCGAAATTTCCAGTGGGTGTAAAAAGCAGCACATGTGCTCAGAAGATTATTTACCCTTTCCTGTTTGCTTTTCTTTTTTTTAAGTTCCCAAACACACAAGGAAGGCAGCTTGAAGCAATTTTAGCAAGCTTTTCACTGGTGAAAATTTAAAAATAATAAGGGCATGTGCCAGTTTGTTGGACTGAATTTCCTTCTGATACTCAATCCAAAGAAAGAAATTCTTGGTAAAATGACCTGGTGCAAATTTGTTTAGATCTTGCACATTCAACCCACAGCCAGCCAGGTTAGGCTGCGATTCTTTACGGCACAGCTGCAAGAGCAAGATGTTAATAAAAGTATTAATAGTTAGAATAATAATAATAATTCTCAGCAAATCGCGTGATACTGGAATATTGGAGCACACAGTGCGAAAACGCAGTTGTGTTCCTGTAAAAAATCCATAGGCACACATATGGTTTCATAATATATCCTAGATTGCAAAGAACAAATGGAATTTAGGAATGATTTGGTTTACAGTTCCCTTAAGTAACATTATCTTGTTAAAGACATTAACCTCAGGCCTTTACTGTTATATATTTGCTTTTATTGTTTTCATCCTGGGGAGCAACCTGTAGGAGAGACACTCAACAGGAAAAGAAGGTTCAAAGGGCATCAAAACATTGATTTTCAAGATGGCTGAACAGCTGTCTTGGGAGCGCTGTGCAATTATGAAAAACAGACATCTCTCTTCAGCCTCCCTCATTATTAAAGATCTTCTCGCCCCTTCCCAGCACCAATAACCGGGGGAAGATTTACCTTGGCATCGTTGATTTTCCTCCACGGGCTGTGCTACTCCCACCAAATAGAGTTTAACAGGATGAAATAAATTCTCTGGTGAGCTGCATCCAGCTAAGTGCTGGCAGAAAAAGTGAAAACGGCTCAAACGACCTCTCCCAAAAAGATTTTCCCCCCAGCTGTAGTGATCTACGTGGGATTTGTTCTTTCTATTCACCCTCGGGGCTTTTATCCCACGTTTTTTCTGTGGGTTTCTGGTTTAAGTATGCTCAAATCGTACAATAAACGTTAGGAATAACATTTCCATTGAAGTTGCTTGACAAGTCCATTTTAAAAACCCTCACATGTGCTCTCCAGGATTGCTCCCATTCCTTGAAACAGGTGTTCTTCCTTGGTTTCTCTTTTCCCTGCTGAAGGCGAAAGGAGCTTTTTAAATGCCTTTGGCAACTCCTACTTGGGCTGTCTAGGGACAAATTATCTCCCACGATGTGCTGTGCTGTTTCCAGAGCATTTTCCACAGCTGGACACCTGCTTTAAATGAGCCGAGAACCGGGGAAATCTCTTCGGTCCCGATTGCATCATCCCCTCAGGCTCGGCTTTGCAGATGCTCTGAGCAGAGAGGTTTCAGACTGGGCTGGGCTCCATGTCCCCACGAGTGCAAATCCCCGCTGGCCCCCCAGTTCTCTCTCCTGAGCGCCTTGACCAAGGTACAGCACCACTCTCGGAGGTGGGGACGGTTCGTGGCTCACAGGAGGATGAAGGAGCTGTCCGTGGAACCCTCCTCCCACAGGAAAAACCAGGAAAAGAGAGGTGACGCCAAAATAGGCGAAACCATGAGAATGGGATAACATGGGGAAAACCCAGCTGCTCCCAAGGGAAGGACAAACGCAAAACAATGCAAAATACATACGTTCTTCGAGTTCCATTGCTCGAAGAGGACTCCAAGTTCCATGATTGCTTTCCCAAATAAAATTGCTTCCTCTGGAAAGTCCTCATTGCACAGCTGCCCCAGACGCAACAGCTTTCAAGCGCTTGCCTAAAGGTTTCCAAGCTGGGGCAGCTTTTTTTGTGTCGTCCCAGCTTCAAAGGTCATTTTGGGTATGGGATGCTTTTTTTCTTTCCATTTGCAGTTGTCCCCTCTCAGTTCAGGCAGAGGCTCCGTGCAGTGACATCCCTCCCGGAGGTCACAGCACACAGTTCACAGGAACAAGCAAGGCTCTTCAAATCTCTACCGGCTCTCATTTCAGACTCCTTGCAAACTGGAGCACCAACCTCTTTAATCAGTTACAGATGAAGGGTTATTTCTTTCCCATGACCACAAGAGATAGAGACTGATAAAAAAAAAAATAAAAGCCCACGTGGCTGAAACTGTGGGTTCTGGAAGAGAAAGAAGCAGCTGAGATGTCCTGTTGAGTGGTGTGGCTGTTCCTGCCTCTGCTGGATGAGTGTTTGGAGCTCTTTGCTGTTCCCTAAGGATGTAATTAGGGTGCAGCGTCGTGGGTCTTGTTCCTGGAGTTTCCCGGAGGCCAGCAGCTGTCCAAGGGCTTTTTTCCTTTTGTCTTTTCAATAGGCTGAGAATTGGGAGTTTGCAGCTTTTCCTTACTGTCACAACAATTTGCTGCAGCGAGAAAGTGAACAAATCCTGTGGCAAACGATGAGGGAAAGAAAATCAATATTTATTCTGCATTAATTCTGAATGAAGATGTGTTTCCTAAGGCAGAGAGGAATAACTGCATAGTCAGATGCCGGCACTGTGTTTAAAAGATCCATCCACAGTGTTTAACCACATGCTGCCTTTTAAAAAGATGGAATTGTGGTTCTGTCAATGCTATTTCCACCTTACAATGGAATCCAAAGATCCAGGATTGCTGCATTTGAATCTATGAAGTCATCAAAAGCCCTTTCCCCCCCTGTTTATGCAGCATGCTCTGATGACTTTTTTCCAGCATGCTGAGAATGAAACTGTAGGATTGCGTTGTTGGATGCTGATGGGTGGAAAATTGGTTGTTTAAATTCCAGGAAATATCTGATTTTTCAACTACAACGGGTTTGTAATTAAGGAAGAATCCAGCTGTCAGCCAGGGGAGGAATTATGAAATGTTAAAATCACTGGAGGCGATGGAGAACAATTAACATTCTCAGCCGTCGGGTCGTGGCTGTGGTCTCCAAGTGCAGGGTCTGTACCTTGCACACGCTCGTGGCCCATTCCACTGAGGGCTCCTGTGGGATTTTGACATGACCAGAGAACATTTTATTACTTCAGCTCTTCTGGGGTCAGGAAAAAGTCATGGAGTGCTGGAGTTTCTTCTTCTTGAAGTCCACAATCAAAGGTTCAGAGCCAAGTGAGTCAGGTGACGAGTTTCAGCCCAGCTCCATTGGCTTCGGTGGCTTCAGTGGGAAGTGCAGCCACTGAGGACCTGACACGGTGGCCTTGGTGGGAGTGGGATTGTGGAGGAGCAGTTCAAGATCTCGCATCAGCGCAGGCAAAACTGAGCGCTGTGGTCCAAGGGCTCAGGAACCGGAGCCAAGCTGGGCTCTTGCTGCTCTTGTGCTGGGAGGAGGAGCTGGGGGAGGAAGGCGAAGGCAGAGGGACAGGGCCATGGGGTTGTGGTGGGGTTGGCGTGAACAAAACAGCTGCCACTGCTCAGCTGGAGCTGGCCCAGCCCTGTGATTTTGCACAACCTCTGGTGGGACCGTCCGGGCAAGGGCAGATCCTCTGCTGTGAGCGCTTGAACTCGCGTTGCAGCGCCTGGTTCCGTGCTCAGTCCGTGGAAACCAGGGAAAGACACAGGGCCGTGGAGCTCGATCCACAGGCAGCCAACCCACCCGGCAGGACTCTGTAAGAAGCAGTCTGGGGACGTGCTATCTTCTTCTGGACTCTGACTGTTCTTGTTTTATTAGTCTGTGCATTCAGCCTGGATTTCTAACAGCCCAGCAATCAACCCGAGTGTACTGACACATTTGGAACTGTGGTTTATTTAAATCTGTCTTTGCATTTGTGCAGTTTTGTGTTATATATAATTCTTTGGCACTCCTATGTTGTGCCCGCATGCCTCGAGTGGGAAGCCAGCCTTGTGAGGTACAAGTCACACTCATCTCCTGTCAGCTTTAAAAGGTACTGGCTAGAGGACAAAGTAGCTTGGAAGAAGTTTTGATATTATCTGGAAAGTAAAAAAAAAAAAATCCAGGATGTGTTATAGTTGGAAGCAATCAGCAGAGATAATGCTGGACTCGGGGAAGTGGAGAAGAAACAGCCAAAAGGTGACCTGGAGGGACTGAATTTGGAAATACAGAGAGCATGGAGTGTTAGAAACCATGGCTGTTTGCTGGGACAGAGAGGAATCCATGGACAGGCTGGGAAATGGGAGAAAGTCACGTGAATTCTGCTCTGCTGCTCTCGTTGCCCAAGCTGGATGTGAGTAACAGGGAAGCTCAAGCCAACAAGTTGGATCCGAGCACCCTCGTCCAGATCCAAGTTTCATCTGCCTGATTTTCCTCGTGTTTACATGGGAACGCCTTGGCTGGTGTCAGCCCTTCTGGAGATGTTACAAAAGCAAGAGAAGTGAGATCAAATTTGGTCCAAACTGATCCACGGAGCATCAATCCTGCAACAGCGGGTTAGGAGCTCAAAGGTGAGCCCCCAGTCATGTTCCCTGCTGCTGGTCCTGAGGTGCTGGGCCCCAGGGCACCCACTCATCCCTATCACCCCTGGAGGATGCCCCAAAGGAGGACTGAACCTTCAGAGGCTGTGCTGGATTCCCCTCATTGCTCTGTTCAGGTCATCCAAGTGAAAACCCCAAGACAGGATGGGATTGTTTTCCACTCCTGTGCATGAGGAACTCCAAGCCAAGCCAAGAGGCAAATTTTGGATGCTCAGATTTGTCCCTTCTAGAAAATGCAGGGTGAGCTGAGAACTTGGGCTCTAAACCTGGACGTGAGCCTTGGCTCAGATCTGCTGATACCAGTCCTATCTCTCTTTTGGGAATGAAATAAATATTTAAGAGTGCTCAGCCGGGTGTTTTTGTAAGGAATATGGATAGTTTGGGATAAGAACTTGAGTCAGGATTCTGAGATAGTGCCTGGCTCTTACTGGAACACTGTAAAGCAGCTATATTGAGTCTATATTAAGGAACAAGATGAATAATTATTTAAGGATGAAAAGCCACATTTCTTCATAAAGAGAAAATGTTAAGAGCTCTGTGACTCTCTCCTTTCCAACACGAAGAGTTTCACAGAATAGGAGTGATAAAACAACCAAAAAACCCAACAAAAACCCCCAAGAAACAGAAAGTGAGTCCTACGTGCAGGGCCAGGAAACAAAATTCCCATTATTTGCTTCTTAGATAGAGATGTTTTGGTAGAGAAGAGATAAAAGTGTGAATTGAGAAAAGACTTGTGGCCAAGGCTTGATGAGTATCTTGAATTGGGATTGTTCAGCCTGGACAAGAGAAGGTTTTGGGATTACCTAATTGCAGCCTTCCAGGGCCTGGAGAGAGCCATGGAGAGATTATTTATAAGGAATTGGAGTGGCTGGACAAGGGGGAATGGCTTCCTACTGCCAGAGGCAGGGTTAGACGGGATATTGGGAAGAAATGCTTCCCTGTGAGGGTGGGGAGGCCCTGGCACAGGGTGCCCAGAGAAGCTGTGGCTGCCCCTGGATCCCTGGAATTGTCCAAGGCCAGGTTGGACAGGGCTTGGAGCAACCGAGGATAGAGGAAGATGTCCCTGCCCATGGCAGGGGAGTTGGAATGAGATGAGCTTTAAAATCCCTTCCAAACAAACCAATCCATGATTTTATGATATATTTTCTAACCTTTGACTGCTCTAATTTCTGAACCCACAGAAATTGTGAGTACCAGTTCATTACATAGGATACAGGAAATGCATATGGAATAAAACCTCGGACATTTCTTAAAGGAAGTGAATGCAGAGGCTGCTGTGGGTGAACTGAGACCAAGTGAGCACAGATATTTGCTGCTCTGAAGGACAGCTTGACTTTAACTCCTATTGATAATTAATCATCTGTGCCAACCTGTTCGTTAGGGTAGGAGCAAACCCAACCCCTTAAAACAAAGTTAGAAGACAGAACAACTTCCTCCCCTTTCCGACGGAGCAATCCTCAGCCCAGCCCGCTGAATTCCCGAGCTTGGAACAGGATGGAAAGCAGGGAGATGACACTACACACAGCCTGTCAGCACACACTTCCAGAGCCCCGGCAGAGCAAGACAGCCTTCCTTAGAACAGGTGGAAAAATGTTTTGGAAGCAAAGCTTTCGGAAGAGTTACAACCGCGGAAGACAACGATTTTCTTTGCACTTTATCAGCCGTGTTTCCGATGAATCCTGAGCTGTTGGCTCATCCTCTGGGATGGGATGTCAGATAAACAGGCAGTTTGCACTTTGATGGAGCCTTCCCCATCCCCAGCCAGGGAAATACAGGATACAAAATACGGGAGAGCAGGTTCTGGAATAGGTGTGAGTTGGAGAGACTCCACGGCATCAGTGGGGCTGCGCTGGTTTATCCAAGCTGAGAAATCCGTGCTGGAATAGAGGATATTTCTCTGCCTTGCTCTTGGAGCGGTGTGAAAAGGTAAAAAGTAATAATGAGGATGGAATTGTCATGGCTTTGAACAATGGCCTTAGGAATTCCTCTTCTGGCGGCTCATGGGGAATGTCACTCCTCAGGGGAGCGGGATCCTTGTGGAGTCCTTCCCACTCAGGATATTCCGTGATTCCAAACCCAAGGGTGGCTCGCAGGTGCTCCCTGGCACAATTCTGGGTGGCTTTGAGCAACCTTTGTGGAAAATAAAACCGCAAAATAAAGGGCTGTGACACTGATTTATCTCCCTGAAGTCAGTATTTCCCGGGGGTACGATGTAGGCTGTGTTGTGGGAAGATATCCATGATTAATCCTTGGAATTCACCACCACAAGACACCGCTGAAGCCAGGGGAGCTGCTGATTTCAAACCCAGCCTGCAGGATTATGCGAACATGGTTGCGTTTGATTTGATTAGTTGGGGAAAAACTCAAAGCCACAGCAGCTTGGATGAAATCAAAGCTTACATGTTTTGGTGCAGGGCTGAAACCTGAGCCGAGGGCTGTAGGGAAGACAGGGAAAGTTTTGACAGGTTATTCCATAACTTCCCAAACCGGGGCTCCTGCTCGGAAGTGCGATACCAGACAACAGGAAAAACTGCTCCAGTCCAACTGAGGAATTGTCTAGGAACGCGCAGACCCAAACTCCTTAGCTCAGGAGGTAGAAAGCTCTTCCCTGCTCCATAACTTCCCAAGGAAAACCCAGGGACATTTGCTAAGGCTTTTGCTTATCTCAGCCTCCCCCCATCAGCAGATCTGTGCCGTGCACTTCAACTTGAACTTGACCAGGAGTCACCAGGAGGCTTTGATGGATGGACGGAGAGTCCTCGCGTGTCTTCTCAAGCCGGTTCCCTTCAACAGGTGTTTGCTGTGTCTGAGGTTCCTCTGTTTATAGATTCCTTGTTCCATTTGGAAGGATGAAAAATATCACTCGCTTTTATTGTAAACAGCCTTCGCTTCTCTTAAACACTGAAAGGAAAGGTTACAAGATTAGTCACAGGCTTCTCCCCCCACCCCACAGCACCACCTTGCTCTGCTTGCACTCAGAAAATGCAGCGGAGCCAAATCTGCCCTGGTGCTGGGGCTGGAGCGTGGTGTGGATGTGGGAAAGGGGGAAAAGCCCCGGGGTCCAGCCCTGCGTGGAGCACCCTGCCCTGGGCGAGGGGTGAGTGCCGCGTGGGGGGTCTCTGGAGCTGCCAGTGCTGGGTATCAGCTTTCAAACACGAGCTGGACACAAATCACTGTCCAGGTTTTATCTTCCGTTTGCTGCCAACAAGACTCATTTTGATTTCTTCTCCCTTTTCTATTTTTGCTTAATTTCTTTTATTTTCCCCCCTTTTTTTCTTTTTCCTTGACTGAAAACTCCATCACAGAAAGCCAGTGTTTTATAATGACAGAAGCAGAGCCAGGGATCTGTGTCAAAGGGCTGAGAAAGCACAACAAGGGCCGGCCTGAGCTTGGGGCTTGTGTGAGGTGTGTTTGGAGAAGACATGGAAAGGATGGGATGGGTTTGGGATGTAGAAAGCCAAGCTGGAAACAGGCTTCGCAGTGACCCTAAGGTGGACAGAGTTCCCCATGACTTTCTGCAAGGGGCTGGCACATGGATGGAAGGAGTTTTCCACTCTAAGGGTCGTAAAACACTGGCCCGGGTTGCCCAGAGAGGTGGTGGATTCCCCATTCCTGGCAAAATTCAAGGTCAAGTTGGACAGGGAGCAACCTGATCTCGCTGAAGATGTCCCTGCAGGAGGGTTGGACTAAAAGACCT
Source organism: Callaeas wilsoni (assembly GCA_013398955.1). NCBI lineage: Eukaryota > Metazoa > Chordata > Aves > Passeriformes > Callaeidae > Callaeas > Callaeas wilsoni. The sequence continues at coordinate 26,857 of VWPU01017646.1, read as the reverse complement.
TGAAAGGTCCCTTCCATCCCAAACCAATCTGATTTTGTGGCCATCAACACCAGGGCAGCAGGGCCCAGGGCTCAGATTTCCCCCGGTGAGGTGGATAAATGAGCTCTGTGCAAAGTCCTCCAGCTCCAAAGGGGCACGAGCATCTTGACAGGGCCTCTAACATAAGGCATGTGTGTGTGAGCTGTGGCATGAATCATCAGGGCCCGGGCCGGAGCTTTATTTAGGATGCAGAGTCAGAGAAAATTCCACCCTTGCCCCGGGAGTAGGGGAAAGCAGGTGTTTTTTTCCATAAACTGTCCTCAGCCCTAAAGTTAACGGCCATAAATTAAACCGGGGAGGGGAATAGCAGATGTTGCTCTGGGAATCCACGTGCATGGAGGTGAAAACTGGAGGTTTTTTTCCTTTTTGAATCAAAATCCAAAGAAAGGTCAGTTTTTCCTTTCCGGCTGACAGCTCGCACGGTTTTGAGGACTGCACCTTTCCACCCTCCTGCCTGGACTGGCTGATCCCAGCACAGGTCCCACGGCTGGGCAGGATGCAGGAATCCCACAGCACCTGCTTCCCTCTGGGTCTGGGCTTCGCCACCATATTCCTCCCTAGAGCGAGTTGCAAGGGATTTGTTGCAGTCATTTGGGTTAAAAGAAGCTCCCAGTATTCCTGATGGGATCTAATCCTTCCCTTTTCCCCTAAAATCACTCCGTTTGTCTCCTGTGGATGCCTGGTGGGGATGCACCGGGAGCCTGGCACCCAGAATCACCCGGGCACATCCCACTGTCGCTGCTCCCGGGGATGGAGAGGGGGAAAAGATGTCCCTTGTGGAAGAATTCCCTGGCCCGTGGCAGGAGGTTGGAATGGGACGATCTTTAAGGTCCCTTTCATTCTGTGATCTTCAGCTCCTCCTTGGACTTTATTTCCAGGAGCTTTTCCAAGTAGATCTGCCTCTTTCCCGTGCGCTTCAACTGGCAGATCCTCCACAGGAGGCAAGAGGAAAAAAAAAAAACAATGAAGAAAAGGCAAGGAAAAAAAAAGAAAAAAAAAGAGAAAACCAAAAGCCCTGGGGCTAAATTGAAGCCATTAGTAGCCTCGAACTGATGACAGGGCAATAAATTACTAATTAACCTTCGGGGCGAGTTCAACACCTTGGGGATAAGTGTGAAAACACGGAGTAATAAGCCCTGACACAGGCAGGCAGCGTCAGCTCCCGCCGGGCCGGGCCAGGCAGCGCTGCCTCGGCTTTTGCGGGAATTCTGCACGGATTAGGGCGGCCAGGGAGCAGCACAGGGGGGGCACCGGGGCTGGGACCTCGGACCTCGCCTGGCCTCAGTCCTGAAAAAAAAAACCCCGCATTTCTACCTTGTTTTTGCAAAGCTGCTTCTTCCTTGGGTGTCTGGTTTAGCGCAGCCAGGCTTAAAAAAAAAAATAAAATTATATATATAGATGATGATCACATAATGTAAAGGATTTTTTTATACCTCTAAATGCAGATTTATGGATATCTCACTGTGATTCCAGAAGCAGGAGAGGATGGTAATTATCCCGACCTGAGCCCAGTCTCTGCGAGTTTTGTGTGGTGGTTTGAATTTTATTCCCCAGCAAGGAGGGGGAAATGCAATCCTGACCACCCATGGAGTGAGTGGAGCTCTTGGAAACGTGAACACGTTGGGGACAGGGAGCTGTGACTGCAGGGGGCTGTGGCAGGAAGAAACCCCCGTCTCTGTCCTGGGTGATGATGAAGAGGCAGCACACGCTCGAGGCAGTGAAGGGCAAAGCTCTTCCCACATCAGAAAAAACCCCAAACATCCAAGCTTTCAGCTTTCTTGCCTTAAAGGGAAGCCCAAAGCCACCCCAAACTGCACAACCGATGCGCTGAGACCCCCCAACTTCTCTTTTTAATTCTTTTTCATTTCCCCTCCTCCTGGGGTGAGCATTTGCAAGGTTCATTCTTTGGCATCTTGCTGCTGATCGAGCAGGGGGCTGTGCCAGTGGTGCTGCATCGAGGTCTTTTCAGCTGTAATGGTGTCTGACAGTTCTGAGAGCAGATACAGCTCAGCTAATCATATTTTAATAGCCCTACCTTGTCGGAAAGGACTGACTTAGAGTGTACCCAGTAATATTTTAATTTCTGAGCTCTGATGAACATAATTTTGAGCAGGTATTCAGTTTCTGTATGTTCTAAATCGTGCTCCCAGATGTTCGATGCCAACGGGCTCTAAAGAGCAACTGCACAAATATAATATTTAATACCCAATGTCAGTTTGGGTGTTCCACTCAATTTCCTGGAGAGATCTTTAAATTCATCTTATTTAGCTTGAATACCCAATCAGTTCCATACTCCAGCTCTGTAATTCCGCATAACTAAGTTCTCTAATTTCTGGGATGCAAATGTAGAGCAGATGTAAAAGGGGAGTGGAGGGAAGGGGGGATGTTCCTGCACTTTCTGCAGTGCTGGTTATCAGTGCTGGTGGGATCAGGGAGGGAAAAGCAAGAAATGCAGTCCCAGGTGCTTTGGGCCCTAAATGAGGGTTTACAGAGGAGTTGAGACAACCAAGATGTCCCTAATCCTGAGGAATCAGCCTGTGGGGGTGACCAGTTCCTAGCGGGAATAAATGCTGCTGTCCCACTAAGTGAGCCTGAGCTACGAGGCAGGTGGAAAGCGGCAGCGAGATTTCAGGGTGCTGCTGCTGAAGGTGATTTTACGGCTTTCTGGGCAGTGGGACGGGCCAGGGAAGGAGCTGGGTCCTCTGGGCTGTCTCTGAGGCAGCAGGAGCTCATTCCTTGCCGATTCCCCTGGTGCAGCACAGGATGTTCCTCTGCCAGTCTGTGGCCATCGATTGTCTCTTCACGTAGGAGTGACCTCTTTGGTCAGCTGAAACACCTCCAACCTCTGTCCATACAGCTCCTGGCATTATCCTGGGCTTATCTGTGCAATGGGAACCAGCAGCAGCAGGGAAAATCCCCTTTCCATGCTCCGATTCCCATCTCCTGCTCGCTGCTGTCCCCGCACAAATACCCCAGCTCTGCTCCAGAGAATTCCTGCGTCAAACCCAGCCCAGTTCCCTGCCAAGCCAGTCCACTGGCTCAGAACTGAGGCTGGGAGAATCCCCAGGGAATGGGAACAGACAGGCCACTGGCCTGGCAGGAGGCAGGGGGGCAGAACCCCTGCAGCAGCCCCAAAAACACTCCCAGGGCTGGAAATTCAGCAGCTGCCACTCGCAGCGTTATCCATCACCACGGGCTCTTTGAACACAGCCGAGTTATTTGACCTTTTTTTCCTGCTTTAAAAAGAAATACAATAAAAATGCAATTCTGGCTGCTGCTCCTCAAGCACAACTGACCAAGCACCATATATAGTATCAACGAGGGACAGCCACGGACTTCCTTCCATCTTTTTAAGCAATTCCCCTTCCTACAGCTCTCTCCAAGCTGCATTAATCACAGGCTTCTTCAGAGTAAGCGGGATTAATGTGCCCTCTCGCCTTTTCCCTGGTGTTCTGCACTAAACTTTGGATGCGTGTGGGATCCTGTGCATCTCCCGGCCTCGGCAGGGATGGGATGCAGAGGAAACAGGAGCTATTTCCATCAGGTCGAGCCTCACAGCATTTCCTGCTCCTCCAAGCGGAGCAGTCCCAGGTGGTCAGAGCCCCCTGAACGCTCAGGTCAAAAATTCTCACTTTCTCCGGGCTTCCTTGCCAAAAATAAAAACCTTTTTGCTGAGTGACCCATCCCACTTCTTTGGTTTAAAGATCTCGGCAGCTTCGAAAGCTGCATCCTGATCTTTGGGTGTTTGTTCTGGAGAAGCTCGAAGGTGCTTCAGGATCTGAAGAGGTGAATGCTTATTTCTACCTGTTGGCACCTTTATTTGCCCAGGAGTTTCTCCCTTTCCTTCTTCCCAAACGCATTTGCCAAAGGACTCCTTGGAGATGTGCTCAGTGTTAAGCAGACAAGTGTAATGTCACGCATGTATTCATAAAACATTAAAAAACCCCCAAATCCTGTGTTTTATCTGAGCTAATCACAGTCTTTCTCTCACATAGACAAGGTAGATCCTTCATGTCATGTCCTTTTAAAAAAAACCTCTTTAAAATGGTTTTTTTTTTCCTCATCTTTCTTTTTATTTTAATGGGAAAACCGCTCGTGTTCTGCCACATAAAAGTGGATTTCCCTTCATCTGTGGCCATGCTGATTGCAAAGCCTGGGAGATCTTTAACTAAATCGCTTGGGCTCTGCATATTTCTTTCAGAGAAAACCATCAAAATGGCATTTGTGTCTCATTACATGTACAACAGCAACATTATCATCTTTGCCTTCTTGTATTACTTGTTTTCATCAAAAATTTCCCGAGTGAAGATCCCTCAGTCAGCTTTGTAGACAAGGGTGGGACTCACTCCCTCCTGCAGGGACACTGGGAATTACAGGATTTCTGGGGAGATTAACCCCACCGAAACTGTCCGTGCCCTCAGACTGTGCCACTGCGAGGAGACATCCAGCTCCTGGGGCAGGGATCTCTTCCTAAAACAGAATTAACCTTGGGGAAACACCAGAAATGACAGAAAGGGATGAGGAAAAGGCACCTCCCACCCGTGGTGGCACTTTGTGGGTGATGTGCTAAGGGCAGACGTGCTCTGAGTTATTCTCCTTGAATTGAAATCAGGATATTCTCCTGCTTTTTTCCTGGTGAGGATGCAGCTGAGGTCCCTTCACATCCCTGCGGTTCAGGGAAGCTGTGGCTGCAAACTGGGAGAGGACCAGGGACAGATCACCGAGGTCCCAGCTGGTGTCCCAGCTCTGGGGCTTCAGGCTGGGTCATCAAAGCTTCAGGACCCTCCAAAGCCACATCGGCCGCTTGTCCCTGCAGGACTCCTCCGCGGTGGCCTCGAAAGCCGCCCTCACGGAGGATGCCTGAGGTGGGAAAGAGGCGCAGGGGGGCACATCCCTTTTCCCACTGCTGCTCCCTCTCCCTGGGGCTGGGGCACTGCTGTCCCCGGGCACGTGCTCCCTCGTGCCGTGTCCCCGATGCCGCGGGGTGTCCCCGTCGCCTGGCGGGTGCCGCGTGGGCACGGCCAGTCCCAGGCCGCTCGTTTGTCCTGCTCGGAGTGAACACCCTGCTGAAGTTGGCACTCTGACTTACGAGGTGCCAGATTTTCCTGGCACTGATTTTCTAAATTTTTAAAATTTTTTTTTTTAAATTTCCTTTCGTGACACCTTCCACTCCATCTCCGGAATGTCGCTTCAGCTTTCACCCAGGATTTCCTCAGGGCTGGAATATTCTGTTCAAGTCTGAGCTCTGAGCCTCCAGCCTTCCCCAGGTGCTTTCTCAGACAAAGAAGAGGACAACAAAATTATCCTTCTCTTTTAGCCAGGACCCATTTTATGTGCTGAAAATAGAAATATCGTTTTAAATGAGCCTCTCAGAGAGACACATTCACCTAAATACAGATGAAACCACTTAAATATTTTGAAACTGGCAATCTCACATATTTTAATTATAGACTGCAGTGACATTCTGCTGAAAGCAATTACATTGTCGCTCTTCCCACACACATGGGGAAGTCCTGGGAGTTGTGCTCCATGACAACTTAAGTATTTAAGGCATCATGGATGTTTTTATTAAAAAATCCCTTTTTTTTCAGTACTTTGAAACAAGGCAAGAGGTTCATTGTTCTGGACATGGCCTTATTGAATATATGTGGGGTAATTTAGGTAGGTGAAGGTGGGTGTGTTGATCCTTGAAGCAGAAACACACGGGAACAACTTTTTCCCCCCCACTTTTTGAATGGCCTCTTGTTTTTGCTGGCAAAATGGCCCGGCCCTGCTTCGTCAGGACTTTTCAAACTTGCCACGGCCAGCAAAGATACTTCTGTTTAAAATCAGAGAAATGCTCCCCTCCAAAGCTCCAAACGAAAGATATCTGTTTCCCTGGGTTGGACTGGCCAACGAGCAGGGCTTGCTCGAATGCGGTCGAGACGCTCAGATCCAGTTCATGCTACTGATACCCCTCTCTCTCCCCTCAAAATTAGCCCGGATGAATGGGGCCTTTTGTCGTGAGCAAAGAAACGGGCAGGAATCACAATAATCTCTTTCTAGCCAGGCTTCTGTAGCGTGGGGTGAGGCGAGGGCTCGGCCCGGTGCTGGAGAAGAAGGAAAACAGCAATTTCTCCGCGGTTTCCGCGGCATGCTGGAAGCTGAAGGCGATCTTCTCGCACGCAGCTCCGAGCACCTCGGGCCGGTCACTCCCCTTGACTCCGTTCCAGCCCTTCAATGCCAGACTGGGGACCGTGAATCACATCCTTCACATCCCCTGGTAGCCCTCAGGTGATGGGAGGTGACAAAACATCTCCTGGCTCGCAAGTTTTTCACGCACGCTTCCCAAGGCAGAGCCTTTGCTCTGGGTGAGGAGTTACACTTCTTTCCTGTTATTCTAAAACTAAGTACTTTGCACATTTGGGAAATATTATTAAGTAATAGTCTGAGTGACGGGCTGTGGTTGGAGTTAATTTCTTCCAGTTCTCCAAGTGTCTAATTACACTTTCTTCAGTGCTAAGTGGACAGATTGTGTCGAGTGTGCAAAGACCTCTTGTTTAAATTTAAAACAAAACACAAAAAGAGAAAACCCTCGGCTCATCAGTGAAAGTCGGGACTAGGGGCATAACCCAAAAATCTTCTGACAGCTGTTATGGTTCTCTACACCTTCCCCCAAGTACCCTTGGAAGAGCAAAACCCACCAAAATGATCATACCTGGTAAATCTGGTAAATCAAATGATCCCTTTTATACAGTTCTAGTATTTCCCAGCTTAGAGCTGAGCCTGGCTTTGACTTAGACCCACATCAAGTGAGACATCATCAGGGAAATGTAGGCAGCCCCATTTTTAAGGAGTTATTCTCCACTCCCTTGCAATCCCTGCGGAGGGGACGCCATGCCCGGCTGTCCGTTCCCAGTCCAGGGTGCTGCAAAGTGAAGCGGGCTCTGGAAAGGGCTTTGGGCTGATGTGTTTGATCCCAGAGCTGGGGCAGGGCAGGAGAACGTCCATGGAATCTCCAGCACATTGGCTGAAAATGGTGATTTGGTCAGATCCCATGACTGGGTTGTGTTTGGAGAGTTTGAGCACCTGTTAGCGGCTGATGGAAGAGCAACAGAGCTTTGACGTGGAGACACCTCTCAGAAGAAGGACAAACTCTGTTTGGAGGGAATTTCCACCTCTGCTGCGGCCAGTGCACAAAAACCAAACACATCCTGCAGACGATTTTTCTGGTCGCGATTTAAAATTCCCTGGGGTGGGGGTGGCAGGGGAGAGAAGAGGGGCAGAGCCCCAGGAGGGGCTGTGAGACGAGCCAGGGACACATCACCCTTCAGTGCCAAGGACAAGCTCCAGGAAGGCACCACCAGCTCCATCATGCTCGTCAACTACCGCATCAACATTAATTTGGGCTGATCATCAGTGTTTTGTCAGTCCTTGACTTTGGCCATGCTCAAAATAAGGATTTCGTGGTTATCAGAATGCTTTTTGGTTGCCGTGTTCACTGATTTCTCAGAGGGATGGACAGATCCCGTTCGGATGGTGGCTTTCGGGACCAGACGCGGAATCCTTCGAGACCAGGCAAGCTCAGGTTGTGATTTATTTTTCTTTCCTGGGGTTTGTGACCGAATCAGACGGGAGAGAGGAAGTGAAGGTTTGTTCTTTCTAAAGATTTATTTCGTTACATCTGCAACAAGTCAAGAGGAGAACAGGGTAGAAAGGCTTTTGGTTTTGGGCCTGGAACAAAGCTCAGGACTTGAGATAAACAAATGGGGGGAAGGAATTATCAAAGAGAGAGCTGGCCACAGACTTTGTTATGAGCTTTGTGTTACAAGCTGAGAAACCTTGGGAATTTAAACCAAACTGAAAGAGCACGGGGGCAAAAGGAGAAGCAGATGATTGAGGTAACTCGAGGAAGAAAACGGGGATACTTGATGTGGAAAACATCCCAAACTTTGGATTAGAGGCCCCAGCAGCCTCTCAGGTGTGTGGTTGCCCTCTCATTGATTCGATAGCCAAGCTCTGTTGCCCCATCCATGAGCGACGTGGTGATGTTTTCTTCGTTTTTACATCTCTGAGAAAAAACACAGGCACTGCTGTGGGCAGGGATTGTGAGCCTGTGAGCTTCGCCTGCCAGGTGTGATGTGTGGCTGTACCCACAGCCAGGAGCTACATCCACACACAAGATTTTTCTCAGAGGTGTCTGCAAAAATATCCAGTAATTTTGATTTCCTATTTACAATTGCAAGTAATTTCAAAAAAAAAACAAACCCGCTGCAGAACAACAATGTCACCCTGTCCAAGTTTCCACTTTGGTAAGTAGGTGTTAGTAACTCCTACCTGGTGTTCAGGATGGTGTAGGAGCTGAATTACTCCGTGTAGGTCAGTGGAGGTGGTGAAAAATAACAAAAGCTCTGAGAGAGACAGCGTTTGTTAAAAGAAAAAAAATTTATTTCTCTGTAGGGAAGAAAAAAAAGGGAAAAAAATGTTTAAAGTTTCATTTCCACAGTGTTAAATTAACAACAGCAAAAGCCAGCCAAAGGAATAAAATGCATATTAAGGAAATTTAAAAGAGTTACCCTGAAATGAATGCCAGCTTGCTTTGCTGAGCTGCTGAGCCACCAAAATCCCACAGGGCACCTCCTAAAAAGTGTAGGGTCTCCACAGATCCTTAGGATCACAGTGTCTCCCTTAGGAATTTGGTGCCCTGGGCTCTGGGAAGGAGAGATAACCCCTCCAGAAGGTCCCACCACAGGTCTGACAGCACCTCCCCGTTACCTGTGCTGAGTGCTCTTATCTCCCTGATACTCTATCAGCCTGCCCAGGGCAGGGCTCCCAGATAGTCAAGTGGCTCAATTAGCAGTAATTAGCTCAGCGAGAACTCTGCTCTGTGCCGGGCTGGAGCAGGTCCGTGTCTCCTGCTCCCTCCAGAGGGGCCGTTGGGTGACCACTGGCCTGGTAGCCAGGCTGGGGTTTGTGCTGTTGGTTCCCTTTTCCTGCTGGGCTTGGTGGGGCTGGGTTTAGGGGCAAAGCCTAAAGATGGGGAAATGGTGGAGATGGTTCCATCTGGGCAGGGAGAGGGCGTGGGAGGCTGCCACCTCCACAGGGGTGCTCAGGCAGGCATTGCAGAGCCTTCAGGCTTCCTAAAACTGGTCACACAAGGGACAGTCCATGGCAACAAAGCGCCTTGGTAGGGGCGGCAGCTCCTCGCTGGGGTGGGGATTTCTCAGCTTGATGGGAAATGTGGAGACCTGGAAGATGTGAGTTCCTCTGTTACAGAGAGAACAGGGACTTTTTAAAGCAACAAAGCCCTTGAGATGCCCCAATCACCGGCACATCCTACAGGAGAAGAGGGAAAACCTCGGTGAAGAGGTTCCGGATATTCCTGGCACACACAGGCTGCTCTGCATGGCTCCTCTCTCACTTTCCCCAATTATTTGCCTCAGATTTGGTTTCGCCTGCACTTCCTAAGCCCTCACCCTCGAGGGGAGGGTTGTCCTGTCTCCAGCCCACAGCACGGCCAGGGATGTCCCCGCTGCTCCCGCAGGCTCACGGTTACACCCCTGCGCACATCTCCAAATGAAGGCTTGGCCGTGGCGGTCCTTGGTGCTGCTGGCCAGAAACCTGTAAAGCACAAGAGAAATGGTTTTGGTGGCAGAACTACAAATGCTCCATAAAGCACAGCTTGTTTCGGGGCTTTTTATGTGGCTCTGTGCTGACTTTTGGTCCCCTAATTCACAGCAGAAGCGGAGCAGAGCACATTAGAGATTGAGCATGAATCCCCTGCGCTGGGTTAATGGGAACAATTACAGAAGTTTCTTCTTTTTCTGCTGCCAAGCTGTGATATGAAATCATTCTCTGGGTTCCTGTTTCCACGGGAACAATTAGTTTCATACCATTTTGGTCTTACACATCAACGAAGCGATTAACTAAATGAAGGCCAACACTTCATAAACGTATTGTCTCACGCAATAATCAAGTAGCTACCAAGTCCCACAGCTAAATGCACTTAAAATGCAACGAGACCAACCCCACAAAGCGCTCCGGAGCCTGTGAATATTTATTGATCTGATACAGCACATCACCCGTGAGCCAAAAATACCGAAAATTCCAGCCGTGGGTGTTTAGGTGTTACTGGCTTTTGAGCCAAGCCACGTTTCCTCAAAGGGTCTGGTCACCTCGAGCCATCTCCAGGAGAGGCTTTGGGGACCTGTTGGGTGATGCTGATGGGTTTCAGCTGCCCGGCAGCCGCCGGCCCGTCCTGCAGGCCAAGGCGAGCCAAGCGCAGAGGACTTGCAGGACCTCGTAGCCCCGCAGTGCCTGAGCTCCCCGGGCCGTGCCTGGTCCCCGGCCTTCCCCCAAGGACTCCACATATTTTCTCCTTAAAGCAAAATATACAAAGAGTCCACGCGGCATGGAGTGGAATTCAGGGCTCTGCCCGCTCCCTCCCCGGCACATCTGGGAGCCTTTCGCTCGCAGAGCTGAGCAGCTGCACGGGAGGGAGGCAGGGAGGGAGCCAGGGAAGGAGGGACACTCCTGTGCTGTGCCTCGGAGCAAAGCGAGGGCTGAAATGGGAACGGAATTCAGGGATGCTGCTGTGGCTGGCTCAAGTGGGACAGGGACACGGTGGCAGGGAGGGGCAGCTGGGCTGGGTGCTGGGCAAGAGTGACTTCCTGGGCTTCACTTCTGAAAATGAGCCACTCGATAGGCTCAGGAGGAGTGGGAGTAACTCATTTTAATGAGTTGTTAAGGAAGAATTCACCGTGCAACTCCAGATATTGGACCCTGAATTCTTACTTCACTGGGCAGTGGATCAGATCCTGTGTTGACATCAGCCCTCAGAGAAAAGGAAATGATGTTTTCCCCTGCATTCAAGAAGGATTTATACACAAAAAGAATTAGTAACGCGATTTCAGTTTAGCAACTTGAGAAAATCAGAGCTTCGCTTGGAGCATTCCCTTTTTCCGCCCCTTTCCTTCTCTTTATTGAAGTATGTCCTGTAAATGGTACACAGCCTTCCCTGTTCCTGAGGGACAGTCACACCACACTCAGTGACCCTTTGCAAATCTGTTTCTTGGATGAAGCCCCTTCGTTGGCCCTTACAGCCAAGAGCAACAGAGATTTCACGGATAAACTTCTCATGAAATCATTTTTGACCTGATCCCAAAGAACAGCATTTCCACCCGGGGGGAGTGGTTCCTCCACGTGTACGGAGCGGACCCTCGCTGTCCGCTGCAGGGGGATTTTCTGTCATCCTTTCTGCTGACAAGCTGGCAGGTGCTGAATCACCTCAACACGACCCCAGATGTTCTGTGGTGGATGAAGGAAATACACAGAGATGTTCCTCCATCCGTTTACTTCCACCTGGCAGAGCTGTTTCTCCCCTTCTCCCGCGTGCCCCGCTGCCATCTGATTTTCCTGCTTATTTATCCTTCCCTCTGGCTACACCACGAGCTAAAAGCAGCCTCGTTGCCTTAGGGAGGAACCAGGGGTAAAATGATGCCTAACAGAGCTGCCTGCCACATCCAACCCTTCCTTGATCCACTTGGATCCTGTGGAGCAACCAAGGAAGAGGGTGTGAAGCCATCCTCATGCAGGACACTTGGAAGCTGGAGCTGTGTCCATACCTGATGCAGATTTCCAACAAATCTGGACGGGAGAAAAGGCTCAAGTCTCCACTCTATGGCTAGTGTAAACATTTCCATGAAATCTCCGTGCAGAGCCAGCCTTGAATCTCTCCCTGCTATTCCCCACTCCCCTTTTACCACCCAACCTCCCGACCTTGCACAAACACGGCTCTGGAGGTTCAGAGCGTGGGCCTGGAGCAGATGCTGATTCCTGGGATTAGGGCTGGGTGGCCCAAGGGCTGGACAGTGCAGCATTCCTGCTCGGGGGCTCTGGCTGAGATAAGGCAGCCCCACACTCTGATTTACTCCAAGGAAGAGGAGTTGAGTCCTGCATGTTCCCTGGCAGATGAGGCAGGGAAAATCCTGCAGGATGAATGCCTTTCAATCTGTCAGTAATGGTTTGCTTTGGAAAAACCTCTCATTTTGTACAGCTGAAAGCACCAGGCTGGGCTGGACCACAAGCCAAGGCTCAACCCCTCCAAGCCCAAACGCACTGGGATGCACCAGGATGTGCTGAGCTCTTTTATTCCTGCTTTGCTTAACCCTGACCCAAATCCTCCTGGTTTTGCAACCTTCTCCTGGTTGGATTTCTGTAGCAAAGGTGAGACACAGAGCAGCAGCATTTCCAGGTGAGAAAACCCATGTGAGATGCTTACATTTCAGGGCTTGGCAGGGTCAGAGCTAAAAAAAAGGATCAATCTCCCTCACCTGGCTGGAAAAGAGAGAATGAATTCCCAACCCAGAGGTCCAGCGGTATGGAAAGATAACACACAGTTAAATTCTTTCTCCAGGGGGAATTTCATTGATCAGTTTGGTGGAAGGATTGTGTGTATGTCCCCACCAACACATCCTGCTTTTTCCTTCACCTGATCCCTCACATTCCCACCAGGCTGCACACACCGGGAAGAGCCAGCCCCGTCCATGTGCAATCCCTCTGGCCACTCTCCATGGAGAGAAACCTGCAGAAAGACTCTCCCAGCCCCATGCACGTCCCCTTGGAGCCCAAACAGGACCCCAAGCTCACAGCTGAGGACACTTGAAGATATCAATGCATGGCCACCATGGAACCTCCACCTGCAGTCCTGGTCCCAGCCACCAACCAGCCACTTTTCTGGGTGGGACTGGTTCTTCCTTGCATCCCATCTGGATGGCTCCAGATCCTCGCCTGGGAAAGCATTTCCAGCAGTTTTGGGATGTTACCAAGAGTTGCCAGTACTGGGAACTGTTGCAAAATACAATCAAGGCAAGAGGAGTCTGAGTTAGGACGTGCCATTTAAGGTCACCCTGAGGATGTGACGTCAAACACAGGATTGAATCCTTTCAATGCATAGAAAAATTCCACGGAGCACAGCAGATGACTTTGGAATCTGAGCGCTTACTCCTTTTTTTCCCATATATTTTATTACACAGCTTCTTCCCCCCAGAAGAACACCGACTTCTCTTCCCAGTTTGTGAACCAAAGCAGAGGAGGTGACTCTGATAATCTGGTCCTCAGCTGGAGAGGGTTCCTTTCATCACTTCCAGTGATCTCAGTCCCATCCCAGGGAGGTCACTGGAATGAGTCAGGTAACAAATAGAAAACACACAGTTTATGCAACAGCCTGGAATGAAGGAATCTCCCCTTGGAAAAACAATAGGGCCATTGTATTCCCCATCGGAGCAGTCGGGAAACTGCTCCTGCGGGGCTGTGATGAATTAAAGGCTTTTCTGCAGCAGATGCAGTTGCTGTTTGTTGCTAAGAGGAGCTGTCTGGGTGTCTGCAGCACGTTAAAGCCATGAGTTCGTGTTCCCAGCATCACCAGAACTTGCGAAACAGTGCAGGGCAAGGAGATGACCAGAGCCGAGTGACTCAGCTGCACGCTGGTCTCTCCAGATCCGTGGGACATCGCTCCTCAATAACATGGCAAAGGGAATTACAGCCAAAGCAGCTTCTGCTCCGATTGCAGAGCCTCCCAGCCTGGCTGGAGGGACACGAGGGCACTGAGTGCTCCTCTGCTGCCTGGGCTGTCCATAGTCCTGGTTGTTGGACTCCCGCCTTGGAGGTTTTCACGGCTCAGCTGAACAAAGCCGTGGTGACCCTGCCTAGAGCTGCTGATGGACCTGCCTTGAGCAGAAAGTTGGGCTGGAGCCCTCTGAGGTCCCTCTGGATCAGGCAGAGACCTCCTGAGTAGGTTACAGGAGGGGTATCAAGGCAGCAGAGCCTTCCCTTGACTATATTCCCATTTCTAGCCCATCAGCCTGGTTTTTATGGGATGTATCCTCCTCTTTTGGCTGGAAGAGACAACCTGGCAGCAGCTATGGGACATTTCCGGCAGGCTCTGAAAAGCTGGAGCTGTTTGAGCCCCAGCAATGGCTCAAACTGGCCTGGCAGCACTTCTGCCGTGCCCCCAGGAGCAGTTAGGGCTCGCGGGGAGACAGAAGAGCTCCAATCCCGGTGCTGGAAGTGAGGAAGAGAAATGCCAGGAACAACAAGCAGAACAGTGTCATGGACTTCCTCTGCCGCAGTGCCGAAGGAGAGTGACAGGGAATATTTCAATGGGCCTGAAGAGCTCCCAGCACTGGTTTCACTTAAGAAATTCCAAGTGGTTGTGTTTTGTTTTTCCACGTTAGCAATGGTCGGAGGGCACGAATCATTGGAGTGGATCCTGGGCTCCCGTCTTGCTGCTCCACGGGCTCCAAACCAGTAAAGCAGCTGGGAAAAGGGAGCCGAAAGCCGAGGAACGGGCTCTGTCCTGCATCCCCCTTCCCAGAGCACACACATCCCACGTGTCATGTGGAAACTGGATGCACCTGCTGGAGGAGCTGTGTGGGGGCAGACATGATCCACCAGTTATAAATCCTGGGGCTATCAACAGCCTTCAGTAAACATTTGGACAATCCTTCCTACCTCTCGCTCGTCCAAATATTTGCATCGCACGGGGCTGCTGCCCGTTTCCTGACACGCTGCATAGCTAAGAATATCCTTGGATCTTAGGTCGGTTCCAGCTCGCTGTGATGGATGGAGTTATTGGATGAAATAAATGGCTTGGGGGGAAAGAAAGGGAAAAAAACCCCCCTGTCTCCTGATAATAAATCCAGGTCAGATGGAGTGAAAGAGCTTTCAGTCAGGAATAGTGTTTTTAGGAGCTTTTAGGATCTGATCTGGAGCACCCAAAGCTTAACAATGAGCAGCCCTGAGCTCTTTCAGTGGACTCAGACCTCTTTGACTCTTGGAGGAATTGTTGAAGATGCTGCTGAATGCTCTTCCTTCCTGCTGGGCTGGAAACAGCCCCAGCCAGCTTTGGATATAAAATAGGAACCTGCTGCGTGGAGCCAGGTTTGGTGGCTCTTCCTCCAGAGCAGAGCCTCTTCCACGTGAATCACAGCAGGAATCACCGACTCGCAACCTGTGTGCAAAACATTTCATGCAGCAGAGTTGCCAAACAGAAATAAATCAATTTTTTTTCTCTTAATGCAGAGAGAGGAAAAGCAACCTGAACTCTCCTTTAGCAGTTAAAAGGGTTTAGCAGTTAATTGGGGTTTGTAATTAAGAGTTCTAAATACAAAATCTGTGTTTTGTGATTTAAGACTGCAGTGCTAAATAACGACTTTAAGAAGATTAAGCTTCACAACGCCATAATTTTAGTCTTTTCCCAAAGAATTGATGTGGCCGGGACTTTATGGCTGAACACACACCATAATAAACCGGCGGATTTTCTGATAGAGTAGTAAAGAAAATAACCAACCCTCAGCTTAAGTGCAGGATAAACATCAACCTGGGCTGGTGGAAGGTGTTGGAACCCATGGCAGGAGCTGGAACAAGATGAGCTTTAATATCTCTTCCAACCCAAACCATTCCATGAGTTTATGATAAAACTGCTTAGGGCTTAAAGTGGCTTTTCCACTGCAGCTTCAGCTCGGACTTTTTGTTTTAACCTTCTCACCTGTCCATAAAACCACCAAACCCAACACGAATAAGAGCAGTGCTGAGACAGTTGTGCCATAAATGTGTTTTCTGATCATGATACGGGACAAATCATGGGGAAGGTTTGCTCACCCCCAGGTAATTCCCCTCTGCCACCCCCCAGCCGCCTCCAGCTTCTCCTCTCATCTGCTCATCACTTCCTTCTGGGAAGCCCAAAACTCCGACCCCTTCTTTTGGACAGACTAAACAACATCTGCAAAGTCGCCCGTCTCCCCTGCAGCCCTCCCGGGGGAGCAGAGCCGCTCCCAGATGGCCGGGAGAGAGCCGGTGTCACCGGGGAGGGCGAGCGGCGCTCCCGGGGGGTGCCGGGGAGCAGGGATGTGGCGGAAGCATAAAGCACCTGTTGGGAGGCTATTTAGGGATTAGCCAAGTGCTGACAGACAAATTGGCAAGATTAATAAGAGCAATCAAGGCTGTGTGGGCTCGAGCTGCGAGCTGACATTAATGTGACATCACTTTCATCTGCTCCTGCCTCACCCCGCGCGGCACCGTCAGGGCTCCTCCGGGGCAGCGCCGTCGGATGCGGGGGTTACAGCCCGGCGCTGTCCCTGACGCTGTCCCCGAGCGTGTGGCAGGGCAGGGGACAGCCCTGCGTGTCCCGGTGCCCACGCAGGGGCTGCCCACGGGCACCTACCGGGTGGGACCGGCACGTTTGGGGGACCCCTGGACAGCCCTGCGTGTCCCGGTGCCCACGCAGGGGCTGCCCACGGGCACCTACCGGGTGGGACCGGCACGTTTGGGGGACCCCTGGACAGCCCTGCGTGTCCCGGTGCCCACGCAGGGGCTGCCCACGGGCACCTACCGGGTGGGACCGGCACGTTTGGGGGACCCCTGGACAGCCCTGCGTGTCCCGGTGCCCACGCAGGGGCTGCCCACGGGCACCTACCGGGTGGGACCGGCACGTTTGGGGGACCCCCGGACAGCCCCGGTGTCCCCCAGCCCTGGCACCTCCGCAGGGCCTACCTGGCTCTGGCAGCACCGGGTTACTTTTGGGGACATTTGCTTCAAAGCCGCCTGCTCTGCTGGGTTTGGGGGGTTTTTTTCCCGTCTCTGCTACAGAATCATTTAATGCCACCGAGAAAACGCAATGCTCGCCCTCTCAAAACAAAAAACAAAAAAGGAAAGAGGGGGAAAAAGCATCAGGGAATAAAGGCTGATTCCAGGTGCGAGGAGAGAACAAAGAAACTCCTCTGCTGTGGCCCTAAGCCCCACACTTGGAGTCTTCCCTGTCTCGGGGAGATGGTTTGACACCCTAAAGATATTCTAAGGCAGCAAAAGCTGTTTTCAGAGCACTCCTCTACCTCCAAAACCCAGGGGAATTTTCCCCCTGCGCCTCAGTGCAGCACAGCCGTTGCACGGGGAACGCTTTGGGCAGGGATTTTTCATTTTCCCTTTTCCCCTGGTTTTCTCGAACACTCCTAAAATCCCTGCTAAAATCTCCCTCGCCCCGAATTCTTTTCGCATCCCTTTCCAACGGCGACTGGATTTGCTTTGTGCTTCAGTCAATGAGGGATCGTAACAGTAGTAAAAGATCTGGATGTCCAAATCCCCCAGGTCTGCCGGGCTCTGCCGCACGGGCTCCTCCGCCGAGAGCTTTTGCCCACAAAAGGAAAGTGTTGAAAAGGAGTGAGATGCCAAAGGCTGAGCGCACGTTCGCTCCCAGAGCTCCTGGGGGGGAAAGGATCCTCTCCCTGGGACCTCAAGTGGATCCCTCCGTGCTGGGAATTTATCGAGCGGGGAGGAAAAAATCTGTAAAAATCGGATTATTTAACTGTCAGCTGTTCAAACTTTCAAGTGTAGATGGGGATAGAAGCAGCTGGGGGGTAACGAATAATTTTGGAGAGAGGTTTAATTACGAAAACAAAAAAGAGACTGACTCCAAAACCAGACTCTGAAAACAAAGTCACGGGATGATGATTGCTGCTCCAATCCCCCCCTAAAATTAATTTAAAAGCTCCTTATATTTTAATTTTTATGTAAATTAATGAATTCATCTTTTTTTTTTAGTTGCATTTATAAGGATCGGAGTTATTTTATATATACAAACACGTCTATCCCATCCTAAATGGGTAAATTAACGGGCTTTTTGGAGTGAATTTCAGGTTCCTCCAATCTCCGTCCGACAAGGACAAACCCCTGAGCACAATGTGCCCAGCAGCCGAGGTTTTGGGGGACATAATTCCATTTGCCACTGGGACCCCTTCGGCGGGGTCGAGGTGAATTCGGGGAGGGCGAGATGAACCCTCCTTTTCCGTGCCCTCCTCCAGAAGCCCAGGACTCGTTTTTGTTGGATTTATGGCTAAATTTTGGAGATTTGTCCCGCAACCCTTCTCCATCCACGCCTTCTACACAGGGAAACCACACCGAAGGGGCAGCCCCAGAGATCCCTAACTCCTTGCCGCTAAAAATAATAATTTTACATCATTTTTAATCAGATTCGCTGCCCCAAAAAGTGATTAGGTTGAAAGCACACATCTTAGACCAATCCGGCAGCAACACCGCGGGCATTCAGTGGTCTGTTTGTAATCTCAGCCTTTTTCATTAACATAAACACGGCTTCAGCCCAAATATACACGGCCACCTACGGAGCGAGCGCGGAGCCGGGCGCGCCGCGCTCCCCGCGGGGGTTAAGCCGGGCTCAGCGGCCGCGGAGCCCCGCGCGGAAAACCCGCGGGGGAATCGCTGCCGAAGCTCTGCTCTGGCTCGTATCCCCGTCCCGGGGAAGGAAGGAATGGCTGAACGCGATCCCCCCCTCCCCAGAGCCCATCCCGGCGTGTTTTCCCTTCATCCTCCGGTCCGCGGGGCCCCGCGCGCGGAGAACGGGACAGCGGCAGGGCCCCTCCGCAGTGTTCAGCCCGCGGGAGCCTTTCCCTCCCTCTCAGCCCCGTTTCTCAAGGAAAAAATTGTATTGTCTGCCTCGTATTACTGGTTTCGCAGGAAAATAATTCCCCTTTCCGTACTTGCTGTGTTGCTTTCTTTCGGGCTTTTGGGGTTTTCTCTCTCACTCTGCCCTTTTCTGTCTTTTCCGCGCTTCTTTCTTTTTGTCTTTTCTCTTGTTCTTTTAATCTTTCTCTTTAAATCTTTTTTTCTTTTATTTTTCCTTCCTTTCTCCCTTTCTCCTTCTTTTCTTCTTCTTTTCCTTTCATTTTCTCTCTTTCTTTCTCTTTCTCTCCCTTTCTCCCTTTTTTCTTTCTCTCTCCCACTTTTCTTACAGCTTTTCCTCTTTCCTTCTATTTTTCTCTTTCTCCTAATTTCTTCCTTATTCTTTGTTTCCTTTTTTGCTTCTCCATTTCTCTGTTTCTCCGGTTTTTTTCACCCTTTCTCTATTTCTCACTCTCTTGCTCTTCATTTGTCTTAATTTCTTTTTCTCTCATTTCTTTTTGTTTCTTTCTCATGCTCTCTTTCTAGTTCTCGTTCTTTATATAATTTTCTCTCTATATATTCTTTCTCTTTCTTTTTTCTTTTCTTTCTTTCTTTCTTTCTTTCTTTCTTTCTTTCTCTCTCTCTCTCCTTTTCTCTCTTTCTCTTTCTCTCTTTTTTGTCTCTCTTTCTCCCTTTTTCCTTTCTCTCTTTCTCTCCCACTTTCCTTACAGCTTTTCCTCTTTCTTTCTTTTTTTCTCTTTCTCCTAATTTCTTCCTTATTCTTTGTTTCCTTTTTTGCTTCTCCATTTCTCTGTTTCTCCGGTTTTTTTCACCCTTTCTCTATTTCTCACTCTCTTGCTCTTCATTTGTCTTAATTTCTTTTTCTCTCATTTCTTTTTGTTTCTTTCTCATGCTCTCTTTCTAGTTCTCGTTCTTTATATAATTTTCTCTCTATATATTCTTTCTCTTTCTTTTTTCTTTCTTTTCTTTCTTTCTTTCTTTCTTTCTTTCTTTTTCTCTCTCTCTCTTTCTCTCTCTCTTTTCTCTCTTTTCCCTCTTTCTTCCTTCTTGTCTTTCTCTCTTCTCTCGTTCTTTCTCTCTTTCTTTCTCTCTCTCTTTCTCCTTCTTTCCTTCCTTCTGCCTGTTCCGTCTGTTCTCCTTCTCTCTTCTCTTTTCTCGTCTCTCCTCTCTCCCCTCCAGCACAATCTCTCTCCGTACCCATTTATTTACCGCAGTATTTGGAAACATTTCTGTTTTCCTTTCCCGGGGCTGCGGGGCAAACCAGAACCAGGGCTCTGCTCCAGCTCTGCTCCAAAGCCTCTTCCCGACGGCCAGAAAAAGCCCTTTCCTGCTGTGCCAGCGCCAATTTCCCAGCCCGGCGGTGCTTGGCTCAATCGCAGCCGCTCAGGCTCAGCCGGGAGGGTTCTGATACCGGCCCCGCTCCCGCTCGGGCAGATTTCGATGGGGTTTAGGGCTCAGCCGCACTCCTGATGTCCCCACGCGTGGGGTGGGGGCACACGGGGGCCCCGGGCCCCGGCCCCGCAGCAGCCCCGCGGTTGCGGCTGGGGGAAAACTCCTTCAGCCCGCGGTGCTTTGAGCGAAGCGCTCGTATTCGATCGTTTCCAAAGGAGAAACGAATAATCCTGCAAGGAAAACTCTTAGGTTGCAACCTCAGCCCTCGGGCAGCATCTCTGCCCGCAGGTAGCCCGCAGAATCTGCGGGAGAAAGGGATTTGAAGAAATTCCTCCATTCCCCGATTTTAAGGAGGTCTAATGGGAAATTATTTGGTGTATTTTAACGACTTGAATTTGAGGGAGATTAAGACAGACGAGCCGAGGGTGCTGCGCAAAACCCGCTGGGGTGTTTTGCAGTTTTGCAAGCGGTTCAGAGAACAGGAAAAGCAAAACCATTTCTGGGTTCATTATTCGAATTTTTAGTGGGTTCTAGGCCAGTTTTGGTGTTCAGTTTTGGTGCGGTTTTTCTTTATTTTAGGTGAGGGTATTTTGTTGTTGTTTTCAGTGGATCGTTCTTTCCGTGTTTTGGGGTGTTTTTACAGAATTCTTCCCAATTCCTCTCTGCCTTCCCCACACGCACATCTTCTACCCCAAAAGCCCCAGAAGATGCACAGTGGAAAGACGGACACATGGATGCACCCATTCCCTTCCCATTCCCAGGATGATTCTCCGAAAAATAAAAATCAATCCCTTTGCTGCAGAAATCGTTTAACTTCGGGGCACAACAACCCGTGCCGGGGAAAGTTTTCCCACCTTGGCTCGGGCATTTCAAACCCCCACAGCGCATCTTTCTCGGGTATGCCAGCCGAGCTTTTTATTCCCCGCAGGACCTTTTTTAAAAGCCCCCCAAAATCGCTTTTAATATTTAAGTAGGGACTGGTTGTGCGAAAGGGATCGATTTAGGATGAGCTGCTGTGTTATCAGGAGATGAGGAAGATGATAAACCAGTTTTTGGTGTATTTTAACTCTCTGCTCTGGCAGCTGCGAAGTAGAGGGGTCCACGAACCTGCACCACCCAGAGCCCGCTGAGGCACAACATCATCAGCTGGGAATTCTAGGGATGGAAAACAGTTTTTGTCGGGAAAGCTTCCAAGGAAAACCATCCGCAGGTCTTCGCAAAGAAAAAATCAGCGAGGGCACAACTGCGGTTGTTCACAGCGGGAATTTCTGACGGCGGTTTTGAGCGCATGTCCCAAACCCCCGTTTTGGGTTGGGAAAGGGGGGACACGGAGTTTATGTGCGGGATTTACTGTAGAAAAAAGGTTAAAAAAATTGGAAGCTACCAGGCCGTTCTGCAGCCCAGCCCCTCTCCCGTGTGCTTTTCCCTTCTCCAAAGGAATGAATACTCGGAGCTTCCCTGCACTAAAATCTGCTTTTGCATAGAGAGGAACTTGCTCTGTCCCTGGGCACCGCGGGCAGGGACAGGAGGGTTCTGTAGCACCAGGGACCTTCTCGCACGGGGGCTTTGCTCCCCCGGCGGGTACCGGGCAGGGCGGTGCCTCCAGGGACATCCCTGTCCTCAGCATCCCTCTCTGTTCGTGCCGCATCCCTCCCCAGGATGGGGAGAAAGGATTTTGTCCAACACGATCGGACCCGGGACCACCGCGGCTCCCTGTCCCCGCCCGGCAGGTGACAAGGCACGAGGGGTGCTGGCTCCTGGGGACCCCGACACCTGCCCAGGGGAGCGTCCAGGTGCCGGCACCCCCTCTGCCCCCGGGGCCGGGTGATGCTCGGTGGTCCCGGGTCCGATCGTGTTGGACAAAATCCTTTCTCCCTCCGAGGAGCCCACCTGGATCTGCACCCTGGGGCTCGTGGAGACCGCGTGGGCCCCGCCAGCCTCCCCTCGGGGTTTTCCTCTTGGAGATCCCGCTGTCCTCACCCCCAGGGTGCTATTCCCTGGAAAAAGGTGGCCGGATCCTTCCCCAAACCCGCCGTTTTTGTTTCCCTCATCTCCCCGAGATATTTAGGAGCAATCCACGCCGCCGCCTTGCCCGTTATTTATCCCGATAATGTACGGTCCCCGCGGTTTTAGCACCCGTGGAAGAAAATAACCTGTTCCTCCTTTATGTGGGATATTCCGTTTTAACTTCTGCCTCTCCGTGCAGACGGATTTTGTGGGACACCCCGAAACGGGGCTGGTGGCCCTCGCCTGCCCGACGCTAAAATTTCCCTTTCCTCTAGCACTGGCACATTGACGGGATTTCGACGGGGTTTTGATTTAAACTTGAGGGGAAAAAAACTCCAACCAAAACAAAAGGTTCCGTAAGGCTGGAAATCAGGCTGAACCCCGTGGAATTCCCTCGTCCTCCTCCTTTGGTGGAGACCCCCGATCCGGCTCGGCCCAGCCGGACTTTTGGCATCGGGAGCCGCCGGGGGCTGGAGGTGGTTCCCGATGCCAAAAAGCTCAGCAGCGAATCGAAAGGTTTCTCCAGCACAATTTTACCTCTATCCTGACGGAATTTGGTGCTGGAAAAGCTGGAAGTGGCTATGAATTTTGTTTGGATGCCACTACCATGCCAAGCTGCTGCGAGAGGGGATATCCCTTCCCGAGGGTTCTGTTTGCTTTGGGAACATCCCCAACTCCGGGCCCCCAGGGAAGAAACCTCGTCCCG
The DNA here is from genome assembly GCA_013398955.1 of Callaeas wilsoni. Taxonomy (NCBI): domain Eukaryota; kingdom Metazoa; phylum Chordata; class Aves; order Passeriformes; family Callaeidae; genus Callaeas; species Callaeas wilsoni. Next base: position 4,263 of record VWPU01017646.1, on the reverse strand, counting down.
GAAAGCACGGATGTCTCAGCAACGGATTTACACCTGGATTTACACCTGGATTTACACCTGGATTTACACCTGGGTTTACAATTCGAGCTGCCTTTAAGGGCGAACTTGTGGGACGTGGGAGCATCACTTGCCGGGCTCCATCTCTGCTCCGGCTCAGCCCCGCTGTTTCTCTGGGTACCCAATTCCTCGGGTCTGAATCCCAGCCAGTCCGAAAGCATCCCCCCCGGGAAAGCATTCTAGCTATCCGTCCCTGAGCGGGGATATAAATACCCGGAGATATTTGGAAGATCTCTGTGGGAAGCGATTGTGTCTGAGTGGTAGCGCTCGGAGCTTATTATCGCTGGAACCGATTTGTATTGCAGGGACTGGGTCCTGCCAGAAAACTCCACAGAAAAAAAAATCCTGAGCTGAAGAAGGCTGTAAATTCCTGTGCTGCAATATTTCATCGAAGGACGTCATGGAAAATCTGGGCTTGAAAGGCGGGGGGGAGGCTCGGAACGGGCAGAGGGGGGAAAAGGGAGACAAAAGGGGGAGATTAAGATTTTCCTTTTTTTTTCCCCCCCCCCTTTCTGACCAAAGGCTGAACTTCTGCCTGAGGCACGGCGGTGACAGCCAGCCCGCAGCTCCCCGCAGCCGCCTCAGGCGCTCGGGCAGCTCTGCTGCGCTCGCAGTTTTGGCTTCTGCTCTCCCAAAATCATCTCCAGGTCCCGTTCGGCCCTGGAGACCGGGCTTTGCCTCCAGGAATGCGAGAGGCCAAGGCTGGGACTGGGAAAGGTCCCGGGCACACTCACACTCGTGGGGCAAAGCGTTGCCGTGTGATGCACCCGTAAAAAAAAAAATATTTGGGGTGTACGTGAGTCTCCCTAAAAACATCTCTCCCTCGGTGCTTCCACCTTCCCTCAGCGCTCCTCTCTCCATCTTCGAGTCCCTCGCTCAAACGCACCCCCTCGCCTTTAAATAAACATTTAGGGATCAATTCGCCGCGGATTTGGGGCCAGCGGCCACGGGGATGGCGGCGACTGAAAAAAAAACCCAAGGCAGCCGAGGGGAAAAGGCTGGTGCTGGGGAACGAGGAGCGGGTCCCGCGGGTGGTGTTAATGCAAAGCAGGACAGCGGGGAGGGGGACACGGGCCGGTCACTCCCCTCGCCCTGGGTGGTCCGGGCTCGCAGGAACACCCCGGCCCCTCTCGGAGCAGCACCCAGCCCGCCTCTAACAATGCCACCTATATACATTTCCATACTCGGGTTACACCCGGCCTGCTCGCGGAGTTGACTTCACTTAAGCAATTAGCTAGTAAAAATACCTTCGGCGCAGGAAAAGGAAGAAAGCTCGGATTTGTCTATTTTTACACAAAACACGGCCCGAGTTTCGGGCCGGGGGAGGGAAGGGGAGCGGGTTTGGGAAGGAGCCGGGTGGGAAGCGCAGCGGGGCTGGGGGTGTTGGCGGCGCCGGTAAAACGGGCTCCGAACGGGATGGGCCAGGCTAATTGCGCCAGATGATAATTTAATTTTTGTCATTTCTTCTTCTTTTTCTCCCTTCTTTTCATCTCTCCCCGTCAGGGGCTGGGGGAGGACCCGATTCACCCACCCGAACCACGAGCAGACAACGCCAAAAGCGAGTCCCGCTCTCCCCACGCCATCCTCCTCCTCCTCCTCCTCGTGTACCAGGCTTTTCCTCCCCAAAACTCTTCTTTCCCCAGCCCGTGGGCTCGGATTAAAACCCTCCAACATTTCTATTCCCACGACGAGGCCTATAGGACCCGGAGCGACATATTCCCACTTTTAACTTCTAATAAATGCATCGGAAACCAAATTTTCCCACTCCTAAAAGATATTGCGAGAGGGGGAAAGGGCACTCGTGAAGGGACTGATTTGCTTTGAGGAGAAATAGTTTGATTTCCACGGAGAGTTTTGGGGTTTTTTAACTCGGAGATATTTTATTTCCTCGTGGAAACGCTGCCGGTGGCGAGCGGCTTGAACGTGATTTTTCCACGGGTGCTTTGTGCTGAGTTTAGAGCTCCGTCCCCGGGTGTTTTGGGGGCAGATCGGGGAGATTCGGTCGCAGAGTGATATAAAGCAAAGAAACCAACCCTTTTCGCGACCCGAGGGGGAACATTCGATGCAGAGCAAAGCTCGGGGTCAGAGATGCGCTCCCACAGCAAAAATAATACGAAATGCGGCGAGAAGCAGAGGGAATATTCTGCACCAGCCGCCTCGGGGATGTAAGCCCCGGGGAAGGTGATTGCTTCCCAAAAAAGCGATTTTCGGGCTGGTTTTACCCCTTCCCGAGCAGCCGCCGTGCTTCACGTTCTGCTCCGCGCCGAGGGAGCAGCGGCCGCCGCCTCCTCGGGCTGCCGGAGCTGCTCGGTCTCCTCCTCCTCCGGGGAAAAGCTCCAGGAAAAACTGTCCCAACCTCCTGGCACCCCCTCCCTGGCTACCTGCCCCCGGCCTGGGCTTTGCCCAGGGCTCTCCCGTGCCTCTCCCGGGCCCGTTTGCACCGGGAACGGGAGGGCCGGTGCTTTCTGCAGGATGACTTTTATCATTTTTTTTTGGGAAAGGGGGGGGAAAGAGAGGAGGGGGGAGGATAGAAAGAAAAAAAAAAAAATCCCTGATGTGAAATCCCTCTTGGTCGTGCCACAGATGCGACAGGCGCCCCGGAGGCTGCTCACAACTGCTCGCCAATAACGCGGAGGGAGTTTGGAAACCCGATCGGTGCCTATCTTTCCTTTAAAAGGTATTAAATTATCATTAAGAACTTGAAAAGCGAAGCTGGAGGACGGGGGGCTTGGGGAGGGGGATGTCCCCTCTCTCTCTCTGCACAGGGATGCACCCACAGCCCGGCGGCGAGGCCTGCAACGGGCTGGGGGAGGATGGGGTGGATTTTTTTTCCCCCCTTCCTTTCTCTTTTCCTTTCCCGAATCTCAGGAGGGAGCAGGCGGCAGCAGCCAGCACATCGGCAGCCCTGAAAGCCCGGGCTCCTTCCCCCGTGCCCACCCACAATCCCACCCCCCCCGCCGCGCAGCTTTCCACGCGCGGGCCGCGAGAAGGTGACAAAGGTTTCAGGCGACTTACCTCGAGTGACAGCTCTGCCGGTGGCACGATGCTCAAAGAGGTGGCTTTTGGGGGAGAGGGGCGGGAGAAAAGGGGGTCTCTACCCCTCTGGCTTTCTGTTCTCCTCGCCCCCACCCGCCGCGTGTGCCCGTGGCGCCGCAGGAGCTGAGCGTCGAACCCCGGGCGTGGAGCTGCGAAACTCCAGCACAGATTTCTATGCACCCCTCTCAAAAAAACCCCAAACGACCCAAACCAACCCAACCCACTCTCATCCCTAAAGCAACTTAGGAGCAGGCGAGGGGTCCGAAGGCCGTTCCCGGGCCCGGAGCGGCGGCGGAGGCAGAAAAGGGCATTTCGCGAGGCAGCGGGAGTTTTCGCCGATTTCTTTTTATTAAAGCACCCCCGAGCCCGTGTTTACATTGCGCAGTATAAACATCCTGCCCGGGCCCGCCGAGCTTAAAAGAGCGCACGAAGAGGGGGTTTGAAGTGGGCGAAGCTGCGCGCAGCGCGGAGCCGGCGGCCGGGCAGCGCCTCCGCTGCCCCACGCCACGCGCGGAACCTCCGCGCCGCCCGCACAGCGCTCCGGCCCCTTCCCCGGCCCGCGTGGGGCCCTTCCCGTGGTTTCCAGGCCTGGGAAGGGGGGTAGGGAAGGGGTGCAGGAGGCCCACGGCGCGTCGCGGTCACGCGTGGCACAAAGCACACACACACGGATACACGCGCGGTGCCCTCCGCGGCGGGCAGGGGCGCGGCGTGCAGCCCCCCCGGGTGGGGCAGGGCGGCGTGGAAAGGGCTCTTTAAAAGCTGCCCACCAGCGGGGAGCGGCAGCGGAGGGGGCCGGCACGGGGCGGCGGAGGGGCCGCCCGGGAGGGCGGGGGGGAGCGGCTCGGGGCGGGGATCTCCGCTCCGCGCTTACGTCTGTCAAGGAGCGGCAGACGCCGCTACGAGAGATAAAGTAGAAGGCGAGCGGCGGGGCCGGGGGCAGACTCGACAGCCACCGCGATGGGAAGCAGCTCCCCGCAGCAGCGGCAGCGCCAGCCCAGCTAAAGCCTCCGGGGGGGACGGCGGCGGCCCCGGGAGCCCGGCCCGCCGAGGGGCAGCGGGGCAGGCGCAGGCGGCGGCCCCGGCTCCTCTCTCGCAGCAGCCGAGCTCAGCTCGCTTCCACCCGCCCCCCCATCCCGCCTCCCTGCGGCCCCCCCCGACCCTCCGCCTCTC
>VWPU01017644.1:30074-50706 GCA_013398955.1 Callaeas wilsoni | reverse complement strand
CCATCCATCCATCCATCCATCGGATTCCAGGGAATGCTGAGCTCCATGGCTCCATGGCAGGCCTCCACCCAGGTGCCAGTGAGGTTGGCACAGCCCTGAGGAGCTGTCTGGGAGTTCCTAGCACAGGGATAGAAAAGCATCCCGGGATGGCAGCGGTTCTCTCTTGGGATGCAGTGTTGGGATTTTAGATCCATGGGCATTTGACAGCTCCCTCAAAAGGAGCCCCAAATGCACCAGCTGCCTCAAAAATGCCTTTTAATCTGCATTTATCTGCATTTTATCTCCTTGTAAAGCAAGAGATTGTCGTCATCCTAAAAACGTAATTAATGAACAAGCTGCATCCTCCTTAAAAGCTGGAATTCCTTGGCAGTAGCCGCTGCGGCCGATTCCGAGACGCCAAGATTTGTATTCATAAAGCAGGAATGAGGTTCAGGATTAACCTTTCCCATCCATCTTTATTTATTGAGTCGTTAATTAGAAGCCTCTAATTTCCCAGGCCGCCCCTGCCTGGGCGGGGAGCTCGAGGCTGTTTCATGGAGATGGATTTTGCCAGGATGGGCTCGGAAAAGGAGGCGCTTCCCAAGCTGAGAGTACTGGGGGCAGCGGGGAAAACCCTGGAGCATCCCATAAATCAAACAGAGCAGCAGATCCACATTAACCCCCCCGCTTTGTTGTGTTAACAAGGCTGGATTGGATTTTCCTTGGATGTGGATCCTTGGGAGTGGGGTTTTATTATCGGGTTTGATCTCGGAGCGGGATTAATTTCATATGAAATCCGAGCGGAGCGGGGCTGCCGCGGCTCGAGGAGTTGATGGGGTGTGACTGCTGCGGGATGTGCGGTGGTTGTTAAGTGTCCTACCGGGAAAAACGAGCCGGAATGGAATATTTATGAGCCCCGGGAAGGCTGAGGGTGGCTTGGGGACAGCGCGGGGTCAGGCAGGGCCGGGAGCAGCGAGCGGAAAGCAGGAAAAATCCCGGCTTGGGGGGAATTTGGGAGCTGTGCTGGTGTGCTGGAGAGGAGGGAAGGGTTGTCCTTCCTGATACCCCCGTGCTGCCAAGCTGGGGGATTCCAGAGCCTCTTCCAGAGGGTGCTATCCTGGGATGGGAGTGCTGGGACAGTGGGGGTTCCCAAAAAACCCTGGGCATTCCAAAATCTCCACTTTGGTCACGTGGGGGCAGCTTTTGGGAAGGGAAGGAGCACTCGGAGCATCCCAAGGGATGCAGGGCTGCCTCACCAGCTCCCATGGGAATATCCGATTATTCCCAGCCTTTTTTTTTTAAGGATAACAAAGCAAACCTTGCTCTTTGTTGTTTGGAACGGGTGGAAAACAGGTGGAATTTTCCCACTTCTGGATCTCTCGGCTGCATCCCAGCTCTTCCCAGGGGTTTGTTTTCCTGTTGGTTTTTAACGGAGTGGTTTGGGAAAAGTTTCCCTGCTGAAGTGGGGTGGAGGGAGGGATCTGAGGGGATGAATAAAGCCGAATTCATCCAAAGGGAGCACCCGCAGGGAGAGGAGAGGCGGCCGGCGGCACCGGGGGGGGGCTGCGACTGACACCCGAAAAATCATTAATATTTGGGATCGAAACAAAACAAGGAAGTTTTGAGGAGCAGTCAGGCGGCCGATCTGAGGGGATTTTCCCCTTTTCCCGTGGTTTTCCGGCTGGGAATCAGAGCAGCAGCTCCCGGGGCAGCGGCGGCAGGGAGTGGAACCCGCCGGGCTCTAACAGGCTCGGGAGCGAGAGGAGCTTTGGGGTATTTTTGTTGGATTTTTGCCCTCCTAAGCGCATTCCCGGGTTAAGCTGATCCCATCAAGCGCACTGCTCGCTACCTGCCGCCTTCCTGCCTGGAATTAAGTTTTCCCGGCTTTTCCCGGCTATTTTGAGCCCGGACCGCGGTTTGTTTTTATTCCCGGGAGTATCTGGGGCCGGGGGGCGCGGGGAGATCCTCCCCCCATCTTCATTAACGCCGCTAATTAGCGCCGGGCCGGCTCGGCGTTATGCAAATCAACGCGAGCGCAGCGGCCAATGGGAAGAGCAGGATTTGCCTAAGCTCCTGGTGATTTGCATACGCGGACATTTTTCAGATTTTTAAATTTTTTTTTTTTTGGTAAATGTTTTTATTATTCTTATTTTTAGTTTCATTTATTTGTATTTATTCATCATTCTAATGAATTATTTTTCTTTTTAAACATTTATGGGTTTGATTCTCTTTATTCTAATTTCTTATTTATTCTAATTAATTTTAATTTATAACATTTTTAGTTCTTAATTTAAATTTATTTGTACTTCTTATTCATTCTAATTAATTTGTTTTATTTTTAGCGTTTTTAATATTTATTTTTATTTTAATTTCTTATTAATTGCAGTTAATTTTAATTTGAAACATTTCAATTACTTTAATTATATTTTTAACGTCTTATTTATTCTAATTAATTAATTTCTAAAAATTTTAATTAGTATTTTATTTACTTTAATTTCTTATTCATTCTAATGAAAATTATTTTCTCTTTTTATTCTTTCGTTCATACATTTTTTTTAGTATTTTACAATTATTGGGGATTTTTTAAAAAATATTTTACAATTATTTGAGATTTTTTAAAAAATATTTTACAATTATTTGAGGTTTTTTATAGTTTTTAAAATATTTTACAATTATTTGGGACTTTTTAAAAAAATATTTTACAAATATTTGGGAAGTTTTTATCATTAATTTTTTCATATTTTACGATTATTTTTGTATTTTTTTCTCCTTTATTTTGATGTTCTGCTCCGAGAAAATGATTCCAGCAAACTCCTCATGCCCCATCCTCCACCCCCTCACCTGATGCTTTCCTTCAACCCAAACCTTTCATTTCCCAAACCTTTCATTTCCCAAACCTTCCCTTTCCCTCTGGAGCTTGAACTGAAACATTCCCATGAAAAGGCCGCAGGGAGAGGATCCGATCACCAAGCCAAACAGGGGGTGGGAAGGAGGCTGGAAAATGAGGAGATTTGGGGTTTCCTTGGTGGGGCTGATCAAAGCCATCAGTCGGGGACCTTGAACTGGGATCCGGGACCGAATTCCGCTTGGATCATCCCTGGGATGCTCCGAAGGCGCTGCCGGCTCTTTGCTCCCAGTGCTGATGGATAATTGGGAGTGGAGAGGAGCCTCGGTTAATTACAGCGCGCTCATTATGCAAATGACACAAGTTGGGGGTGAGATGGGGCATCAGCCTGGGCCAGGTGAGGGCTGTCACCGTCCCGGTGGGAGTGTCACCGTCCCCATGGGGCTGTCACCGTCCCAGCAGGGCTGTCACCGTCCCCGTGGGGCTGTCACCGTCCCGGTGGGGCTGTCACCGTCCCGGTGGGGCTGTCACCATCCCAGCGGGGGTGTCACCGTCCCAGCGGGGGTGTCACTGTCCCCGTGGGGCTGTCACTGTCCCGGTGGGGCTGTCACCGTCCCGGTGCCACCATTTGGGGTGGCCGTGGCAGCTGGTGATGGTGGGGGACACGCGGGGCAAATCCCCTGCTCCGGAGCGGGATCTCCAGAGAAGCTGTGGGTGTCTCTTCTCTGGAGATGTCCAAGGCCAGGCTGGACGGAGCTGGGAGCACCCTGGGACAGTGGAAGGTGTCCCTGCCCATGGCAGGGGTGGCACTGGGTGATCCTGTGGGAATCTCTGTGGTCTTCAGCCCATCCATCCGTCTGCTCTGGAGCCAGGCTGGGAGAGCTGGGGGTGCTCATCTGGAGAAGAGAAGGCTCCAGGGAGACCTCAGAGCCCCTTCCAGGGCCTAAAGGGGCTCCAGGAGAGCTGGAGAGGGACGGGGGACAAGGGATGGAGGGACAGGACACAGGGAATGGCTTCCCACTGCCAGAGGGCAGGGATGGATGGGATATTGGGAAGGAATTGTGCCGTGGGAGGGTGGGGAGGCCCTGGCACAGGGTGCCCAGAGAAGCTGTGGCTGCCCCTGGATCCCTGGCAGTGTCCAAGGCCAGGCTGGACGGAGCTGGGAGCGCCCTGGGACAGTGGAAGGTGTCCCTGGCCATGGCAGGGGGTGGACTGAAATGTTCCTTAAGGTCCCTTCCCACTTAAAGCATTCCATGATTCTGTGATTCCGTCCTGGCACTGATTCCATCCTGGCACTGCATTCCAGCAAGAAGTTTCTCTGCGTTACAGAATCATGGAATGGTTTGGGTGGGAAGGGACCTTAAGGAGCTTCTCATTCCAGGGGCAAGGACGCCTTCCACTAAACCAGGTTGCTCTGAGCCCCATCCAACCCTCGAGCGCTTCCAGGGATGGGACCCCAGCACCTCCAGGGCTCTGTAGGGAATTCCCAGCTCCTGCCGCACCGCATGGCCCTGTCTCTGTGCCCTATCCAGGCGGGAGCCTCTCCAAGCAGGACTGGACCATCCAGTGGCCCAGCACGGAGCCGGGCAAGGAGAACAGCCCCGGATGCCCTCCGGAGCCGGGGCCCTGGGGCAGGACGCACCTGAGCCCCAAGGTCCAGCCCAAGTGTGGGCAGCACCACTGCCACGCCAGCTCGTCCCACGGCCCCATGTACACGCACGTGGACCGCCTGACCGTGGAGGGCCACCCGGGGCTGTGCCCACCCCTGGAGTCCGGCCACCGCTCCCTGCCACCGTCGCCCCGGCAGCGCCACGCCGCGCACACCCCCCCGCGCACCCCCAACATCGTCACCACCATGACGCCGCCGGGGACGCCGCCCGTGCGCCGCAGGAACAAACTGAAGCCCCCCGGGACGCCCCCGCCCTCGTCGCGGAAGCTGATCCACCTCATCCCGGGGTTCACGGCGCTGCACCGCAGCAAATCCCACGAGTTCCAGCTGGGGCACCGCGTGGATGAGGCGCACACCCCCAAGTAAGTGGTGCCCGGGGTGCTGGTGCGTGTTGGGGGGATAAACCTCATCCCAGCGCCTTGGGAAAAGTGCTTTTGTCCCTAAATGTCGGTGCCTTGTTTGGAGGTTTCACGTGGAAAATCCTTTTTGCGGCTCCTTGCAGCGGGGATGTTGTGGGATGGCGTCGGTTCTGCCCCCCGGGGATCTCATTTTGGGATGGATGAGGAGCACCCGGGGGCTCCAGGACTGCTGGCTGGCAAAGCCCTGGCGTGCTGGAATGTGGGATGGGAGGGCTGGATTTTCCAGCTGCTGCACGGGAATGGCCGTGAGAACTCGTAGGGGGGAGAGAGTGCACGCTGGAGAGAGATGGGAATAATCATCTTCCGGCTGAAAAGTGGATATATGGATTTGTAAATCCTTGTGGAGAGGACCGGTTATGTTCTGGAGACCACCCTGGGATCTTTTCCATCCCTGGCGTGTTCGGAGCGCTCTCTCCAGGCTCTGCCCACATTCCCGGTGCTCCTGCTCTGCGGCTCCGGTGCCGGCAGAGGCTGCTGCTGCGCAGGGAAAGGATTCCCTGGAACCGCCGCGCTCCTTTTCCCTCCCTTTCCACCTCCTCTGGTGGCCGTGCTCGGGAAACCTTTCTCCTGCCGTGGCGTGGGGTGGCAGAGGGGACTGGTGGCCACTCTGGGACATCACCTCCTCTCCCTGAGGATGTGTCGGGATGGAGCTGGTCCATGCTGGCCTCCCAGAACAGGATTCCAGGACAAACTGCTCTTTTTGTCCCCAAATTTGGGATTCTTGAGAGTAAAAAGGCTGTGCCAGAATCCCGGGAAGAGTGCCCTGATGTGGAGGCAGCCTGGGTGCCCTGGCACGGTGCAGACCCTCCGGCCTATCCAGGATGTTTGGGCAGCTCCATCTGGGACATGGGAAGGGTTAAAACCGCTGAGATGCTCCCGGTGCCAGACTTGGAGCTCTCCTTGGTGGGGCAGAGGGGACCAGAGCAGGTCTGGGGGTGACAGACGGGTCTGGTGGCCTCAGCATCACGGTGCCATTTGTCCCCTGGGCCGTGGCTGTGGTCTCTGCACAAAATGAGGGTGATCATCCATCCTCCTCTCCCCTGAGCTGGGAATTTTTGGTCTCCGAAGGCTTTTAGCTTTTGGAAACCAAGCCATTTCAGCTGGAAAATGCCTCCTGGAAGGCCAGCCTCCCCCTCGTGCTCAGGCACCAGAAAGAAAGTGTTTGCTTTGGTCGGTCCCCAGGAGCACCCCCAGGTCCCCAGGGAGCGTCCCCAGGGAGCATCCCCGCATTCCCAGGGAGCAACCTCTCCCCTTTCTTGCTTTTTTGTGCATTCCAGCCCCCAATCCATGCTCTGCCCTCACTAGAACAGGTCTGACTGAGGGCAAAGCTGCTCCTGATTGATCCCCAGGGTGACCGTTGGATATTCCCTGATGATCCTGAGTTAAAGTTTCCCAGCACCACCGGGAAGGGAGCACTGGAGACACTGGGAAAACTGGATGCAGTCAGGCAAGGATCAAAGGAATCCAGGTTTGGGTTGGAAGGGACCTTAAAGCTCATCTGATTCCAAGGGCAGGGACACCTTCCAGCACCCATGGTCACCCTGACATGGAGCTGGGGCGAGGTCTGGACGCCATCGGATCTTTTGGCCAATGTGGGAATGGGATGCCTGGAATTTCCTGCGAAGGGAAGGAGCAGGGAAGGGCGTGGAGATGGAAATGTCACACGGGGTGACACAAACACAGTGATGTCCCCTCTGCCTTCCTCGCTCTCCACCTTCCTGGCACAGGAATTTCCCAGAGAAGCTGCCCCTGGATCCCTGGAAGTGTCCAAGGCCAGGCTGGACAGGGCTTGGAGCAGCCTGGGACAGTGGACGGTGTCCCTGCCCATGGCAGGGGTGGCACTGGATGAGCTTTAAGGTCCTTTCCAACCCAAACCATTCCGTCATTCCTTTGCTCCTTGCCTGATTGCATCCAGTTTTCCCAGCATCTCCAGTGCTCTCTTCCCAGTGGTGCTGGGCAATTTCAACTCCTGATTAGGGAATTAATCAAGGAAAGAGCCAATATTGACAGGGCCCCATTGTGCTCCAGGGGCCATCGCGCTGGGTTGGATCCGGATTCCTGAAAACCTCTTGGAGAAGCAGGGAAGTTCATTTTCTCTAATGGCACTTAATGATTTTGCAGGAGACAACCACTAAATCCTGCCTGCTAATCCCATTAGCGGTTCGGGATTGTAATTAGTGCATTAAAGAGGCAGCTTCTTCTTTTTTCCCTCTTATTCTCCAGCACATCCCTGCTGGAGTGGGAGCTGTTTATTAGCCTGGATAAGGTGGAAAATGCCTGGCACAGATAAAAAGTGGATTAAAATGAAAACATTTTTGGGCTCTTCTCAGCTAATTGTTATTTTATGGCCACGGGCATGGAATTTGAGGATGGGGTTTTTTTAATGTCACACTTCCTTGGTGTCCGAGCCCTCTGGGCTTCCTGTCAGAGGGAGGTCATCCTTGGAAGAAGATTTGGAGCCTTCCGTGGTCAATCCCTTCTGGTTTTAGTTGTGCCCCTGGGCTCTTGGGGTTGCCTTGGATTGGGGCTTTCTGTTCCCTGTGTCCTGTTCCAGCATGGAAGGAGGGGCTGGACTTCGTGATCCAAGAGTTTGAGGACACTCCTGGGGATCCCAAGTGCTGGGTGGATCTCCTGGAATGATTTGGGGTCGAGATTTACCCCCATCCTACCTGTTCTCTGCAAGGACCCTTCTGAAACCCTCCCAGGAGGGAGGCTGGTGTCCCTCAGGCTGGTTTATGGACGGTTTGAGTGGGAAGGGACATTAAGGACCATCTTGTCCCACCCTTGCCATGGGCAGGGACACCTCCCACTGTCCCAGGCTGCTCCAAGTCCCATCCAACCCGGCCTTGGACACTGCCAGGGATCCAGAGGCAGCCACAGCTTCTCTGGGCACCCTGTGCCAGGGCCTGGCCACCCTCCCAGGGAACAATTCCTTCCCAATATCCCAGCCATCCCTGCCCTCTGGCAGTAGGAAGCCATTCCCTGTGTCCTGTCACTTGTGCAAAGTCCTTTTATCTCCTCCCCAGCTCGGGGTGGGGTGAAACGGGCTCTGGGGAGCCAGGGGTGACTTTGGCAGAAGGAGAAAGCTCTCTCCCCGTGAGCTGTGGGTCAGGATTGATGGAGCGAAGCCCTCAGGATGCTCCGTGGCTGCTCCCTCCCGATTTTTCCACCTCGGCGCAGACAGAAAATAAAACACCACCATTTATTTGTGACAGCAGCAGCAGCAACCAGGTCCCCTCCGGAGCAAGGCCACCATGTACCGCTTGATTCCCGATGACAGCTCATAAACTCCTCTGAATGCTGTGTTTTGGATCTTATTCCCAGCGTTTAATCCATCATTTCTGTGCGCCAAGACCTTCTGAGGCAGGGGTTAATTTTTTTTTTTTTTTGGAGCTCCGAGCCTCCAATTTTCCTGCATGGAGTCTCCAGCTGTTGACCGTAACTCCAAGGTACGGAACATTAGTCCTGAAAAGATCCCCTGACTTCCATAAATCCACAATCCATAAACATCTCAGGAACGGTCCTGAAATGGAAACAAAACACTGAGAGTGGCTGATAATATAATGCCCATTTAATACCTCGTGAGTTCCATGGGCCATTGGAATCTCTCATGGATAGTTAATGATTATCCGTCAGCCAGGAGCCGGGAAAGAAACAAACTCGGAAGGGGAGGTCTTAAAAATCCATCAGTTGGGGAACAAAAGTCCAGCAAGTTAAGGGCGTGTGTTAACCCTTGGAAGGGGTGTCTGATGGATCTCTGGAGGCAGGATCTGCCCTGGGGTGTCCTGCCTGAAGGGTGGGTGGGTGGTCTTTACCCTTAGACCCATCCTTCGGCCCATCCTTCATCCTTTGACCTGTGCTTAGACCCACCCATCATCCTTGGACCAATCCTTAGACCTGTCCTTCCTCTTTAGACCTGCCCTTGAACCCATCATTCATCCTTGGACCCCTCATTAGACCTGGCCTTTGTCCTTTGGCCCATCCTTTATCCTTTGACCTGTACTTAGACACATCCATCATCCTTGGACCCATCCTTAGACCCATCCTTCATCTTTAGACCTGTCCTTGGACTTATCCTGGGATCCCTCATTAGACCCGTCCTTCATCCTTTGGTCAGACTTTTCCTTTGTACTTAGAACCTTTCTTCAGTTTTAGACCCATCCTTAGATCCATCCTTCATCTTAAGGCCTGTCCTTGAACCCACCCTTCATCCTTGGACCCCTCATTAGACCTAGCCTTCAAACCATCTTTTATCCTTTGGCCCATCCTCCCTTCTTCGATCCATCTTTTATCCTTTGGCCTTACCCTTCATCCCTCAAGGATGACCCACCCTTCATCCTTGGACCCCTCGTTACACCCATCCTTTGTGCTTTGGCCCATCCTTCATCCTTTGGCCCATCCTTCATCCTCTGGCCCATCCTTTGTGCTTTGGCCCATCCTTTGGACCATCCTTCACCCTCTGGCCCATCCTTCATCCTCTGGCCCATCCTTAGACAGATCCTTCATCCTTTCGCCTGTATTTGGACCCCTCCTTCCTCTTTAGACCCATCCTTGGACCCATCCTCCATCCCTGGACCCCTCATTAGACCCACCCTTCAAACCATCCTTCATCCTTTGACCCATCCTTCATCCTTTGACCCATCCTTCCTTCTTTGCCCCACCCTTAGACCCATCTTTCACCTTTGACCTGCACTCGGACCCCTCCTTCCTCTTTAGACCCATCCTTGGACCCATCCTCCATCCCTGGACCCCTCATTAGACCCACCCTTTGATCCATCCTTCCTTCTTTCACTCATCCTTTGTTCTTTGACCCATCCTTCATCCTTGAACCCCTCATTAGACGCATCCTTCATCTTTTAGCCCATCCTTTTTCCTTTGACCCATCTTTAGACCCATCCTTCATCCATGAACCCCTCATTAGACGCATCCTTCATCCTTTAGCCCATCCTTTTTCCTTTGACCTATCTTTAGACCCATCCTTCATCCATGAACCCCTCATTAGACCCATCCTTCATCTTCAGGCCTGTCCTTTGACCCATCCCCTCATCTCTGGACGCCTCCTTAGACCCGTGCCCCGACCCACCCTTCGTCCCCAGACCCTTGCGAAGGGGAGCTGAGCCCAAACTCTCATCTGCTTCCCAGCTGTGGCTCCTTTTGCCACGCTGGTCTCTGGCCGGATCCATGAACTCCGTGGCCCTCGAGGAACGTCCTCGGAGAAGCAGCTGGAGAGGGCGGGTCGGAGCACGACCCGACTGGGCTGAGCCCTGAGGACGTGCTGAGCTCCAGGACGAAGCAGCTGCTGGGAAGGACGGGACACGTTTGTAGTGCTAGGTCAGGGCTGGGCTGCGAGGAGGCTCCTCCAGCTCAAGGCAGCTGGATTTTGGCTAAATTTTCAATGAATTCTCCTTATCCTGAGTTGCTGCAGTGATGTTCCAGGCATGGATGTTTTCTTGGTGGAAAAACCCGTTGGTTCAAAGCCTGCTGAGGCTTGATTTCCTTCCCTTTAGCCCCGTTGGTGCCGAGGTGGTTTTTTGGTGGGATTTTTCCAGACTGGGATGAGGATTTCCTGCATGGGTGAAGTCAGACGTGAAGTTCAGCTGTGGATCGGTGATAGAGCACATCCCCATTTTCTTCTTTTCCTTTCTCCTTGTATTATTTCCAACTTTAACTTCAGACACTTTCTGTCCTGTGGGTGTTTTTCTCCATCCCACACAACAAATTCCTGAGAACGGGATATTTCCTGTGGCGCTTGGCCAAGCCTAGCACCCAACTGGGGCCATTGAGGCAGAGAGGTGAAAAACTGAATCCCAGACCTCCAAAAACCTGGGAGCAGAGGTCAGAGAGGTGAAAAACTGAATCCCAGATCTCCAAAAACCTGGGAGCAGAGGTCAGAGAGGTGAAAAACTGAATCTCAGACCTCCAAAAACCTGGGAGCAAAGGTCAGAGAGGTGAAAAACTGAATCCTAGATCTCCAAAAACCTGGGAGCAGAGGTCAGAGGGGTGAAAAACTGAATCTCAGACCTCCAAAAACCTGGGAGCAGAGATCTTCTCCACCATCCCCACCCCACTGAGCAGCCCGTGCTTAGACTGTGCCTCAGATTTAATCATTTAAGCTGGTCCTAAATAGGCCCTGATGGATCATTAATTCTGCTGCTCTGCAACCTTGATAATAATGATGTTTCCCCTTGTAGCAATTCCCATCCACCTGGTGGATCGATTATTTGATGTTCCGCATGGGCGGGATTTGGGAGAGCGGCGTCCAGGCAGCTCCTCTGACATTCCCCGGCTTTGGAAAGGCAGGAGCGCTCCTGGTGCTGGGGATGAGCAGCAGATTGATGTTTGCAGAGCAGGTGGATGCAGGAGGATGTTGCCGACGTGTGGAAATAATCCATACGGAGCATCCTCCCAAGGTGGGCACTGGAACCTGGCTTGTCCCATCCTGGGGTGGCAGCAGGACCAGGACAGTGCCTGTCCCCTGTGACTCACCTCAGATCTTGGGGTCAGTTTTGGGTCCCTCATGACAAGAAGGACATTGAGAGGCTGGAGCATGTCCAGGGAAGGGAACGGAGCTGGGAAGGGGCTGGAGCCCCAGGAGCGGCTGAGGTCGCTGGGGAAGGGGCTCTGCCTGGGGTACAGGAGGCTCACGGAGGACCTTGTGGCTCTGCACAACTCCCGGACAGGAGGGGGCAGCCGGGGGGGCCGGGCTCTGCTCCCAGGGAACAGGGACAGGAGGAGAGGGAACGGCCTCAGGCTGGGCCAGGGGAGGGTCAGGTGGGATATTGAGAACATGCCTTCATGGAAAGGGCTGTCCAGCCCTGGCACAGCTGCCCAGGGCAGGGGTGGAGTCCTCATCCTTGGGGAGATTTAAAACCTCTGTGGATGTGGCACCTGGGGACATGGGTGGACTCCATGATCTCAAAGGTCTTTTCCAACCGAAAGGATCCTGTGATTCCATGATCTCCACACTGGGTTATTTATCCTGAAAACAGAGCCCCAACCTGGAACTTCTGCAAGGGGGAGAGCGTGGAAATGCGGGAATTTGGAGAGCAAAATGAGCAGCATCTCTCCCTGTGCTTCCAAATCATCTCCCTGATTAATCTCGCTGCCGTTGCCGGTGAGCCAGGGCCATGGAGCTGTGCACAGCTCCTGGAATGTGTCCAGCTCCCTCAAAGGATGGTTTGCACACCGCGAGGTGACAGTGATGAGTGGCCCCCGTACCAACCTGGCTCCGTGCTGGAATTATCCCACTGCTCTGGGCTGTGGCGCTCCTTGGGAGCGTCATTAATGTTAATTACGGCCCTGCTATTCCATCCAGAGGCGCTGGAGCTTTACGGCACTTGGAGGAGAAACTTCTCACCGTGTCCTTTAATGGGGAGTTGAGGCTCTTTTCGAAGCCAGACGGGCATGAGGATGAATTTAGATAAGGATTAACATCCTGGGAGAGGTGGCACCGCATTCCTGGTGCCTGGTGTGCTGCCTCCGGGCTCTCCAGGTGGGAGACAGGGCACGGAGAGGGCAAGGGCTGTGGGCACGGTCCGGGGTGGTGGCCAGGAGAGGGACTGACCACTGCTGGGCATGGCAGAGACTGAGATCTTCCCAGCTGGAGCCGTGCAGGAAAGCCGGGAAGCAGCTCCCCTGTGCTCCCCTGTGCACATCTCTGCTTCAAGAGGTTGGTGGGAGCTTCTCACCACCCTCCTGCCAGCCCTGGCCTGCTGTGGTGGCCCAGGCAGGTGCTGGGTTGGCCAAGAGCTCCACGGGATTCCTGGGCAATAATGGGATGAAAACCAAAAGCAGGGAGTGCAGGCTCCGGAGGCCAGAGGAGGCCAAGGAGATGCTCCAAGGGCTGGAGCCCCTCTGCTCTGGAGCCAGGCTGGGAGAGCTGGGGGTGCTCACCTGGAGAAGAGAAGGATCCAGGGAGACCTCAGAGCCCCTTCCAGGGCCTAAAGGGGCTCCAGGAGAGGTGGAGAGGGACGGGGGATGAGGGCTGGAGGGACAGGACCCAGGGAATGGCTTCCCACTGCCAGAGGGCAGGGCTGGATGGGCTATTGGGAAGGAATTGTTCCCTGGGCGGGTGGGGAGGCCCTGGCACAGGGTGCCCAGAGAAGCTGTGGCTGCCCCTGGATCCCTGGAAGTGTCCAAGGCCAGGTTGGATGGGATTTGGAGCGGCCTGGGACAGTGGAAGGTGTCCCTGCTCCCCCATCCAAGGGTGACACTGGATGAGCTCTAAGGTCCCTTCTCACCCAAACCATTCCACGATTGTCCAGCTTGGCGGAGGATCTGGCCCACCTGGCTGAGGTTGTGTTGTGTGGGGATGGGGAACCCCCCTCAGGGTGCACCAGGAGCTGAGTCCCTGTGGAAGCATCTCCATCCAAAGGAGACTCAACCTCACCGCTCCGGGCTGGCCCCAGCTCACCCTCACTGCCCTTGTGTGGCCCTCCAAGAAACGTAACGGTGGCAACCAAGAAAACAGAAGGGGTTTAATGAGAAACAGCTCCAGCTCCAGGATCCTGGCAATTACCTCTTCCAGCTCCTTCCCGCCCGTGTCTGCTCCCTGTGTTGTTCCTGCAGCCCCGTCTCGAATCCCAGGAGGAGGAGGGGGGAGGGGGGGGAAAGAAAACCTGTTTGGCTCGAACTCCCTTCAAAGAATTTCCCAGCTTTATAATTTGCAGCTGTAATAAAAAAGTTCCACTTTGTGCTTGGAAAAGAGAATAATAGATCAGTCAGACTTGAGCCTGGAAATTCAGGCATCCAGGGAAGTGAGGACAGGCACTTGGATAAATATTTAACTGCCGAGGCTTTGATATGAAGGAGCTGCTTTTCCTCTGGCCGGGGGAGGGAGGGTTTGTTGCCTCTTTATGGGAATGAGGAGGATAAATGGAACATCTGGTGGATATTCTGTGTTTATTGTTTTATATCAACCCCCGCATCGTGTGGAGCTTGTTCAGGTTTGGGTGGAGAATGAAGGAATTTCAGCTGTTCAGGAAGGTTCAAAAAATCCACCGCCTTGAATCCTGAAAATCCTAAAGAAGCTGGCGCCGTCCCCGCTGCACGGGGATTTGGGATGTGGGAACGCACCAGGCGTGGGAGCTGTGCTTGTCCTGCTGTGGAAGGTGACCCGGTGCCTCCTTTCCTGGCTGAGATGGCTCCAGCTGTGCTGGTTTTGATCCCTGTTTGGGAATGCTCAGGCTCCTTAGCCAGGGCGGGGTTTTTATGGTTTATTTGGGAATCCTTGAAGAGAAAGGTCGGATTTTGCCATCTATGTGCCGATATGGGAATGGGAAGGGAGAAGTGGCAGTTCTTCTGGAGAGGGGCTTTGGCAAAGGCAAGGAGTGCCAGGACACAGGGAATGGCTTCCCACTGCCAGAGGGCAGGGATGGATGGGATATTGGGAAGGAATTGTTCCCTGGGAGGGAGGGGAGGCCCTGGCACCGGGTGCCCAGAGAAGCTGTGGCTGCCCCTGGATCCCTGGAAGTGTCCAAGGCCGGGTTGGAGAGGGCTTGGAGCACTCTGGGATAGTAGGAGGTGTCCCATGGCAGGGGTTGGGACAAAATGATCTTCAAGCTCCCTCCCAACCAAAGCACTCCAAGATTCTTCCATGAAAAACTGCCAGAGTGAATTTCTTTCCTGCCATTCCAGTGGATGCCGCTGGAGCCGCCTGCCCGTGGCGGAGGAGGCGCGGGGGCAGCGCTTCACCTGCTCCTTGCTCTGATTTAATTGGGAATATTGTGCAATTAAACCACTCCAAAAGCCATAAATCTTCGGGGCTGAATCCCGGCCGGGGCCGCACGCTCCCGGCCAGGCAGCAGCGATCTTTAATCCTTTGCAGCTGAAATACTGATGAGAGGGTTTTTTTTATTTTTTCTCCCACTCTATTTCCCTTCCTTTAAGAGCAACGCTTGCGTGGAAATTGGTGTGTGTTGGTGAGGAGCAAAGCGGTGAATAAAACATCACCTGGCTCCGGTGGCTGCAGGGGCGGCTCCTGCCTTGAGGTTCAATTTTAAATTAAACCTGTTTTAATTTCTTTTATGGCAATAAGAATGGAAGTGACAACAAATTCCTGCAGAGCAGGTTGTTACTCAATTTCCAGTTTTTTTTAAGAGTTGGGAATGGAGGATGAGCACTGCCAGGGGCTGGGGAATGGTTGGGGTGTCCCCCTTTGGGATGCTTTTTGGGATGAGCCATATTCCAGCAGCATCACAGCCCCGTGGCCATGGGATTTTTGCTCCCTGTAACATATGGATCCCACTGTGCCCATCCTCATATTCCAGCTTCTCCCAGCACATCCTGCTCTTCCAGCCACTGAATCACCCCGGGACATCCCAGTAGGGCAAAACCGTGTCCTCACCGGGCACCTTTCTGTGGGAATCCTGTAACATCCACACCCTCCCCGCATCCCAGGCCGCTGTCAGTCCCTGCCCTCCCCGCCGCCTCCGGAAGGAGTGACGGGCCCTTTGTCCCGGTGTCTGCTCCTGTTTTCCTGCGCCTGTTGAAACCCTCTATTTTTTTCCCCCAAAGCCGGTGATAAGCGTTTGACTGATCCCACAGAGCAGGCGGGGATGAGCCATTCAGGCGGGATTGACACCTAAAGGGATTTGCATTAAACGCTTCAAACTCGCTGGGCTTTTTTTTTTTCCCTTTTTTTTTTTTTTTTATCCATCATTATATATTTATCAAATTCCTGCATGAAATTACGGCCCCAATCGTTGGCATTCACCTATCTGAGCATGGAATCGCTCCCGGCGAGCGGCGCTGATTTTCCCGAGCATCCCGAGGCAGGAATTAGCGCCGATGCTTCACGAGCTCTGCCTTGGGGTGGGTGTTGTGGCTCCCCCGCCAAGGGATTCGCGGGATAAAGGAGGAAAATGAGGAATTCTGGGCCTGCGGAGTGTTAGCGGATGGCGAGAGGTGAAGGAGAGGGGGATGCTGGGGGTGCTGGTGCGGGCTCACGATGTGCGAACCGCTGAGATCCGGGATTTTGGGAAAGGTTTGGGAAGCCGTGGAACAGGGGCTGATCCCGATGTGCTGCTGGAGAGGCCGGGACCTGCAGCGAGGGGTAGAATCCCGGGAATACGCAGCCTCGAAGCCTCCTGGAGCACGGATGAGGGTGGGACAACCGTGGAGAGTGGCCAAAAAAAATAGTGGGGATGTCCAGATTTTGGGATCTTCTCCAAATCTGGCAGGAGAGGAGCCCTTGTCCCCATGGGGGCGATTTCCTGTCGTCCCCGGAGGGTGCTGTGGGCATCTCCCAGATTTTGGGGGGCCCCAAGCCTCGACATGGACCAGGTGTGGTTCTCTTTGCTCCCTCAAAACCCTTCGGGTCCAAAATAAAAAATAACCATCTTTCCACTCCTGCTTCGCCTGGAGACTCATTTTGGGAATTGTCCAGCTGCGACTGGAGGGAAATGGTCCTTCCCGGGGCCCGGGGGGGATCAGCACCACCCAAATCCACCTCAACGGCCCGTTCGGCTCTCCCTGTGCTTCCCTGGCTTCCCACCTTTTCCAGCCCTGCCAGCTCCTGGAATGCCGCTTAACGAGGGGATTAGTGCGGCCAACCCCGCCCCGAGCAGTGGAGAGAGACCCGGCTTCATCTGCTGCTGCATTTTGCCGGTTCCTCCTGATCCAGCTGGGATTGATCCAGCCGAGATCCCCAGAAATGAGGGAATCCTGCCTCCCTTTCCAGGAGCAGGGGGCCTGCTGCTCTGCTGGGGCTTTATCCCTATGGAAAATTGAAATTAGGCTGACGTTGTCCTTCTTTTGTTTTGTTTTGTTTTGTTTTGTTTTTTTTTAATAAGTCCCCTTTTTTGCCTCTGCCGTCCTTGCGGGATTGGGAGCCTGGCACAGGGAATGGGGTTCCTCCTGCCCAGCTGGGATGGGGAATTTAGGCTGGGAGGACCAGGATGCATTTCCAGCACATTTTCCCCCACTTTGGGTAAAGGAGAGGAGGATGGAAATGTTTGCCTTGGACACTCCCAGGGATCCAGGGGCAGCCACAGCTGCTCTGGGCACCCTGTGCCAGGGCCTCCCCACCCTCCCAGGGAACAATTCCTTCCCAATATCCCATCTAAATCTCCCCTCTTTTGGTTTAAAACCATTTCCCCTTCTCCTCTCACTGTCTATGGAATCATGGAGTGGTTTGGGTTGGGAGGGACCTTGAAGATCATCTCATTCCACCCTGTGGAGGAGGATGGATGGATGGATGGATGGAGGGATGGATGGAAGGAAGGAAGGAAGGAAGGAAGGAAGGATGACCCCTCATGGCAGCAAGTCCTTTATGAGATGTCCAT
This sequence comes from Callaeas wilsoni, assembly GCA_013398955.1. NCBI lineage: Eukaryota > Metazoa > Chordata > Aves > Passeriformes > Callaeidae > Callaeas > Callaeas wilsoni. The sequence goes on along the minus strand of VWPU01017644.1, from coordinate 33,510 downwards.
AACTGACCTCATCCTGCACCTCTGCCCCAAAATCCCTGCCCCAAGGATGGTCTTTGACCCTTTTTTGCCCAAGAAGCCCCAAACAGTGCTTGGTTTGCTCCACGTCTCTCAGGCACTCCTTGTCCCCAAACCAGGGGACAGGATCCCCTGTCCCTGTCAGCCCCCTGTGCCAGGAGGTTTTCCATGGGTGAGGATGCTCCTGTTCCTCTGCAGGCTTCAGTCCTTGCTGCCCTTCTTTGGGATAGGGATCAAGGCCATGGGGGCAGCCAGCCCAGTCACCCAGTTGGATCCCGGTGTTTATTATTCTTGATTATTTTTTCTTCTCCTGGAGAAACAGAGAGAGGAGAAAAAAATCTCACTCTGTCCAAAATCACTCATCCTTCCTAATAATGAGAGCTGTCAGCAGCTCTGCTTGGCGAGGAAATGATGCTTGCAGTAAATATTTGGTCTGGAACTGATTTATGGGTGGAAAACAATGAGATTAGTGCTTAATCACTGCCTTTCAGGAAGGGCTTTGGGCCCAGGGCTGGGGCTGAGCTCAGGGGGAGCTGGGGCCGTGCCCGGGCCAAGGAGCAGCACTGGGATCTTTGGTGGAGACCCCGTGGTTGGGTTGGGATTGAACAGCAGCAACAGAGGGGATGGACTGGATTTTGGGCACTGGGCAGGGATAGATGGGATATTGGGAAGGAATTGTTCCCTGGGAAGGTGGGGAGGCCCTGGCACAGGGTGCCCAGAGAAGCTGTGGCTGCCCCTGGATCCCTGGCAGTGTCCAAGGCCAGGCTGGATGGGGCTTGGAGCAGCCTGGGACAGTGGAAGGTGTCCCTGCCCATGTCCTTTAATGAGCTTTAATGTCCCTTCCCACCCAACCCATTCCATGATTCCACGACCATCGGCTGTGGGGCTGATCCCAGGGAGTTCCAAGCCAGGAGAGCTCTTCAGCTGGACCACCCTGGAATCATCCACCCCATCCCGAGCCCAGAACACCCGAAGAGGTCCTTGCAGCCACCCTAAACACAGCAGCAGCTTTCCTGTGTGAGGAAATAATTAACTTATTAAAGGATGGTTTAATTTTCTTCATTAAAGAGGCCATTTCCTATCGCCTGGCAGGGCCAGATGCCCCCGGGCACTGCTGGGAGCGGTGGGAGATGTTCAGCTCCGGAGCTTCACCACCCTCCCAGGGAACAATTCCTTCCCAATATCCCATCTGGCAGTGGGAAGCCATTCCCTGGGTCCTGTCCCTCCAGCCCTTGTCCCCACTCCCTCTCCAGCTCTCCTGGAGCCCCTTTAGGCTCTGGAAGGGGCTCTGAGGTCTCCCTGGATCCTTCTCTTCTCCAGGTGAGCACCCCCAGCGCTCCCAGCCTGGCTCCAGAGCAGAGGGGCTCCAGCCCTTGGAGCATCTCCATGGCCTCCTGGACTTGCTCCAGGTCCTTCCTGAGCTGGGACACCGAGCTGGATGCAGTGTTCCAGTTGGGATGCCCGGATTACGGACGGAGCATTCCAGGAGTCCTTGATCACCGGGAGCTGTTGCACTGCCAGGATGTTCTTGAAGGATCTCTGTCCCAAATGCTCCAGATCTCCAAAGGGCTGCGCTGCCTTTCCCAGGGCTGCTTTGGAGCAGGCAAATGCTCTTCCCTCTCCTCCTCACTCCAGGGCAGCCGGGATGGGAGCAGATGAGCCGGAGCGGCTCCGCAGTGCCAGGATCCCGCAGCCCGGCCCATCTGAGCTGGCAGTGTCACTCTGCATCCCAAATCCTTCCGGGCTGGTGCAGCTTTGGGATCGTCCGAGCCAGCAGAGCGACGGCTGGTCCTTGTCCCAGTGTGGAAAAATGGGCTGAGGAGGGAGAGACAGGCATCTCCTCCCCTCCCGCTCCACGGAATTTCATTTCTGAGGAACTTCTCCCAGTGTTTAGGGTTGTCCACACCACACTCCTGTGCCTCGACGAGCTGTTTCCCGGGATTCTGCTGGGCCTGCTCACACTGTCCACTGCAGCCCACCCTTGCTTGGGCCCTAAATGTAATGTAGTGACATTAAATGTGGCCATTTAGGGGATGTGACAAGCTCAGCAAGGCTGGGGCTGACGAGCTTTTGGACCAGCTGACTTTTTTCCACCCAGTTTCTCCAGAGGAAAAGCTCTGGAATGTTCCTTAATGAAAACTGCCTTTGTTCTATGGTGGGGAGGGATTGGGAATTCTCACAGGGAAGTGAGACTAATTATCACACGGGAGATGAAGCAGCACCTCCCCATCCCACGGGTGCCACCAGTCCATCCCCAGCTCCTTTCCCTTCACTTTTCCCTCCTTTTCCCTCTTTTCCCTCCTAGAGTCAAGAAGAAGAACAAGCCTCTGAACCTCAAGATCCACAACAGCGTGGGGAGCTGTGAGAACATCCCGGCCCAGCGCTCCCCGCTCCTCTCCGAGCGCTCCCTGCGCTCCTTCTTCGTGGGGTACCCGCCCTTCCTGCCCTCCACCCCGCCCGTCCACACCGAAGCCACCTTCTCAGCAAGTAAGTCCCCGGATCCCTCTTCCAAGGGGTGGGAGATGCCAAGCAGAGGATGGGACTGGGGAATTTTGGAACCAATGGTTTTTGGAGGACGTTGGTTGAGCGTTGTGGAATGAGCCCAGCCCTTGCAGAGGTGCCTCGTGTCGGTGTTTAGAGATCTGTGGGTGCTTCTGGGCAAAGATAACCCCAAAAACTTGATTGTTTCTGGTTTTCTGGAAAGCCACGAGGTTTCTGTGCTGCCTGGGTTGGTGGCACTGCCTGGATGCCACCTAAAAGTGACTTTTCTGAGGGTTCCTTTGTAAACTCAGCCGTGGTTTCACCTCTGTGTTTAAACCTCTCCTGCTTGCTGGATTTGGAGCTGATGTGGAGTTTTGGGCAGCCAGTCCTGGTGCAAACCCCATGGGGCTGATCCCAGCAGCCAGCCCTGATCCTTTCTCCTCCCAGGAGATGCTGCTGCTGGCACTCACCGGCTGGGTTTGGCTCCAGGAGCTGACCCAGCGCGGTGCTGCTGGGCCGGGAGGAACAGCCTGAGCCTCATTTCCTGGTCCCACACCGGTGCTAGGATTAATTCCACAGGGATTGAAGCTTTTCCAATCCAGGTGTGGCTCTTGGCCCAAGAAGAACTTCCCTGGAAACACGTGGCAGCTGCTGGGAGTGATTCCCAGCCACGTCGAGGTCCCCTTGCCTCTTGTTCCTCAGCTAAAGCTTCCTCCAACTTCACATCCAGGCTGGGTTTCTGTCACCTTCCCTTCCCTGGATTTTTCCCTTGTTTCCTTTCCAGAAATGCCATCTTCCTGGCTTGTTTTGGGGTCTTCCACTTATTCTTCTTCCTCAGGTCTTGGCTGAAGAAGGGTTTGCAGCCAACTCCTTTCCTTTCCTTTCCTTTCCTTTCCTTTCCTTTCCTTTCCTTTCCTTTCCTTTCCTTTCCTTTCCTTTC
>VWPU01017644.1:0-29914 GCA_013398955.1 Callaeas wilsoni | reverse complement strand
CCTTCCCTTCCCTTCCCTTCCCTTCCCTTCCCTTCCCTTCCCTTCCCCTGCAGTTTGGGATCCTTGAGGACTCATCCAGCCATTCCAGCCATTCCTGCCATCCCTTTCCTCCTGTCCCTTTGGCTTTGGGGGCAGTGGGAGCTGGCAGGAGCTCTGCTGGCAGACGATGCTGTTCCCAGAGATATCCAATACCCGACTCTGGATTTGCCCGAAGCCAGGGGGATTTTTTTCCTTGCTGTTTCCCGCATGGAATTGTCTGAGCTCAACTCGCAGCCCGGACCAACAGAGCAGAAACCAGGGACCAAAGCCCGTTCCCAGCCACCCCCAGCCGTGTCTCCTCGGATTAGTTTTCCTCACGCCTCAGTGTTGGATTACATCCCGTGGTGTGACATCCTGATGGAACGTGGCACCGCTGGAGCAGGATGTGATGGGAAGTGATGGGCTAGCAAGCGACTAACGCTGCTGGAGAGGCGTCTCCTCTCGTTTCCCCCTGACTTCCCTGGCTGCTGGGAATGTTTTCCAGGCTGGATGGGAGCTGGGTTTCCCCAGCTGGTTGATCCCTGCCGGGAGGTTTCGGCATCAGCGGAGCCGTTTGGTCCTTGCAGGATCAACATCTGTGTGGGAGTTATTCCAAGCAGCGCAGACATTTGTTTGTAGGGAGCGGAATCATGGAATGATTTGGGCTGGAAGGGAGCTTGAAGCTCATCCACTTCCACAGGCAGGGACACCTCCCACTAGAGCAGGTTGCTCCAAGCCCTCCCTGCATTCCGAGGATTCCCTGTCCCCATCCTCGTGGTGGTTCAGCAGCCGAGTTCTCCACCATATCCCATCCCTACGGGCTTTTGTGAAAATCCCTCTTCCCTTTTCCTCCTGTGGGAGCAGCACGACAGCGCCCAGATGCTCCGGATTGCTGTGGAATTACTTCCCTAAGGACAGAAACACAAAATGTGGTGGTGGTGTCAGCTGGAGATGGGTGAGGGGAGCCCAGCGAGGCCCCAGCCCTCCTCGGCTGTCTCTCCATGGTCTCTCTTCCACAGCCTTGCTGCTCCTGGCAGGAGCACGTTCCCATCTGAGTCATCTCTGGTCCGGGTTGGGAGCAGGTTCGGACGCTTCCCTCTGATTTTTAACATCCCTTTGTCCTGATGGGAATGGATTTTCACAGAGCACGAGGGCTGAGAGCTGCAGAAGGAGCCTCTTTCTCCAGCAGCACAAATCTGGCTGGGGGAATCACAGGATCCTGGAATATCCTGAGTTGGGAGGGACCCACAAGGATCAGGGATCCAGCTCCTGGCCCTGCACAGACACCCCAACAACCCCACCCTGGGCATCCCTGGCAGCTCCTGGAGCTCTGGCAGCCTCGGGGCCGTGCCCATTCCCTGGGGAGCCTGGGCAGTGCCCAGCACCTCTGGGGTAAGAACCTTTCCTGATCTCCACCTAAACCTCCTGACACAGCTCCAGCCATTCCCTGTCCCAGGGAGCAGAGATCCCAGCTGCCCCTCAGGAGGAAGCTGTAGAACAACTGGTTTAATGTGGTCTCCAGGGATGTCCCCTCCCTGCTGGGGACATCAGCCCAGTCCTGTAGGACAACTCCATTGTGGGATCTTCTCGGTTTGGGCGGTTGGGACGGCTACAGACGAGAGATGTCTGTGGCTGGGTCTCAGAGGGTGTAGTTTATGTATGACGGGTGGGGGTGTAGGGGCCCTGCTTGGAGCTGCCAGCTGCAGCTCGAGGCAGGCGAGAAACGTGAGAGAGCAAGAGAAACAAAGGTAAGAGCAAGAGAGAGTAAGGGCAAGGGGAAGTAGGGGAAGTGGTAAAAGGAAAGACAAAAGATGGAAAAGAGAGAAGGGAAAGAGATGGAAAAGAGCACAAAGAGAGCGAGGTTCTCGTTTACAATACAATAAATCTTCTTCTGTGTTGAATATTCTAATTTCCATTAACCAATCTAGTACAAGATACAAATCCTATGCATTTACATACAGCATATAGGAATTATTATATTACCATACTGAATTACATTTTAAACGATAAAAACTCATCTTTGGACCCCTGCTGCCAAGCCAGCAGGGTCTGCTCTGACCCTTGGAGCTGTCTGCAGGCAGAGGGGATTGTTCAACAGAGAGGGGATTACCTTCAGCCGGCCATCCCATTGTTTTCCAGGTGATCAGTAACTAAGGCTTGGTATCTCAAAGCTTGCTCTCATTTCAATCTCACTTATAGTTTCCCTATTCTCAGCATCTTTTCCAGGCAATCATATTTATAAGGCTTTCCTGTTTCATCTTCCCCAACACTCCATCACATCCACCGTGGTGCTGCTCCGGCCGTGTCCCTGGGGGGATTCCCTGAATCCCTGTCCTGCCTCTTCCTCTTGGCTTTGTGAGCAGGGAATTTGAAGTCCGTGGTGTTGAGCATGACTGGGATCCCAGCCAGGGATGGCCAAGCCAGTGACAAGTGCTGAGATGCCACCAGAGCTCCTTGAGCCCCCCCAGATCCTGAACCATCTGTGAAGGAGCCCCTGAAGGGCTGACCTCAGGTGGGTTTGGTGGACAGGGATTCAAGATAACGCCCAGTGGATCAGGGTGGGAATCCTGGAGCCCTAAACCCAACCTTTCTGCTGGAAAGCACCAGGCTGGACCCAGGAGGGTGACACGGGTGTTGAAGTGAGGTGAGGAAGCAGCCGGTGCCACCCAAACCATGTCCCCTCTTCGTGCTCATCCCGTTCCCAGTGCTGGGGGCGGCTCTGTGGGGGACACTTCCACCTAATGCTGCCCCAGCCCCAAACACCTCCGGGAGGGGACTTCCCAAAGGGAACCTCCTTTCTTGGAGACCACCCTGGGTTCCCTCCTCCCTGAACGTGCCCTGCACGAGCCACGGCAGGAGCACTCCCAGCTGTGTTGGCAGCACAGCTGGCAGCTCCCAGCAGCCACAGCTGGCCACAGCTGGCAGCGAGGCTCCGGAGGGTTTCCCACCCCGGCAGAGGAGTCGGAGGGCACAGCTTTGTCTGGATAAGCCTAACTGAGCCTGCAAGGCTGGGAACTGGGGGGAAAATCCCGATGTGAGGCTTTAAACCAGCCGAACGTGACATCGGTGGATAAATGGGATTGTCGCTCTGGAAAGAGGAACTGCCCAGATGAGGAAGGGACTCTTTCCTTACTGGAGAGATGCTCTGGGAACAGCTCCTGCTTTGGATGATCCCCTCTGCTCCCGCTCAGGTTTGGTTTCATCCTGCTGGATCCATCCTGGATCATCCTTCCACCCACTGGACCTGGCTGGGATCCACAGGGCTGGAAGGGACCTTAAAGGCCATCCCATTCCACCCCCCTGCATGGACAGGGACACTTCCCACTGGATCAAATTCCATGTGGAATATTTGCCCCGTGCACTAATGGAGGGAGCAGGTGACTCCCTCTGTAGCTTGAATCCTGCATGGATTTACATCCTGGGGAGGAGAAGCTGCTGGAGCAGCTGCTCTGGGATCTCTCCCATCCTATTTCGGCCCTAAAAGCAGCATGGGCAAGGCCTGGGGTGTCTCATGAAGGGACTTTGCTGCACAGCATCTCCCTGGGGTGCTTGGCTCCCAGCTGGGACCACACGGGAAGTAAACTCAGGATGGTGGGGAGACACTGGGACAGTGTCCCTGGAATTCCCACAGGTTTCCCAGAGCAGCTGTGGCTGCCCCTGGCTCCCTGGAAGTGTCCAAGGCCAGGGTTTGGAGCAGCCTGGGATAGCAGAAGGTGTCCCTGCCCATGGCAGGAGCTGGAACAAGATCAGCATTAAGATTCTTTCCCACCCAAACCATTCCATGGATGTTATGATTTGGCTCCAGACTGGGATTTTTGCCTGGTGGTAGAGATATTCCCGATCCGGGATATCTTTTGTTGTTGAACTCTTCCGGGAAGAGGCTCCACCCCGGTGTCTCCCCTTAATCTCTCCTTGGGACTGACCCACCCTGGGAGCATTTTGGGGACAGCCTGGGGTCAGTGCAGAGCCTCCTGGCCATTTCTTGCCTTCGCAGTGACTCATCCCGGGATTCTTTCCAGGTCCACTTCCATCGATTGTATCCGTCCCATTCATAATGTGAGCATCTCCCGACGCTGTTTGCTGTAGTAGGAGAAGGAGGGTTTGTTTATCAGGCTGTGGATGGATAACGTGGTTTGTTTATCAGGCTGTCTCCGTGATGGATAACGTGCTCACCCCAATTCCCTGGGATCTGGAAAGGGGCCAGGAGACGAGGAAGGGGGAACTGTGACAAAACACGGTCTCCACCCGTGTGGTTTGGCACCACTGCCACCCCTGGAAGATGCTCCAGGTGTCCTTGGTGAGGGTTTGGGGCTCTCTGAGGGCATCACTGCCTACCCCAAGGAGGGTGAAACCCCAAAATAACGAAATAGGGAAGCTCCAGGTGCTTTTCTCCATGCAGGACGTGCTCAGGCATCCCAGCTCCCAGCCGGAATTCAGCGCGGAGCTGCCGGGATGGCAGCGGGGCAGCGAGGGCGTCACGGCCAAGGCAGCACGGCCGTCCCGTCACCTCCGAGGCGCGCGGGTGCCACTCAGGAGCGGCACTGGCTGTCACAGCTGCCTGTCACCGCCGGGCAGCGGGCTGGCAGCGCTCCTCTGCCGTGTCGCCTGTCAGGGACGCGCCGGAGGTGGCTGTCACCCTTCGCCCGGTTGGTTTCCCCCTTTCCCGGCTCTCCTCCTGGCACAGCTGATCCCATCAAGCGCGGCTGTTGATTTTGGGATGAGCTGTGCCGCGCGGAGCAGGAGCCCTGACCTTTGCTGGAGCGGCGAAGGAAAACACAGAGGTGTTGGATGGAGGGTGGCATTCCCTGGCATCGGGGCTGGGCTGTCACTGGGCAGTGCCGCGACATCGGGGAGCGGGGTTTGGCTTTCGGGAACCCCTCGGGAGGCAGGAATGGGGTGGGTGACCGGGGGGAGTCTCCTTGGGGCCGCTCAGTGGGTGCCGGCCGCGCTCTTCCCTGCGAAATTCCACTTGTGCCCATTAAATGCCAGCTCGGAGCGGGGGGAAATTATGCGAGGGGAATTAGGGCCGGGAGAGTTTGGATTCTCGAGGCGGGCAGGAGGTTGCTGGTGATAAAGGTTTAAGTAATGACTGGCACGGAGGCAGCGCAAGTCGGGGGACATCAACGGGCCGGGGCAGCTCCGGGGCGCTGGAGGGAGCGGAGGAGGGAGGGAACAGGGAGAGAGGGAACAGGGAGAGAGGGAACAGGGAGAGAGGGAACAGGGAGAGAGGGAGAGTAGGAGAGAGGGAGCCGCTGTCACGCTTCAAAGCTTGCGAGGATCAACCGATCCCGCGGCCACTTCTCCATCACGGGGTCCCCACGACAAAGCCCGACCTCGCCCCACTCCGAAACAAGACGCGCTCCTGGGTTTTTTACCCCGTGTAATTAAGGTTAATTATGGCAATTGGAGGGGATTTCAATGAGAATATTCCCCCTGTGCTGGGGGGAGGCTGCTGCATCGCCACCTTCCCCCTGGGCATCCCCCCGAGTTAATATTGCGAGCAACAGCTTTTCCTCCGAGTGGGAATCCGGGTAAAGGGGAGAAGCCCCAATTAACTCCAGAGCCCCCCAAACCCTCGGGGCTGCTCCCTGGTGCCTTTCCCTGCCCTCCTGGCCCGCTCCGCTGCTTTTCCCTCCTGCCAACGGCGGCTCCATTGTTAAACGCCGTGATCCTACGTGGCTCTCTGCCGCTAATGAAGGTAATTAGCTGTGAGTCACGTCGGGCTCATTTACGTTAGGAGGTCAAAATCCCCGCTACACTTCAATACATTTTTGCAGCGAGCACATTTAGAAAGTAATTAAAAGGCTCAGCAGCCGCCGCTGCCTCCATCCCCCTCTCCCCCTCGCCGGGCTGGCAGGATTTAATTGAGGCCAGCCGAAAGTTAGTGGGAATAAATTGTGGCTGATAACGTGGAGGTTGTAATTTAATTCCGGGAGAGGAGCTGTTCTGGCCCGGGTGTTTGGTTCTTCAGGGAGCGGCGTGGGAGGGGGGATGATGACAACTTCGTTCTGTAACGTGATTTAGTGAGGGGGGAATGACGTTCAGGGAGAGATGAGGCTGTGCACGGAGTGGTCACCGGTTAGAGCCTCACCTCTGGCATTTGTGGACCGAATTCCCACTCCCGGGAGGTTGTGGATACCGGGGTAGTGGGAGGGATGCTGGTCCAGGAGCCCAGAGTGGGTTGTCACAAAGACTGGCGAGAAAATACCAAAAATATTGGCAATGTGGTGCTGGGGACGTGAATTCCCCTCCTTGGCTTTGAAGGGAGCTTATAAAAATTAGGGAGAGAGACTTTTTACAGGGGTGAATAAAGCCAGGACCCAGGGAATGGCTTCCCAGTGCCAGAGGGCAGGGATAGATGGGATACTGGGAAGGAATTGTTCCCTGGGAGGGTGGGGAGGCCCTGCCATAGGGTGCCCAGAGAAGCTGTGGCTGCCCCTGGATCGCTGGAAGTGCCCAAGGCCAGGTTGGACAGAGCTTGGAGCACCCTGTGATAGTGGAAAGTGTCCCTGCCCATGGAAACAAGATGATTTTAAAGGTCCCTTCCATCCCAAACCATTCCATGATTCTGTGATTCTGACATCTCAATTGCCGCCTGTGCCTGCGCAATGACCAGAGGAGGAGCAGGAGCCGGAGCCGGCGCTGGCCGGAGGTGCTGGAGCAGGATGAGCTCGGGATGCTCCCAGGATTTCTCACCCAGGGAGCGGGATGTAAATGTAACCTTCAGCCGGCGAGTGCAATTAGAGCCCCGTGCCTGCCGCTATATTAAAATGGGATATTAAAGCAAACAGCGGCTCTCCCCGCTCCCAGGGATAATATCCAGCGCCTGTTTAGCCAGGGATTTGCCGGCACTCTGAGCAAACAGCCGGGAGCTGCCACGGGTGCCCGGGAAACCTCTCAAATCCCTGGGTGAAAATCCAGCCTTTGGATCCCGGCACGGATCCGCTCCCGGGGCTGAGCACCCTGCGGGGCAGGACCTTTCCAGGGGCCAGGAGGAGCAGGAAGAGGAGCAGGGGGAGGAGCAGCTTTTCCACCCTCGCTGGGGCTGAAGGAGGATGTGGAATCCAAGCGTGGTCATGCTCCTGGTTACCTTCCTGCTCCAGCGGTGCCAGTGAACTTCCCTCTTTTTCCTTGTCCTTCTCCCTGCTTTTCCCTTGGAAGGAGAGCATCAGGACTGCTTTTAACCCTGTTCTTCCCTTGGAATACGAATGGAATCACCTTTGGAGTGGCTGGCACTCAGCTGTTCCTCAGCTGCCACCTCAAGCCATGATGTCTTATTAAAAACTGATGATGAGGCTGTTCCAGCTTTGTTTTCCCTTTCTTGTTTGGACATCGTGATGCGATTCCAAAAGTTTTGCAATCCTGCCCTGCCTGCACATGGATGCATCATCTCCCTGGTCCAAATTGGGTAACGGGATCTGGGACAGGAGACCCCAATTCCCACAGACCCACAAAGCCCAGAGGTCTCCTGCTTTCCAGTCAGGGAGCTCAGTGAGGCATTCCAAGGGGAAATAGCAGGAAAATCCCGGTTTTTGTGCACGTCCTTTGCTCCCCTTCCCGAAAGCTCAAATCCCAGCTCTCGATTTTGTCACCAGTGCTGGTTTTCCTGGTCTCTCCCTGCAGATACGCTGTCAGTGCCTCGCTGGTCCCCGCAGATCCCTCGTCGGGATTTAGGAAACTCCATAAAACACAGGTACGCCCACCCTGCTGCTGTGCCGGGCTGGGGGATGAGGGATGAGCCTCTCCCTTTCCATCTCTGCTCCAGGACAGGAGGCTGGGGACATTCCCCCTTTCCCATGCTGGGCTGCGCTGTCCTCCAAGCCCATTTCAATTCCATTTCAGTTCAGATCTGGTTTAGATAAGGCTCGAGTCGCTATCAATAAAAGCTGTGCATTATCCGTGACCTTGCCAGCCTTCAGCAAATTCCCCATCTCTGGATTATAACCCTTCCATATCTCCCTGAAGAGGGACAAGCACTGGGAAGAGTCTCAGTGCTGCTGTTTGATGGGAAGCTGCTTCCCAAGGGGCTGGAAACGTTTATCCCCAGAGCAGGGAGGGGTTTTAGGGGGTGCCTGGGGTGGGCAAAGCTGGGGAATCACAGGGAGCTGGGATTGGATTCCCTTTGGAACAAGCTTCCAGAACCAAAGGGGAGCTCAGGTTGGTGTTTTGGCATCCCTGGAAAAATTCCTCAACACCTGCAGCGCAGTTTGAGGGCAGCAGGCAGAGGATAAAGCAGGGCTCGGGAGATGAGTGAGGCTTCGGCTCTCCCTGGCCACTCTCTCCGTGTTTCTCTCCACAGGTTTTCCACCAAGTACTGGATGTCTCAGACCTGCACCGTCTGCGGGAAGGGAATGTTGTTCGGCTTAAAATGCAAAAACTGCAAGTACGGCGCCGTGCCGGAGCTGTTTGTGTCACTCCTTAAAATTGTGAGGGGATAATCGGGGTTTTGCTGGGGGAGCCGAGCAGGGATTTGGGCATGGAGAGACCGGCCGGGCTCTCGCCAGCTCATCCTCCCAGGAAGCTTTAATGAGATGTGGAACTGGGTGAATAACACCCCAAACTAGGGCTGGGAGTGGGTCTGGGATGGGATCGGGGTCCCTGGGGGAGGATGTGCCCGCCAGACCTCGGCTCTGCTCGCTCCAGAGCTCTGAGTCAGATCCTGACAGTCCCCCTTGCCTAAGCCTGGCTTTAGATCCCCACGTTACGGAGATTCCCTGCGGAATTCTCTGCAGGACGTGGGGAGTGGATGTGCTGGACCAGGCAGGGATAGCTCTGGGCATCAGTTGGCTTTCGCTCACAGTTTTGGGCCGTAGCCTCTATTTCTGCCAAGTTTTGGGCATCTCTGTGTCCTGGCAGGGTGGCGGCCCCGAGGAACCAACCCACCCCAAGTCAGTTAATCCGTGGTGCAGAGGAGAGGGGATAAAATGGGACAGGACCGGGAAAACAGCGAGGCAGAGGCTGGGGCTGCTTCAGCTGCTCCCAGTCTGCCGCAGCCCAGCCTCGGACAGACCCGCGCAGCCATCGGCACTCGGGAAGCGGCTCCCGGACCAAGGATTGCCTTTCCCAGGGCTGGGAGCTGGGAATGTGCGATTGTCTGCGGGTAACTGAGCGATAACGATCGCTGCTGCCGCTGATTAAGCGCTGATGAGTTGGTAAATTGGGATTTAAACCTGCCGAGAAGCGCTTGGTTACTCCACAGCTGGTGGGGCTTTTCTGGAAGGGATGTTATAAAATACAGGGATTTTAAAGGGGTGATTCCCGTCATATCCACGCTCAAGGAACTGGAGGCTTTTCCTGCGAGCTCTCCGTGCTGGAGGAGGGATGTTGTGCCTGCTCCCTGACCAGGATCAGGGATGCTGTGGCTCTGGCTGTGCAAATCCTGCTCCCTGTAATCCTACAGAAAAGAACAAATCCATTTCCTGGCAGGCAGAAGTTGGGAGTGAACACGAGGCATTTAGGTTTTTTCCAGCCTTGCCCCGGCGCTGCTTTCCCCAGAAAGCAGAGGGGAACCAGCAGGTAAAACAAACAACCGGACCCCAAACCCCCCAAGCCTCAAATACCAAATTAATTCCTGCCTTTTCCTCTAGGAACAGCTTTGTAATAAAAGCTAACACGGGCAGCTCCTGAATTTTCATTACCCAGCTCATTGACTTGAAGCTGCCGTTCTTTTTTTTCCCATCATTTCCCCTTGTTTTGATAAATCCTTTCCTCCTTTTTCCCTTTTCCCTCATGGCTTTCTGCCGGCCTGGCAGAGCGTGAGCTGGGGATGCGTTTCCATCCTTAATTAAGGAGGAATGGGAAGGATTTGGGACTCTGCCTACGCCTATATGCAAGACCCGGGGGTGAAACCCTCCAGACTCCTGCCCTAGCTCCACAAACCGGGAAGAGCTCTGCAGAATATCCAGAGGCTGTAAATCCTCTCTTTATTTTGGCTAAATGTCCTTAATAAAGCCAGGAGAGGAGGGCACAATGACAGGGACACATCAGGGACCAGGGCAGCCACTTCCTCCCCCTGCGCTGCTCCTGAATTTAGTTAAGCACCCAGCAGCAGGATAGTGGCAGTGGGGATTTCATGGAATCATGGAATGGTTTGGGCTGGAAAGGACCTTAAAGCTCATCCTGTCCCACCTTCCAGTCAAACCTTTCCCCCCCGCGCAGGACTCTGCTCCTTTTATTGCAGCCACCACTGGCAGAAGTGACAATTTGGAGTGTCCTCAAGCCCGGCTGGTCCCCCCCAGCTGGCAGAGGAAGGGGCAGCTGGGCAGAGCCCCCAGGTTTGGGAAGCTCTGCGCTGCTCCATTGGGATGGATGCGTTTTCCATGTGTGCAGCCCCTGGTCCTGCCAGCCCTCCTGATTATCCCGGGTGTGCATCCCGCACTGTTCCTTATCCCTGAGCCTGCTGCTTGGAGCGATGGCAAGCAGGGATCCGGGAGGGCTCACTCAGGCAGAGTGAACAGCCAGAGCCTCGCATCCAGCTGCTTTCCCGAGGGGAAAAAGCCCTGAGCTCCATCAGAGAATCCCAGAATGGCCTGGAAGGGACCTTAAAGCCCATCCCATTCCACCTCTCGCTATCCCAGGCTGCTCCAAGCCCTGTCCAAGCTGCCCTTGGACACTTCCAGGGATCCAGGGGCAGCCACAGCTTCTCTGGGCACCCTGTGCCAGGGCGTCCCTGCCCTCCCAGGGAACAATTCCTTCCAAATATCCCCTCTATCCCTGCCTTCTGGCAGCGGGAAGCCATTCCCCCTTGTCCTGTCACTCCATAAAGTCTCTCCACCCAGCACTGTCCCCTTCTCACTCCTTTCTCGCTGTCCCCTGCCAGGCTCAAGTGCCACAACAAATGCACCAAAGAGGCCCCTCCGTGTCACCTGCTGATCATCCACCGCGGAGGTAAGGCCGTCTCTCCTCCCCGCTCCGTGCCTCCGGGGATGTTGCCAGCGGGTGAAAACTTTCAAAAGCCCCACGGGCGATTCGGGAGCCGGACCCTGGCGGGGTCCCCGGCGGGACGGAGGCTCCCGAACCGCTTGGGCGCTCCGGGGAAATGTTACCCACCGTTTTTTCCGCTTGTAGGGAGACGAGCCGGTCGGGGCGAGGCAGATTTGCATTGCAAACCACTTCCACCCACCCTCCCCCTGCCTCCCTTTCTTTTCAGATTCCCCACCGCACGGGGTAAGTCCAACCAGGTTTTAGCCTTTTGCTTCTGTCGAGAGCTCAGGGCGGATGTGGGACCCCGAATCTCCCGGTGCATGCGGGGTCCCCGCGCCGGGGACGCGGCCGTGGCCCTGCGGATGCTCGTGGTGCTTTTGGAGCTGCCTTACCCCGCTCTCCTGCGGGAGAGCCCGGCCTAAAATCCACAGGGAGACAGGGAGAGCTGTGCGGCAGGACGACGGGGCGGCGCTTCCCACCTCTTTTCTTCCAGATTTTGGGTCCCTCGCTGGCCAGAGGACCGCGACCGCCTGAGGGAACGCTTCCAATCGCTTCTTGCCTTGAATTTTGAGCTCTCAAAGCTGTTCCTGTTAAATATCCCCCAAAACCCGCTCCTTGGTTTCATCCTGGGGAAAACGATTTGTGCTGGTGGCACCTCGGAGGGGGCAATTTTACAGCCTCCACTCCACCCCCACGCCCTCGCTTGCAGCAAATTTGGGTGGAAGCGGTTGCTGCAGCAAACCCTGCCCCGGAGGCAGGGAAGGCAGCGTCCTTGGGATGGGCAGGAATTGGGATTTAGGGCTGTGATGTTGCAAGAGCCGGAGCTGCCCGCTGTGTGTTTTAGGAGCAGCATGGCTTTGGGGTGGCCTCAGCATCACTGAAATACCTCCCCACCCCCCAAAAAACCCCCAAACCCAGCTCTTCAATCCATTGTCTTGGAGTCAAACCATTCCTGAGCCCCCCAACCTTCGGGCTGGCTTTTCCCCCAAAAAAATCTCCCTGCTGAGAGTGTTCTGAGCCGCCTCCTTCCCTTCTCCCCAAAAAGCTCTGTCAAGGAACAGGATTGTGCTGGCTGAGCCCCGGCTCACGGAGGGGCCGTGGCAGCTGCCGGACCCCCCAGATTGCAGCCTCACACCCTGGGGGGGTTGGCTGTGGCCGGGGTGCAGGAGGATCCCGAAATTCAGCTGCCATCCCAGGCTGGAAGTGCCACGGGAATCGCTTTGGAGAGCGGTTTGCAAGCACAGGGTGACCCCGAGCGCTCCTGCAGAGCTTTGATGTCTTTCCCTGTCTCTCCCCCTCCTCTCCATCCCCTTTTCCCTCTCTCCCTTCCCAATCCAGCAAGGTTAGTCCGGACAGAGTCGGTGCCCTGCGACATCAACAACCCCCTGAGGAAGCCCCCCCGGTATTCGGACCTGCACGTCAGCCAAACGCTCCCCAAAACCAACAAACTCAACAAGGTGAGCCCCGAGCACCCCGCATCCACCCCCTGTCACAGGCACAGGGCTCCCCGCACCCAAACATCCACAGCTTTGCCGAGAATCATGGAATTCTTTAGGCTGGAAAAGATGTTTGCAGAAAATTGAGCTCAGCTGTTCCCCCAGCCCTGCCGAGGCCACCACTGCCCCGTGTCCCCGAGGGCCACATCCCCATGGCTGTTAAATGACTCCAGCACTGCCCTGGGCAGCTGTGCCAGGGCTGGACAGCCCTCTCCATGAAGAAATGTTCCCAATATCCACCCTGCCCCTCCCCTGGCCCAGCCCGAGGCCGTTCCCTCTCCTCCTGTCCCTGTTCCCTGGGAGCAGAGCCCGACCCCCCCGGCTGCCCCCTCCTGTCAGGGAGTTGTGCAGAGCCACAAGGTCCCCCCTGAGCCTCCTTTTCTCCAGGCTGAGCCCCTTTCCCAGCTCCCTCGGCCGCTCCTGGGGCTCCAGCCCCTTCCCAGCTCCGTTCCCGTCCCTGGACATGTATCCAGTGAAGTTATTTCTTTTAAAAATAAAATGGGATCAGCACTTCCAGAACAGCCTGAATCCTGCTGTCCCAGTCCTGCTCCGTTGTGGTCTCTCAGCCTCCAGGTCCAAGCTGAATTTGGGGTGGTTTGAGGTCTCTGCTACCAGTGGAGACTTCAATAAATGACAAATTTATTGTTGCAAATAAAGCAAGCCTGGAATTTGATTGTCCCTGGCGAAGCTGCTGAAGCCAGACCTGACAGAGCACCTGGCTCACTCCTGCTCTGCATTGATACAATAAACCCATCACAGGGCTGCTTCTGCTGGAATTTAAAGCCCGCTGGCCTCCAGTGGAAATTTCCTTGGAGGAAGAGCAAGGCGAGGGGCTGGCAGGCTGGAAGTGCTCAAAAAGAGGGATATCACTGATGTGACAGGGAACGGATCATCAAAACCCTGAATTCCCAAAGCCTGGCTGAGCTCCTCCAGCCCTCAGCATCTTCTGCCTCTGGGAAAAGTCTGGGTACCAAGATGCTCCTGGAGATGCTGATTTTAATCCTAAATATTTTTAGGAATTTCTTGGTGTAGGGATCTGCTCTGGTTTTGTTGTTTTGGGGTGGTGCTTTTGACCTGAGCACTCTCATTCAGGTTGAAGTTTCCCCTATAAATGTTCTTATTTCAGCAGGGCCCCCTTCTTACTTTGGTATTTCTAAAAGCATTTCTTTAAAGGAATCCTGAATAAAATCATGGAATGGCCTGGGTTGCAAGAGACCTTAAAGATCCTCTAATTCCAACCCCCCATGAAATCTTTTTGTTGTGACCTTCACCGGTTGCTTAAAAAAGAATCTTAAAAAAGAAAAAAGGTTACTTAAAAAAGAATGACCAAGATTATTGAGCATGGAATGATGACCAATATGGGCTTCCTGGAAAGCCCAGATCATTTAGGAATTAATTAATTAGGACAAAATTACCTGCTGGGGAAGGCTCATGCAGATTTTTTAACCTTGGAGGGAAATTCCGTGGGGATGGGAATGCTCAGCACTGCTCAGGTCCTATTCCGTGGCTCCAAGTTGGGCAGCAAGGGCGGAAATTCTGGCCTTGATTTTCCTTTTCGGATCCAAGCTATCCAAGCAGGTTTTCCTGCCCGTTGGCTCTTGGTGGTCGCTTCCCAGCCATCGCAGTGTGGACCCAAAACCGCTGTCCGTGACTGGGAAGAGTCAAGGAATGGGGAGGAATATCTTGGGATGCATCGGCTGCTCCTTCCAGATCCGGCTGCTCCAAGCAAGGCCCTGGGGTTCGGCTCCAAGGAGCTCAGCAGGAGTTGCCAGGACCTTGTTGTCCCCAAGGACCAAGCCCCAGGGTTGTGGCCCCGATTCTGGCTCTGCGGAGCCAGGAGATTTGGGGACCCTCAGCCGAGGGTGAGGGTGGGAAAGGAGCCCCATTTATGGTGGGAAACGGCCTCAGGGAATACAAACAGCTTTGGAAAAAGCTCTGGAGCTCTGGGTGTTTTCTAGGACTTCTGGAGGAAATGGGTGGGATGACCCAGGTAGCTGTCACTTGTCACCCGGGGTCCTTTGCACCTCGAGGTGGCACTGACCGGTGCCACCCTCACCGCCTCCTCCCTTTTCCCTCCTTGCCCGTGTCCCGCAGGACCACATTCCGGTGCCCTACCAGCCAGATTCCAGCAGCAACCCCTCGTCCACCACGTCGTCCACGCCGTCCTCGCCGGCCCCGCCGCTGCCACCCAGCGCCACCCCCCCGTCCCCGCTGCACCCGTCCCCGCAGTGCCCGCGCCAGCAGAAGCAGTTCAACCTGCCAGGTACTGCCGCCCCCTCCCCGTGCCCCCGGCTGCCCCCTGAGAGGGACTCGGGTCCCGGAGTGTCCTCGGGATGAGGATCCATTGCACCTAATTCCCATCCTGGATTTACGCTGGGACGGGGAGAATGTGGAAGTAGAAATGAGGAGAAAAGTCGAGTTTAGGATGATTCGGATTGGGAGTCTCTGGTCAAACCTCCTGCTTGAAGAAGGCTCAGAGCCCACGGCTTTATCCAGTCTTGGAAACCTCCAAGGTTGGAGCCAGCACAACTTCTGCTGCTCTTGAGGCTACAAAACCTTTCCAGGCATGGATTTTCCCTGGCATTTTGCCTCGGGTGCAAACAGAAACCAGAGACTTACCCCTCTGTGCAAGCAAATCGAGGTGACCCCACCATGGTTTTGGGGTGATGGGTCCCCAACAGGACATGTGAGGTGGCACATGATTCTGGGAATGTCTGGTGTGGCTTGTCCCATGGAACCTGGACCTGGGATCCATCTGCTCCTGGAGCTCCGTCTCTTCAGGGATGGTGGGAGAGGCAGGGAGGTCCCAGTGGCTGCAGGACACAGAAGTTATGGAAAATGACCCAAAAAGCTCCTCTTGGGCTGAGGATGTATCAAAGCCTGTCCCAGCATGTCTGCCTTCCTTTGGGATGTCCTGCTGCTCCAGGAAAGGTCCTTCCAGGAGGGGAGCAGCTAAGCATCACTCCTGGAAGTGTCTGTCCACCTGCTCCCGAAATAGAGCTGGCGAGGGGAGAGGAGATCTCTGGGGTGCTGAAGCACTCCTGGCTGTCCTGGTGGCCCTGCTTGGTCCATGACTTTGCTGGAGCAGCAGGAAGGTTGGGGTTCCTCCTGCACCACCAAAATCCCAGGATTAATGAACTGGTGTGGTCGGAAGGAGGGTCAGGATGGCTTCTCCAGAGGAACCAGGCAGAATCTCCGTGCTCCGCGGTGGTGCTTCCATCCTGACAAGCCTTCAACCAGAGAGGAGGAGGAGGAAGAGGAGGAAGTTGCCTGACAGAATCCGTCACCACAACAGCAAACATTTCCAAAAGCTGGGAATAACCCCAGCAGCCACCCATCATGTCCTGGTGTGCCCAGAGGGGTGGCAGCCCTTTGGAGTGCCTGGGATTCAGGCAGGATCCCGGAGGAGCTGAGAGAAAGCCCTGAGCACCCCAGGAACGGTGTGACCCATCCATAGGGTCAGGATTTAACCAGGCACAGCCCTGGAGCCTCCAAGATCTGGGAGGACATGGAGCGGATTTCTGTGCTGGTGTGACCCAGTGCAAGGAGTTCTTCCAGAGCTGAAGCATCCCAACATCTTGGCAGTGGGATAACCAGGCGCAGCATCCCAATCCACCTGCTGGGACAGCCCTGGACTCGGCTCTTGGGGGAAGAGTGAGAGGATCCAGCCTTTGGTGACCCCATCGTGGGTCACTTCTGGAGCAGACACTGCCCTGTGGGGCTTTTTGGGACGTTATTTCATGAGGCTTAAAGCAAAAACCATGGATTTCACCCCCTTTTTGGGAACTGGAATGCGTTCCTGGCCGGCAGAGACAGAGCAGGGCAGGCTCAGACCCTGGCAGCTCCGGGGGGTGTTTGCTCCCTGTGTTATTCCCATGAGGAGCAGAATGGGATCCAAAGCAGCACTTGCCCTGCTTTCATCTTCCCAGCCGGGAAGTTCTCCGTGGTTTATCCCATCAAGATGGTCATCTCAGGGATTAGGATTTGAGCTTGGAAATCGTGACACGGTGACCTCCTCCTGCCAGAATTACCTTCCAGGCTCCTTTGATGTTGGCTCAGGTCTTGCCACGGGGCTGAGGTTGGACTCTGGGGTCTCCAAGCTGGAGAGGGGAAGCCGAGGGATGGCCCCTGGGGTCTTGGGGATAAGGTGACTTCTGAGCTGGTGCAAGTTTCTGGTGGCCTCAGCAGCTCTGAGTTCCTCACACCCGTGACCTGCCTCCCCACGGGAATCGGATCAATCCTTGGGCTGGATATGGGAGACAGTGGAGGATCCCAGCACCCGGAGCCTCTCTGAGCTCTGCCTTTGCACAGCAGCTCCCCACGCTCCTTCCAGGAGGGACACGGCTCCAAAGCAAGGGAAAAAAGGGTGGAATTGGGCCCAAATGGGCAGCAGTTCCAAACCCCTCACTTGGTGTCTCCATGATGCCAGTAGGTTCCCAAATTCCGGTTGGGGGCCAACACTCAAACCCCCACAGGCTTTAGCTGGGAAAAAAGTGTCCAAATCCCACCAGGGACTTCAGGGGTGATATCAACACTCTCCAAATGGTGTAGAAGAGTAGATGATGGAGGGAAAATCAAGTTATAATCCAGCAAAGGTCTTAATTTTTTGGCCTGGGCATCCTGTGTGCCATTTTCCGGGGAGATGGAAGTGGGAGAGGCTGGATCACACCGGAGGGGTTCACACAGCTGGGGCTGAGGTTACTGGGGCAGAACTGGGCACAGGTTGGAGCTTTTCCAGCTCCGCAGGTCGATGTTGAACCCGTTTTTCCTCTTTTCCAGCCTCCCATTACTACAAGTACAAGCAGCAGTTCATTTTCCCAGGTAAGGCTCTCCAGAAGCTTTTCCTGTGACGTGGGATGCTGGGATTTCTCCTGGTGGGGGTGGGTGCATGGCCGGCTCTCCAAACCCCTGGATTTGTGCCAGGGAGGTCGTGCTGGGGTGGGATTTCTCCTCAAACCCAGGATATTGATGCAGGACCATGAAGATGCTGCAGGGCTGGGTGGCCCTAAGTGACACCCAGCCCTACTCAGGGTGGGCGAAGGGTGGGCTTCGGTTGCCTTGGGTGCCCCCAGAGCTCTCTGACCCCACTCTCTTGTCCCCAGATGTGGTGCCTGAGACGCCGACCCGAGCCCCGCAGGTCGTCCTGCACCCTGTCACCTCCAACCCCATGTGAGTGAGTCCCCCTTCCCGTCCCCTTCCCTCTGCACCCCAAATCCGCCAGGCACCCGTGGGTGCTCCCCTGGCGCTGGGGGCTCGGGTGGTCCTGGTGAGACCCCGGAGCTCTGGAAGGCTGAGAAGGAGGGCAGGGCGTTCATTTATAACCCACAGCTCTTCACTGCTAGGAAAACAATGGATTTCAGTCCAAAAAGCCCAAACCCAAGGGGTTAATTAAATTATAATTAAATTATAAGCGGATAACCAGGATACCTTTACCACTTCCAATATTTTCAAGCCCAGTAAACTTTGGGCTGAAAGTTGGGAAAAGCAGCATTTAATCAGCGTTAGAACCGTCCCTCCCCAGCAGGTCGAGCCCAAATCCATCATTCCCTGATGTCACTGTGCCAATCCAGCAGTGACATCCCAGTGCTGGGTCTCCTCCTGATCCTTTCTCTAAAGGCCGTTTCTGGAGGATTTCACAAGCCAGGGGTTTAAGGGATCAGGTCTGGCCCCAGTTTGTGGCCAGCTCATCCACACTCTCCAAATTCCACTGGGGATCCAGTGGAGCAATGGATGGAACCACTGTCCCTTGGGAATTCATGGAAAAGTGGTGAAGTCAAAGCCTTTTATTTCTCTCCTGCCTAAAGGAAGGTGTCAGACATGGGATTTTTGGAGGGGAACAGCTTTCAGTGTCCAAAATCTGTGATTCCCACTGGCTCCCCCCACTGAAAACATCCCATGGGAGCCATCCCAGGCTTGGCTGGGTTAAACATCTCCGGATCCTTGGGAGACGGGAATTGGTGCCTGGGATAGCGATGAGGAGCTGTCTGCTCCTGCAAACCACCCATCCATGGAGATGCTCTGCAGCCACCTGGGCTTCCCACGCTGCTCAGAATACCAGGATTGACTCCTTTTGTGTAGGATCCTGGGATTTACAGTCTTTAGTGGCCATGGAATGGGACAGGACTCGTGGGATCACCGTGTCCGAGTGGCCTGGGGAACGGAATTCCCCTGGGAAGGGATGTTGTGTGATTTATGTTATTGATAATAATAATTTATAATATATGATGCTTGAAACCACCTGAGCTGTTGCAGCTGATCCTTTGTTCAGGATTTCCCTAATTCCCTGTTAATTGTCAGGAGCAGCAAGATCGTGGTCATGGACCTGGGGGTGGGAGGTGCTGAGTAAACAGGGAAGGAAAAGAACTGGAAAACCAGTCAGGTTTGGGAGCTTTATTGCAGGGAGAGGAACTTTGAACCCTCCACTTCTCCAAAATGATTGAAAAACTGCTTTTCTTTCCTTCTGCACTTTTGCTTTGGCTGGTGGTGGTTGCGAAGAAATCTTAGAAATCCCTAAAAACGCCTCGAGTGTGCTCAGAGTCTGTGGGGGGGTAAATCTGTCCCTTACCCCGGGTTAGTGGCACCTTCTCCTCTCTGATCCCTTTATCCCTGGGGCTGGAAGCAGGACTGCTCCCCAGATCCCGGTGTTTTTCCGCGGTGTTAATTCCGTAATTCTTTTAACAGCCTGGAAGGAAACCCATTGCTTCAAATTGAAGTGGAGCCCACCTCGGAGGTGAGACAGCTCCTGTGCTTAATGGGCCTTGGTTTTAAGGATATCTTGGGGCACATTTCCTAGGAAATGGAGACGTTTCCCATCTGTGCAGTGGAATTGCTGATAATTGAATTAAAGTCCAGGCATCCGTGTCCCCACCCTGTGGAGAGGGACCCTCCTGGGCTTCAAGTTTGGAATTCAATGAGGTTTTTTTAGGATGCATTAAAAATGTGGTGAAAGGGAAGGAGGGGAGAGGGAAGATGAGAATGCACCTTTTAAAGGCTGTTGTGAATCCTGCAGGAAGTACAAATGGACCATCAGGGGGTCTGGGAATGCTGACCAGGGGCCGCCGGGGTGGGAATAATGGGAATTAACAGAGCACAGCTCAGCCAGGGGAGGATGAAACTGTTTAAAGACAAATGAATTAAATCTCTGATGGGTCACAATCTTAAATTTAACCCCGGGGTAAATAAATGGCTCCACAGGGAAGTGGTGGAGTCCCCGTTTCTGGAGGGATTTAAAGCCCTGTGGATGTGGCACTTGGGGACATGGGTTTGCGGTGGCCTTGGCCGTGCTGGGGCAGGGTTGGGGTCGATCTCAGAGGGCTTTTCCAACCTAAAGGATTGCATGATTCCATGAAAATCTGGGATTCTGCCAACTTTGCATAGAACAGGGCCGCTCTGTTGGCTTTGGGAGGCACCTGCCTGGTTCCTCTGGGTTTGACTTAGGAGGAGTTGGATCAGTGGGGTTGTTTCCAGAGTTTTCTCCCTGTTTTATTGTTCCTGATGCCCTTTGCCCGCCACAGAACGAGGAAGGCGCCGAGGAGGTGCAGGAGTCTGAGGACGACTTCGAGGAGATGAACCTCTCGCTCCTCTCCGCGCGCAACTTCCCGCGCAAGGCCAGCCAGACCAGCATCTTCCTGCAGGAGTGGGACATCCCCTTCGAGCAGCTGGAGATCGGGGAGCTCATCGGGAAGGGCCGCTTCGGGCAGGTGTTCCATGGCCGCTGGCACGGGGAGGTGGCCATTCGCCTCATCGACATCGAGCGCGACAACGAGGACCAGCTCAAGGCCTTCAAGAGGGAGGTCATGGCCTACCGGCAGACCCGGCACGAGAACGTGGTGCTCTTCATGGGGGCCTGCATGAGCCCTCCCCACCTCGCCATCATCACCAGGTTGGAGTCGTTTTTTCCATCCAAAAATTTGGTTTTTTCCGTCCAAAAATTTGTTTTTCCCGTCGTTTTTTCCTCCAGTCCAACGATGCCATTGGGTTGAGCTTCCTGCCCTAAGGAAGGGATGTCCTCCATGTGGATGTCCATGTGGATGTCCATGGATGTCCGTGTTCTCCATGTGCTGTGGTTTCTGGTGTGGAGAACAGGGCAAATCCAAAAGTGTCATTCTTCTGTATGAGTGGAGCTCCAGACAGGAATGGTTTGTGTTATCCAGGGACAGGCAGGGTTGGGGTCGATCTCAGAAGGTTGGGTTGGGTTGGGTTGAGTTGGGTTGGGTTGGGTTGGGTTGGGGAGGGAACTTAGAGCCCATCCCGTGCCACCCCCTGCCATGGGCAGGGACACCTTCCACTATCCCAGGTTATTCCAACCTGGCCTTGGACACTTCCAGGGATCCAGGGGCAGCCACAGTTCTCTGGGCACCCTGTGCCAGGGTCTCCCCACCCTCACAGGGAACAATCCCTTCCCAATATCCCATCCATCCCTGCCCTCTGGCACTGGGAAGCCATTCCCTGTGTCCTGTCCCTCCATCCCTTGTCCCCAGTCCCTCTGCAGCTCTCCGGGAGCCCCTTTGGGCACTGGAAGACTGAGAGGCTCCTTGCAGTTTTCTGGGGAGCAGGCTGGGATTTGGGGGCTCCCAAACCATCCAACACCTCCACAGCTTTCTTGCTCTCAAGGCATTCCCAAACACCTGCCCTTACCCACATTCCCAGTGGGAATGCAGCGCTGAGTCTCCTGGTGTAATCCGTGCTTGGTTGGGCAAAAAATCCCACCTGGCCCGGAGGCAAAGAGGCTGCAACTGCTCCCAGAGCAGCTGTTGTCATGGGAGATACATTTATTCCTGAGAATTCCGTGATTTCCTTCGCCTCCAGACCATGCATTCACAGCCATGGGGTTGGACACGGTCCTGCTTTTCATCCCACCCCGGGTTATTTTCTCCTGGAGAAGTTTCCCCAAGGTGAGGTTGAATTTTCCTCCGGGCAGCATTTCAGAAGCAATGGAATGGTACCGCTTCCAACCATTAGTGATGAAATATTGCATCATCTTTTTCCAATGTCCCTAATTTTCCCTTGAAAGTGGCACCTCCCAGTCCCTGATCCCAGATGGGGTGGCTCTGCAGGTGCTCTGCTCCCTCTTTGTCCAAAACAAGAGGATTTCACCCCAAATCTGTGGCACCTCATCCCTTGCTCCCTGCTCTGGTGGGTTCATGGATTGTGTTTGCCTTGGGAGTTTCATCCTTTGGAGTCAGGGTGACCCCAGGGCGGGGCCAGCTCTCCCCAGCTGGCAACTGGAAAAACGATGCCTTTTATTCAGGACCAAAAATGAGCCATCTGGGGAAAATTCCGCAGCATTTCCATCTATTGGGTAGCTCCAGGCCAAAAGCTTTTGGAAAAGTGTGCAAACACATGTATTGATGGATGAGTCAGAGCCCCCATCCATGTGTTACACCGTGTTCCCAAAGGAAAAGGCGGCGTCTCCATCCCGCTCCGCGGTCCCTTTGCAGCCCCTGTTTGCTCAGCTTTTCAGTGCTATTCAATAGCAAAACCTGGGAAATGTATTCCTTGATTTTTTTAAAATTTTTTTTGGAGCCATGGAATGTTTTCTGTTCCATTTTCTATTCTAATGGGTCTTTCTGTAAAAGCAGAAAGGTGCCATTTTTGACAGTTGGACAAAATCAGTCTCTGTGCTGCTGCATCCTGGTGAATTAATGAGGAATGTGGAGCTCTGCTTGTCCTGTTCCTCTTCCAGCTGCACTTGGTCCTGTTTTTTAAGGTCAAAATATAAAACTTATTTAATTGCCCAAAATATAACCCAAGCTCACAACATTTCCAGGCATCATTTGTTTGTTCTTACAATCCACTTTTATTCTTCATCCTTCGAAAGTTGAACCAATATCAGCTTTAAATCAAAGGAGAGTAGGATTAGATGGGATTTTGGGACGGAATTGTTCCCTGGGAGGGTGGGGAGGCCCTGGCACAGGGTGCCCAGAGAAGCTGTGGCTGCTCCTGGATCCCTGGAAGTGTCCAAGGCCAGGCTGGATGGGGCTTGGAGCACTCTGGGATAGTGGAAGGTGTCCCTGCCATGGCAGGGGTGGCACTGGGTGGGCTTTAAGGTCCCTTCCAACCCAAACTCTTCCATGATTCCATGAGAGTTTTACAATCGCAACTGGAAACCTGTTTGATTTCTCCTGCTGGGATTTCTGGGGTGCAGGAAAACTGACGGGGCTCAGCTCAGTCTCAGAGGATTTTTGGGAAGCCCAGGACGGTGTGAGTACATATCCCATAGCCCGGATGTAACTTCCAGACACGNGCCCAGGACGGTGTGAGTACATATGCCATAGCCCGGACTTGCAGACACAATTTTCCTGCTTTGAAGCTTCCTGTTGGTCTCTGTTCCGCACAGGAATCTTAGGATTTTGGAATGGTTCGGGTTGGAAGGGACCTTAAAGCTCATCCAGTGCCACCTCCTGCCATGGGCAGGGACACCTTCCACTATCTCAGGCTGCTCCAAGCCCCGTCCAACTCAGCCTGGGACACTTCCAGGGATCCAGGGGCAGCCGCAGCTGCTCTGGGCACCCTGTGCCAGGGCCTCCCCAGCCTCACTGTGGAGAACTTTTCCCTGTGTCTGATCTAATCCCTGTATCCAAGGATGCTTCCTTGCTCTTGTGCCGGTGCTCCTTGTCTGGTCTGTTCTTGGCTGAACATTTTTGGGAAGTCTCTGACCATCTCCTGTGGGGAAAAGCCTTCTCACCACGTGGAGGTTTCCCTCCCTTCCATGTTTCAGGTTTTTCCTAAGGGATGTGACAGCCCCAGAGGCTTTTCTGCCATGGCAGCTCCTGCTCGGGTGTTGTAGGGAATGAGGCTGGGAAGAGGACAGTGTGGCCTGGATGGGAATGGTCAGGGATACTGGGAATGGTATAGGATACTGGGAATGGTCCAGGAGGTGGCACTGGGGGAGCATTGATCTTCAGTCAGGACTTTCCCAAAGGGACGCAAGTTTTCCTTGTGGGTTTATGGGAATAACTTTAAACCAGGCTTTGCTTGGAGTGGGGGAAAATCATTCCCAGCTGCCTGAGGGGGGAATTGTGGATATAAATCCAGGATGTCTGGATTTCCTCACCCTCCCTGTGCCCATTCCCGGGGCAGGACTTTCTATGTTTGGAAAAAGCCACTTTTTCTTCTGGGAGCCCACAAGTGGCCACTCGAGGCCGTTTTTTCCACAAAATCCCAGCAATTCCTTGTAGTTTTTACAGAAATCTCCGTTTCCCTGCACGTCTGGAAGCAGCTGCGTGTCCCTGGGAAGGGGCTTCACCACGTCGTGCCACCGGCGCTGCCGGAAGGGGGTTATTTATAGCCGCGTTTATTTTTACTTTTCCCCATCCCGACGTTTTCCTTCCTGATTGCCTGTGATATTCAGGGATCGTCTCATTAGCAGAAAGAAATTTCCCCATCCAAACAGCACGGCCCACAGGGAAAAAAATGGAAGGGGAAACTGAGGCAGCAGCTGCCTGAGGGTGGGATGGTTTGGGTTAAAAATCTGATTTTCTCTACATTAACCATTTTTATGGATAAATGGGACCAGCACTGTTTAATATCTTCATCAATGATAAAAACAATGGTATTGAGATGGGAAAAGAGAAGGCTCCAGGGAGAACTCAATGCCCTTTCCAGAGCCTAAAGGGGCTCCAGGAGAGCTGGAGAGGGACTGGGGACAAGGGCTGGAGGGACAGGACACAGGGAATGGCTTCCCACTGCCAGAGGGCAGGGAGAGATGGGATATTGGGATGGAATTGTTCCCTGGGAGGGTGGAGAGGGGCTGGGATGGAATTCCCAGAGCAGCTGTAGCCACTCCATCCCTGGAAGTGTCCAAGGCCAGGTTGGACGGGGCTTGGAGCAGCCTGGGATGGTGGAAGGTGTCCCTGCCCATGGCAGGGGGAGGGACTGGATCAGCTTTAAGGTCCCTTCCCACCCAAACCATTCCATAATTCCCAAGTTGTCTCTTACTGTGACAGAAAAGCAGAAATCCGGCGTTTTTCAGCAGTGGGAGGTGGCGACTCCAAGGAACGCTTCTATCAGAGCCGCTAATGGGTTTTCTCTTCGGTAACGAGCGCTGGGGACAATTAACATCCATCTTAATTAGTCTGGAGCAGGAGCGGGTGCGAGCCTTGGTGCTTTGAGCGCTGCTTAATGGATGGCGGGAAGCAGCGGCGAAGTCCTCGGCGGGAATGAAAGGGCTGGAAAATCTCCCTGTTTGTGGGAATAACGAGGTGGTTTTGCTGGTGGTGAATGAGACAAAGCCAGGCCTGGGTAGACTCAGCTCACAGGGGCTCCTGGTCCTGGCCCCCGGAGCAGGAACAGAGGTAAAGCCTCAGCCTCCCAGGGGGGCCTTCCAAGGATAAAGTCCTTTCCTAATCCTGCTAAAATGGCTCCAGCCACCCATGAAAGCAGAGACTCCCACATTTTAGGATTCTGAGTGTTCCTCCTGGGAAAAAAAAGGGGGATTTGGATGCCTATTGATGCCTCCCAAGCCTCCAGGTGCTCATTGAGTCTGTAATGGAAGCAGGAGATCGATGCGCTGGGTGCAGCTTCTTGGGGTTCCTGTTGGTTGGGAATGTTGTTCGGGAGAAAGGAGCGAGGTTATCCAGTCTGGGAGAGGGTTTGAGCTGGAGTTTTCCTGGGCTTTGAGCTTCTGCTGGCTTGTGAGGGGGATTTGGTGCAGCTTTTCCGAGATCCCTTGGGTTTTTAGTCAGAAGCTCCAACGTGGCTCTCAGAGCTTGTGCAAAGACTCTGGGATTTGCTCCTTGGGATGCTCCGGGCTGGGTTTTGACCCCTCTCTCGTCACGCCGGGGTGACTTCAGCTTTCCAGGGTGCCACCGATGATGCCACCAGGGCTGTGTGGCCATGATTTATGTCCCTGCTGGGAAGACCAAGGAGAACATTGAGGAACATGAGGAATTAAGCCTGACCTTGGAAGAACTGTGTAAAGAGAATTAATTTGTCAAAGGTGCCTTTGAGCAGAGGAACTTGGAATGTTTCTGCTGGAGAGGGAGCATCTCCTAAACCCTTCCCTGGAGCTGGTGGTGGTGGGGGGATGGAGATAAACCGAGTCCCTGTCCTTATGTGAGATATCAAAGATAAAATGAGAGTTTGCTCTTTCTTCTCCATGGAAAACAGGTTTTAATGACAGGAACACATTCCCTGACACTAATTAATAGGGAAGGTGTGAGAGCAAGGAAGAATATCCAAGGCACTTCAGCTCTTTATTCATGGATAACTTCAGTGCATGGATTAAATATTGGGGTTTACTTTGATTTCATAATAGATTTCCATGCTGGATTTTGCCAATATTTAGTGTTTGGCTCTGCTGCTGGGAGGAACAAGCCCTTCCCAAGGGATGTTCTCCCGTCCCTGGACCTCGTTCCTGGTGGACATGGGAAGGGCTCTGGACAAAGCTCGGCTTTAAACTCTCGGTTCTTCCGAGCCTGTCCCAGTGCCAGATCTCCTGACATTTACGGGCACAGCCCAGCTGGGAAGGATTTGAGGCTTGTCAGTCGTTATGCTCGAGGAGCTGGGGATATTTAACCTGACTTGAAGGACGGGAGGAAGGGTGGAAACCATGGGACTTAAGATGGAACAGATTGAGGGTCTGGATTTTCCCCATGGATGCTCCCTGGTTCTTGCAGCCAGCTCCCTGTTCCCTCCAGGGGATCCAAATTGTCCTTTGAGCTTTAATGAACCACAAATTGAAGGAACAACAAGGTCAGGAGGGATGGAGCCCTGGGCGACCTGAGTGGCATCACTGCCCGTGGCAAGGGTTGGAATGAGGGGATCTTTAAGGTCTCTTCCAACCCAAACCATTCCAGGATTCTATGAAATTGGATTTTTCTCCTCAATGGACTTAAAATGCATCCTCCCAGCCTTCCTTCCTGCCCTGGGAATTGAAGGAGAAGCTCCAAGTCCTGCTCAGTGGGAGGGAAACTGAGGCACAGAGTTGCCACCTTGTTTTCCTCCATGCCAGGCTGGAGCCATGCACTGATAGGACACAGGGAATGGCTTCCCATGGACAGAGGGCAGGGTTAGATGGGATTTTGGGACGAGATTCTTCCCTGTGAGGCCTTGGAACAGGCTGCCCCATCCCTGGAAGTGTTCAGGCCAAGTTAGATGGGGTTTGGAGCAACCTGGGATAGTGGAAGGTGTCCCTGCCGTGGCAGCAGGTGGGATGAGATGGGCTTTGAGCTCCCTTCCCACCCAAACCATTCCACGATTCTCTGATCCTGGAGCATTTCCAAAATGCCTTTCAGGTCCTGCCCTTCTCTCCCCACTCCTGTGTGTATTTTGGGAAGCGAAGCCATGGATTCCTGCCTCCCCTAACCCTGTCCATGTTCAAACACCCTCTCTGGGAGCCAGACCCTTCTTCTCTGCCTCCGTTGTTTTCCCTTTTCCTATTTTTCCGCTGCATTCCTTTCCCTGGCAGTTAAATAATGGAGCTCGTAGATCATATAATAAATAGGGATCGACTTCATGCCAGGCGCTGGATCAGAATGGATTGACCCCTGGGAATACACTCCCTCCCGATCGATACGAGGCCATCAGGCTGGATAAATCTTGATAACGACTGACAACGGGAAAGTCAATATGTGGATTAATACATACATTAAACCCGGATCTATCTTCCGCTTGCAGACGGCAGCTTGGGGAGGGGCCTGGAATATCCCGAGCCAAGAGGATGGTTGGGAATGGGGAGAAGCAGCAGCTTGATCCTCTGTGTTTGATGTGGAAACATCAGGGCTGGCTGAGCTTTTCTTACCCACTGGAGCATCAAATCCCCGCCGGCGGCTGCTCCTTAACGTGGAGGATGCTCCAGGGGGAAAGTTTTCCTTTGTGTTTTAGGAGTGTTTCCAAATGCCATGGAAATATTGCTATTTTGGCCCTGATTTCTCCGGGAAAGTGCTTAACACAGCGAGATTCGCTTTGCTGGAGAGGAAGGGATTTAAGGAAATGCCTTTGATTAAGTGCCCCGCTGAGAGATGGTCCCAGAAAGTCCTTCCGCTCGTGCCAGCTCTTCCCGTCCCTGTTGAGTGACATCCCAGCATCATTCCTGGTTTTTTCCAAGCACCCTCAATGCCTGGGATCCTCTTTGGGACAGAGCAGGGCTGCCTGTGTGGGATCCATGTGCTGGCACCCTGCCTAGCCAAAGAAACAGATCCTTCCCATGACAGCAGCATTAATTTTTTATTAATAATAATAATTATTATTACTGTTCCAAAGTGGAGCTGGGTTCCAGGGAAGCAGCTGGCTCAATCCAAAGTTTCTTTCCTTTCTCCAAAAGGATTTTTAAAAAAAATTTCTTTTCCTTCCTGAAGTTCAAAACAGCAGAAGGAGCAGAATGCAGAGAATATATCAAAGACAGGGAGGTTGAGGCGCCTCCACTCATCCCTGTGCTCCCAACCCTCCCTCTCGGAGCCGATTCCGAGCGCGTCCTTTTCCAAAGGCAGCAAGTGGCGCCTGGAGCATGGAGTTTTTTCGGATGACTTGTTTGCGAGCATGGCTTTAGCTAAGCCCCAGGGGCTGCTTTGCATTCACCTGGCTCCGAGCTCTTCTCCCCGCAGCTGGAGAAGAGCTCGTCTCCTCTATTTCCTCCAAATAAAAATGCATGGAGTTGGCTTTTTCCAAAGAATTTGTTTTCTTCCGAGGCGACGATGGAGTTGGAGCTACTTTTCGGGGAGGCTGATCCCCCTCCTCCTCCTTTTCCTCCTTCTCCTCCTGCAGCCCTTGTGGTTTGGCTGTAGTTATCTCGCGTGCCAGCTGCCGGCAGGAAAATTCTGCTGCCTAAGTAATATCCATCAAAAGCCGGTGCTTCCATCGGCAGGAGATAGCGGGATGAGGGGAGCATTGGCTCTCCAGGGCTTTTCTGTTTCCTCCTGCTGGTTTGGCTCTGCGGAGGCTCCTCTGGCGGAGCAGGAGGGTCCCTTCGAGCTCTGGGCTGGGGACATGGGCTCTTGTGGAAATGGCAGGAATTGAATTCCTCGGCTTCCCGTTGGGGTTGCTTTGGGTTCAGTTGGAATGGGGTTGGATGGGATGAGTATTTCCAGCCTGGAGGGGCCGGGATCTGCTGAATGCTGCTGCTCAGGTCACACCTTTTATGATGCTGAGTTTTGGCTGCTTCCTTAGAACCACAGAATTGTTTGTATCGAAAAAGATCTATGAGATCATCAATTCCAACCATTTCCCCAGCACTGCCACTGATCTGTGTCCCCAAGTGTCATATCCACACATCTTTTAAATCCTCCAGAGATGGGGACTCCAGGGGTGTGCCAGGGCTTTACAACCCTTTCAGTGAAGAATTTTTCTCTCATATCCTAATTTTCCCTCCCTGGTCGTGGTCATGGTGTTTGGATGTAGAGGGCTGAGGAATTTCAGGCTGGATGCTGCCACTGATCTGCTGCACTCACTCTGGCATTGGCAGGGATTCAAGGGGTGAAATCCCTTTTCCATTTAGAGGAAAACAAAACCTCGGGATAAAAATGAACCCAAAGCTCTGCCTTTGCTGCTCTTCCAGCCTTGTTCAATTTACCTTTTTGTGAAACACCTCAGGAGCTGTCGGGTTCCAAAAGCACCGTTGCCAGACGCTGGGAAAAGAGAAAAACAAGCCAATATATGGGAACAGCTGGAAAACTTCCCAAATAAGTCAGGAGTGTGCCGGAATGTGCAGAGCTCCTTCTTTCCCTCTCTGGTCCTGCTCAAATGAAATCAAATAAGTCCTGGCTCAGTGGTTCCTGTTGCTGTTTCTTTCTTAAGATTCCCCAAAGGGTCTTTTTTCCATGAAAACCTCAAAGTGGGTAAACTGCTGGGGAACGTGGGAGCATCCAAGCATCCTTTGCTGTCTTTCCTCCAGCACAGATGTAACCTGGGAGCAGAGGTATTTTTATATTAAAGCATTTTTTATTAATTCCCCACCTCGCTCTCTTCTCCGGTGTCTCCCCTGGGTCTATAGTGCTGACTGTCACCATGGTATCTGAGCTGCTTCCCTAGAAATCCACATCCCAGCAAGGAAGGATCTTCCCGGTGTCTGGCATTTATCACCTCTTTAATTGAATGGGTGTTTATGCGGATGGGAAGAGGGAAGGGAAGGGAGTGGTGGAATGTGCCCTGCAGCTGCTGGGCCCTCGGCTCGGGGTGATCCCTGCTCCTGAGCAGGAGCCGGGATGGAGTCTCCATCACTGCAGAGGAGTTGGCTATGAATGGAGAGTTACGGCCATCAGCATACGAGTGGTGGCCATCGATGTAGAGGTGATGGTCATCAGTGTAGGGTGATGGACATCAGTGTAGAGACAATGCCCGTCAATGCAGAGACGGTGACTATCAGTGTAGAGGTGTTGGCCACCAACGTCTTTGAGCTCCCTTCCCACCCACTATGAGATCATCAATTCCAACCATTTATGGCTTTACAAGTAGAGGTGTTGGCCATCAATGTAGAGGTGATGACCATCAGTGTAGAGGTGATGGCCACCAGTATAGATGTGGTGGCTGTCAATGTAGAG
>VWPU01017643.1:0-10283 GCA_013398955.1 Callaeas wilsoni | reverse complement strand
AGGGATGAAGAAGAGTCTTCCTCTCAGGGGCCGGGGTCTTTCTCTCAGTTGAACTTTTTACTTTTCTTTGTCACGCGTGCTCTTTAGGCTCTTGGGTTTGGCCTGCGCTATGAGCTTAGCTTCAGCCGATTCAGGGGTTTTGGAGAGCAGGGACCAGGTCAGATGGCTTTCCTGTTTACAACAAACCTACATCCTCCCATCCTGCTTCTGACAAGCACCAGCGATAACAAGGGGCTCCGGATGGATCATTCCTGAACCCCCCTTTGAACTTTCTTGTATCTTATCTACACTAATTTCTTCCACTCAAGGACGGATTGCATCACTATATCCACTATTAACAACAAACTACAGTCATATTCTTATTGTGAATTCATTTTAACAGTATACATTCAACATTCTTTAATATCTGTGGAAAGCCAATATTATAATATATATCTATAACAATAACTATTTTCGCTATAATTCATGATGTGCATGGGGGGATACAAAAAATCATCTGCAGCCCGTGAGAAAAATGGTTCTCATGCTGGAGTGTGTAAATGCTGAGAAGCTATGATCTGATGAAAGGCTTGGATAAAGAGAGAACCCTTGCCTACAGAGAAAGAAGAAGTAGACTTTTTGCTTTTATATTAAGAGTGTATCCTTAAAAGACTGTATCTCATGAACTTCTTGGCCCACGAGGGAAAAAAAAAGCAGTTGTGGGAAGACTGCTTTTTCTTGTGGGAGGGACTCACATTGCAGCAGGTTTTTCGGGTGGGACTGCTCTTGTGAGATTTTGAACCACACTGGAAAAAAGTTCACAAAGAACTGTCTCCTGTGGGAAGGATCTCATGGCATAACAAAAGAGACTCCTCTCCCTACATGAACTGAAAGAAGATTTACGGTTTTTTTTAAAGGTGACAAACTGACCAAAACAACTCACATGTTTTGTTTCCCTGCACTGTTGATGGGAAAAAAGGTCGGGGGAGGGGGTGGGGAAGGTGTTCTAAAGGTTCGTATTTGTTCTCATTACCCTCGTTTAATTCTGTTAATAAATTTTTATTTATACTTTCTTAAAATCTTGAGCCTGTTTTGCCCTTTAGAGTATTTTGTCCTAATCTTTATCTCACCCTATGAAGCTTTTTTAAAAAATTGCTCTTTCCCCTCCTCTGCTCAATTACAACAGAGGAAAATGGATAAATGATTTTTTGTGAATGCACTGGCCTTTGGCCAACATCCAACCTACGACATGGAGGGAAATGATGGCATCCAGAGGTTCCTGGACAGGTTTGAAGAGTGGGCCTGTGCAAAACTCATGAAGTTTAACAAGGAAAATGCAAGGTGCTGCACCAGGGTCAGGGCAATACCCAGTAGTAATATAGGCTGGGTGATGAATAGATTGAGAGCAACCCTGAAAAGAAAGACTTAGCATTTCTTGTGGTTAAAAAACAGGGCAAGAGCTGGAAATGTGCACTTGGATCTCAGAAAGTCAACAGTATCCTGACCTGCATAAAAAGGAATTTGGCCAGCAGGTCGAGGGAGGTGATCCTCTCTACTCTGCTCTCATTAGGCCACACTTGGAGTCTAGCTCTGGATCCCCAGCATGAGAAAGAAGACCTGGCCATGTTACAGTGGGTTGAGAGGACAGATATAAAAAAGGTCAGAGTGCAGGAACATGTCTCCTATGAAGAAATGCTGGAAGAGTTGGAGTTATTTAGACTGGAGAAGAAAAGGCTTTGGGGAGACCTTATTATGGCCTTTCACTATTTAAGCACAGCTTATAAGAAAGACGGAAAGAGACTTTTTACTAGGACTGTAGTGATAAGGGTCAATGTTTTTAAACTTGTAAGAGGGTAAATTAAGGTTGAACATTAGGAAGAAATTTTTTAGGGTGAGGGTGATGAGGCACTGGAACAGGCTGCCCGGGGGAGTTGTGGATGCCCCATCCCAGAAAGTGTTCAAGGCCAGGCTGAATGGAGCTTTGAACAACCTGATCTAGTAAAAGTTGTCCCCATCCATGGCAGGATGAAGATCAGAAAATTCTCTGATCTACAGCCTGATGAAATTTGTAAAACTCAACTTTTGGCTTCTTTTCACTGTAAAGCACTTCGGTCTGGGCCAGTTTGATTCCTCTAACACTGCCGTTCCTTTGTCTAAAGGAGTATCTATTTCCTTGGCACCCTAAGTGTTGTCTTGGGAGAATAACAAGTTATTCACTTGGCCAGAAGGCCTCCTGATGGATATTACGAATGGAGAAGATGAGAAAGCCAAATTCAGGAAGAAAGTGGAGATAAGCACCTGCTGCACGAGTAACTTTCTCTTCATATCTCACAAAAAATCACCTCATGAGAATAATTCTCAAGTATTCTAGGCAGATTTGATTTGGATTTTGTGTCTATAACTCTGTGAGGTGGTGTATTTGACTCATATGCTAAGGGTGTCTCCTAGGAGTAGACTTCACAGTGCATCAGTGCCAAAAAATTCCACAAAGGTGAGCTGCAGGAGAAAGATATGAATCTGTGTGTCAGTCTGTCTGTGCAGATCTGCAAGAGTAGATCTAATTAATCAAAATTAGAAAACCTGTTGTTTTATTTCCCAAATTTTTGTCTATTTTGTATCCATATTTTAACATAAAGTCTTGCTGGGCTTTGTCTTACTTAATAACAAGTGGAAGTATTGCAAACAGTCAAAAAGTAATGCACAGAAGTTAGATTTATAATGACGAGATAGGTTCAGCTCCTTGATTTCAAAAAGTATTAGGAAAAGTCATCTGTCTGACACATTATGTATCGGTAAACGTTGATTGGTGCAAATTTCAGGTAAGCTTAATTTTTTCTTTGTATTATCTCAGATTCTAACTGCATTTTTACTGAACTCATTAAATCTGTCCTCATACAGAATCTTCGGGAATTTTGCTCTTGTAAGTCTCATCAGATAAGAGCAGTTATGGATATGACTATCCATCTAGCGGGATTAATTTGTCCAGCGGTTCTTACATTCTCCTTCTTCTTACAAATCAACACCTTTCCCAACCCCTTCTTTTTTTTGACAGGATTTTTTTTAAAATTGAAGTAACTTCACAACTTTTCACAGAAGCCTGATAATGAGTATAGCTAGTTAATTAATATGATAGATTTATCAAACAAATATATTTTCATGTCACATATAGGAGGAGTGTTCCCCTGAAGTATTTTCATGGATAAAGGTAGATTTTTTTTGCTGAAAACAAATTTTGTATTTGTATAGATGTTAGAGATCTCAGTATTATTTATCCTATTGACGTTCATAACTAGTAAATGAGTGTTGTGGAAAAAAAACCCAGCAAAACCCTGGACAACCTACAGCAATGTGGGAATTTAGTTTGACTGTTTTATAAATTGAGTTAAACTTGTCATCTTTAGATTACATAATTTTAAGAAAATTGAGAAATACAAATAAATAAAGATGAGAATGAGAAAAAATTAATTTTAAAAAATTTCGCAGTAAACCAATTTACACAATGTCATGTAAACATTACCCAGCATAACTGATATGATGGTGGTGTCAAAAGTAGAGAATACTATGAGGAATTTTAAGTAATATTGTTAGTATACATTAAATGGGAGCTTATTTATGTTTAATGTGTTATGTAAAAGCAGTAGATCGAAGCCCTTAAGAAGCATGGCATGACAGGGATTTAACACTGTTTCACTAATAGCTATGGGAAACGTATAGATATTCTGAAAAAATAGACTTTAAAAACTACTATCATAGAATCATAGAATGGCCTGGATTGGCAAGGACCTCGAGAATCATATTCCAACCCCCATGCCATTGGCAGAGGTAATTTCCACTAGACCAGGTTGCTCAGAGCCCCATCCAGCCTGGCCTCGAACTCTTCCAGAGATGGGGCAGCCACAGCTTCTCTGGGAAACCTCTTCCAGTGCCTCACAACCCTCACAGGGAAGATTTTTTTCTAATGTCTAATCCAAACCTGCTCTCTTTCAGTTTGAAGCTTGTCCTGAGTTGCAGTGTATTCTATTACCATCTTCATGAGCAGTTGAAACCAGGTGGGGCTGTGTCCCCTGCCTCCTCTCTCTGGACTATCTTCTGT
This sequence comes from Callaeas wilsoni, assembly GCA_013398955.1. Lineage (NCBI taxonomy): Eukaryota > Metazoa > Chordata > Aves > Passeriformes > Callaeidae > Callaeas > Callaeas wilsoni. The sequence continues at coordinate 6,211 of VWPU01017643.1, read as the reverse complement.
TAATGGGCCAGCTGTCGAAACCAGGTGAGCCAGGGGTCTTTATCTCTCCCATGACCCATCCTCTCTCTAGGGGGGATATCTCCTGTTAATGGGCCATCTAGTCTCACCACATGACTGACAAAATTACATCATCCCATTGAGAGATGCTCCGCCCAGAGGGAGGAATCAAGCATCCCATCCTGGATATAAGCTAAGATTTCGAACACCAGAGTCAGCCCTTACCTACTGGATTCCCAGAGGACAAGAGCTACCACTGGACCTTCAGGTGAAGACCAGACCTTTTCTACAGGATCACTGCTTCAACAGAACCATCACTCCTGGAGGACTGCAGCCACCATTTTATTGGACTGCTACCAACACCCTGTCTGACAGGGTGTCAGGTTGTATCCTGACTATCAGTGGTTTCTTTTTGTATTATTGCATTTATTTTAGTTCTTCCTATTAAATTGTACTTCTGACTTGGAGTTTCTCACTGGTTTTGCTTTCAAACCCTTACAAAGCTGTTCCCCATTGTCCTGTCACTCCAGGTGCTTGTAAATTGTGGGCTCTCTTCATGTACTGGAAGGATGCAATTAGGCCACCCCAAAACCTTCAATTTTCCAGGTGAAACAGCCCCAGTTCTCTCAGCCTTTCCTCATAGTAGAGCTGCTCCATCCCTCTGATCACCTTGGTATTCCTCCTCTGGCCTGGCTCCAACAGGTCCCTGTCCTTCCTGTGCTGGGAGCCCAGAGCTGGATGCAGCCCTGCAGATGGGGTCTCAGCAGAGCGGGGCAGAGGGGCAGAATCCCCTCTCTCCCCTGCTGCCCATGGGGCTTTCAATGCAGCCCAGGACATGGGGGGTTCCTGGGCTCCCAGCGCACACAGCTGGGGCACATCCAGCCTCTCACCCACCAGCATCCCCAAGTCCTTCTCCCAGGGCTACCCTGGATCTGTTCATTCTCAGCCTGGACTGATATTGGGGGTTGCCCTGACCCAGGTGCAGCACCTTGGATTTGGTTGTGTTAACCCTCATGAGGCTCCCATGGGCCACTTCTCGATCTTGTCCCATCCTGGAAAAGACTAGAAAATATCAGGCAATTAAATCCTTTGTATGACAATAATGAATAAATGAGATTTCACATCTTATAGGTTCAGAAGCAAAGTTCCATTTTGCTATGCATCACTGTTAGAGACCAGCCCTAATTTGGGGTGCCCTGGTAAATCCAGCTCAGCGTTGCTCAGGCCATAGGTTTCCCAGCCACTCCCTGGGACCTGAAATAGCCCAACACCTGCCCCCACCAGTAGCAAATGCAATCATATTTACTGGGCCACAACTATCAAAGCTGATAGGACTTCACTTAATTAGAGTTAGCAATATCTTTGATCTATGGAATTAATAAAAAAAAAATTGCAATTATCAACAGTATGTGTGTAGCTTGTTTTAGATGACTTTAATAAGTCCAAACATTTGAAAAGATATAAAACTTTTAACTAGTGGAAAATATTGAATCTCTACTTCTACGTTTTTGTGGAGGGCAAGCTGGAAGAGCAATTTACACATTCATCCTGGCTTGCAGCTTCACAGCCTCATTTAAATTTTTACTCAGAAATTACAGGTTGACCCCTGTTTATGTATTTCAAAGCATGTTTGAGGGTGATGATAACAAGAGAGTAAAGGTAAAAAACTGAAGCATCCAAATAGTGAAAGTTGGATTTATCATTAATTACATCTCCATACATTACATGTATGTACTATGTAAATAAGAGTTAACTATTTTATAAATAACATTTGCAAGTATAAGTCTGGCTTATTAATGATCCAGAATTATTGCTCCAAGAGTTTTATGTAGGGTCAAACATATTTTAATCTAGATTTTATTCCTAAAAAAAAATGGAGCATGTACGTATAACTCCTGACAATAAAGATTTTGAATCCAGACTAGAGTTTGATTTCTTAATCTTCATATCAGCCAAGCATTTTAACAGAATTTTGCACAGCACTTGGCTGAATTTTTTGGAATGCCATCTTCTGAGGGTGAATAGGATAAAAAAGGTATTTTAAGGGGCTAGCAAAATGCAAATACTGTAATAACTTTCATGATAGAACAGTATGTTTCCAGGTACATTAACTGTTTTTTGGTGCCCTCTATGTTCTTGGCCACATTTCTACTTCCATTAATTCATGCTATCACTTTTATGCCTACCTTGTTAATTATGAAGCTGCATGAAAGAAAAATAACACTCATCTCCTTATAGTTTCTCTTGCACATTTTTTCTTTGTTTTGAGATGTTAGCTGACAATTTGCTGATAAAAAAAATGACCGGAATAATGACAGACATACAGAATGGATAGCAACAATTCTGTCCCCAATCTGTTAACTAAAAGGGAAATATTAGCAGAGCACTTCAAACTTATTCTTTTTCAAGTTTGTTGCATCACTGGAAATGTTAAAGGGATATCTGTCATTATCCCTAAAATTAGGAGAGTGGTTATTTCCTCACCAGTGGTTCTATTTTCATTGTGGTTTCTTGTTTGGGGGCTTTTTGTATGGTCTTTTGTTTGTTTGTTTGTTTCTTATTGTTGTTATGTTTGTCTGTTTATCTTTTTAATTGTGAAAAGCCCCAAACCATTTTGTTTACTCATCAACCTCAGGAACCCACACAATGTGGACGTAGGATGAAGCTGCCTGCCTTTGAAGATCAGGAAATCTTCTAATCTACAGATGTTCTCTATAGAGATACCAAGACATGCTTACAGCAACAAACTTTCCTCTTGCAGCTGAGGATATACTGTGATGTCTGAAGAAATTTTAAAATGGATTGGTCTTGGTGAGGAGACAATTAATCTTGATTTCTATCTGAATACTTGTTGTCAGAGGCCAGTGGGAGAGGGGGTACACATGTGCCGCTTGCTGGAGGCAGCTAGAGAAGATGGGTGAAAGCCTTGTCTCTGGGGAGACTCTGCCTGGCAACCATTTCACACCTCACACAGGATAGGCAGTCAGCAGGAGACCATCAAGGATACTGTACTCCCCAGAGAGGTTTCTCCAACCGGATGGCGAAAGGTCTCCAGCAACAGACTGCAGTGGAAGGTTGGACTGGGCCAATTGTCTCCTGTCAGCAGGCAGACTTTGGGAGAGGTCAGGGGGTATAAAAGTAACTGCAACACAAGCTCTGGGGGTTTTGGGTCTTGTGTTTTTTGCTTTGGCTAGCCAGTTGGGCTTTTTGGCTTTAGGCCTTTTGGCTTGGGCTTTTTGAGACTTGTCTTTTTGGGGCTTTTTGAATCTGGGGGCCTTTTGAGTCTGTGTTTTTGCTTTGGCTCCAGCCTGCTGAGGTCTGCTTCTTGCCCTGGCCTTAGCCTGTTTTTTGTCCTTTTTGCCCTGGCTCCAGCTTGCCTTTTGGCTCTTCTGCCCTTGCTGGCCGTTGGTCACCCTTGCTCACTCCTCCCTCTCTCTCTCTCTGGGCTCTTGGCTGGACACTGGCTGCCCTTCAGCTGTCCTGCCTCCCTGTGTTCCTGCCTGAGCCACCTGCCTCTAACCCTGCTTCGCTGATCCAGCCCGTCGACGTGATCCCTTGTCCAAGCCTCCTGGACCTCCTGCCCGAGCGTCCACTCACTTACCTCGAGTCCGACCACCAGTTGCTGTGGGAGCTGTGCCTGTGGAGCTGCACCTCTCCAAGAGCTGCGCAGGCTCCCCGGCAGGAGCGCGCACACCCCCCCACTGCCACCCTGTGGATGTCGACCCAGCTCTCTGGTGGTAATGCCTGCTTTGTGTCTGTCTCTCCTCTCTCTCTCTCACTCTCGCTCCCCATCCTTTCCCATTTCCCTTCCTTCTTTTCTGTCTTTTCTAGTCCTCTTCAGTAGGGCAACTCCTTTTTTCTTGGTTGGGTTTTTTTTTTTTTTCATTACTAATAATCAGTTCTCAGATACAGTGTTGTCTTGTTTGAATTAATTTTGTCCTAGACCATCTATTTTTAAAAGAACAGTTCCCCACAGTGGAATGCAACAGTTTTCTTATCTCATTTTTCTTATGAATCCACTCAGGTTAAACTAAGACTTAGACAGACCAAAGGAGAGTGGTGTCAAGGGGTGCTTTTTGTAGATTGTAGCTGATTTATATTCCTTCAAGAAATAGAAGACTGTCTTCTGTGTTTCTAATTAATTTTAGTGCAATTGTTTCCTCAGGTGCCTACAGGTCATCCCTGGTTAGAGGGCTCTATTTTGGCTGGAAAGAGGCCCAATGGAAAAGGATCAGTGAGTGCTGGTCAACAGTGGCTAAGCATGAGCCAGCAGTGCTCAGGTGGGAAAGGAGGGCGATGGCACTCAGCCTTTATCAGCGATAGTGTGGCAGCAAGACCAGGGCAGTGATTGTCCCCTTGCACTGGGCACCAGTGAGGCCACACCTCAAATCCTATGTCCAGTTCTGGGCACCTCAATTAAGAAAGGACATTGAGGGGCTGGAATGTGTCCAGAGAAGGGCAATGGAATTGGGAAAGGGTCTGGAGCACAAATCTGATGAGAAGCAGAGCTGAGGGAGCTGTGTGGGCTCAGTCTAGAGAAAAGGATGCTCAGGGGGAATCTTCTCACTCTCTACAATTCCTTGACAGGAGGCTGTAGCCAGGTGGGGGTCAGGCTCTTCTCCGAGGTAACCAGGGACTGGACAAGAGGACACAGCCTCAAGTTGCACCAGAGGAGGTCCAGGTTGGTGGGGGAATTTCTTCACTGAAAAGGTTGTTAAGCATTGTAACAGCAGTGCCCAGGGAAGTAGTGGAATCACAATCCCTGGAGATGTTCAGGAAATGACTGGATGTTGCACTTAGTGCCATGGTCTAGTTGACAAGTTGATGTTTGGTCAAATGTGGGACTCAGTGATCTTGGAGGTCTTTTCCAACTTTAATGATTCTGTAATTCTATTATCCTATGATTCTATGATTGTACAAACCACATTCCCCTACAGTGGTGAGATGGTATATTAATTAATATTTTCATGCACTTTCTCTACTTTACAAAAGTGTGCTTACATCACAGACAATTTCTTATAGCATACTTGTCTCTGTACATATCTATTGTATCCTAAATACTTGAGAGATTTCCCTCTAAAAGCTGAGAAGGAAGTGTTCTCACAGTGATAGGTAATTTCTGAGGCACCATGACACACAGCTACAATTTTCCATCAAAGGGACATAAAGGAAATGAGCTGATGTAGGAACAGCTGTGGTGTCTGCAGACATAATAGATTTGAAATGGTTTGCTGAGGCATGTTCAGCACTCCTCTGTGTGGTGAAAGTGAGGTAAAACAAGCCTGATGAGAGGATGCTTTACACTGGAGAAGAGAAAGTCTGTCTTCATCAGAGTCAAGACTGAATTGCGTGTCTAAAGTTCTGCTCACTGCTTCTTCACCCTGACAGGATATATTCAAAGTTTTTCATGCTGCTGAGTAGTTTAACCTCAGTAAGTTTGTGAGCAGCTGTGCTACAACTCATGTTAATTCCATAGCCATATGTTGAGCCAATTTTAAAATGGTTATTACATGTTATTTGTCACTTTGCCATGCATTTGTCTTCAAAATGTTGTGCAAACTCCTAAAACAAGCAAGAGACTATAACGTTTTCATAGTTCAATTAAAACAAAATACTGTATGTAGGGTAAATCTGATAATGCTGTTGTGAGGAAAGTAGTTTTCGATACTTCTTGCATCCATCACTATGAAAGGTTTGTGAACAGCTTCATCACAGGAGAGGTAAGATTGTGGTCTGACTATGCCTTTGCAGGTAGTCTGGGAAAATGTATTTATCATTCTAAGATGTCTAGAATAAGGAAGCTTATAGTAAAACTTATGCATTTCTTCCTTTTAGATATTTATTTATTTATTTACCCTGCCCTTCCTATGACATTTAACATATATTTCTTAAAGTAGTCAATGAATAAGGTGGTTTATTCAACACTTTGAAAATGTGGTTTGACAGCCTTGAGTGTAAATGTTGTAGCTTAACGTGAAGAAACTGTATTAATTTAGACAAGTATTTATAGTATATAGTTTATTTTCAAAACAACAACAGTAGGAAGCACTAATCATCTTTGTTTCATATGTGGAAACTAAGTTACAGAGGGTTAGATAGAATAATGGTTATTTATATACTTTGCATCAAGAAGTCATGTGATAAAAGCCATTTTTGGATCCAAATTTATGATCATTCACAGCAGTGTAACTACCAGTGTCCTGGGTTGCAGTGT